>CP094634.1:23654711-23971371 GCA_023657505.1 Camelina hispida | reverse complement strand
CATCTCATATCAGTCCTTATAAGGCTGAAGGAGAACGACGGGCCATTTCGACGGATGAAGGAAGAATGTAAATAGATTTTTCGAATCTGAGAGATGATTTAGGAGTTTTCGTGAGACAAAGGTTTGATGTAAGTCCGATAGCAAAATTATTTATAATACGCGAAACGTCGCTTTGGTTTACAAAAAGTACCCCTCGGCCATAAGCGACTTCGCTTTAGTATTTCCGTAAATATTATAACTCAGCCGCCAAGTCATATATATCACTCATTTACTTTCATATTGTTTCTTGTGATAACTCAGCCATTAATGAGAGGAGATACTAAATTGTGGAAAATAGGACCTTTAATACATGAAAAAGATACTCGCTTTTAATACAAAAATGGAAAATAATTATTTTAAAAATAAACACTTAGAGTCGCGAGTTGATAAGGTAAAACTGGAATTCACTGTGGAAACCCTAAAGGATCTCAGAGACTTTGACGGACAACCACCAAAGGTAACAGTTTTTGCACATGATTTCAAAGATGTCTCCACAGTGGAGAGGAAGGAGACCGTTGAGATGATGGAGACCGTCTTTCTAAATAACACATCACAGCACAAGCGGGTGAAGGGAGTAATGGCTGTCGGATAGCGAGGGAGGCTGAGTATGAGTTCCGGGCCGTCTTATAACGAGATAACTCAAACATAAAATAATTACGGTTAACGCATCCGAAGACTTCGAGGATAATGATTTGCATCAAACAGCTGGAGGTAATGGACGGCCATAAATTTTTTTTAAATTTGTAAAAATGGTTATCATATTAGTATATCCAAATTACCACCTTAAAACCAAACACAATATAACCAAAACCAAACTGTTATATTAAAACCCATAATATTGGAAAATATGAAACATACATCTCTAACCCTAACCCTAACCCTAACTCCTCTAACCCCCAAACCTGTCATGTGTTGTATGTTCACACATCCTTGGTGAGAATGTGTAAAAATCAATCTTTGTCTATAATTATTACTTTTCATTGCTTATAGTGATTGTCATATTCCTTTTTCATTCTATATTGAAGTTATAATGATTTTAATTTACAAATATTTCATAAGTCAGCCGTTTATGTCGACAACTCAGCCGTATCAGTCAAATGTTTGAGAAATACTTTTATTAAAAAAAAAAAAATTTAATTCAAATTCAAATTTTAAATTCTTTTAAATAAAAATCACTAAATCTAACTTACACGTGTGGTTCTTAAACGTAAACATAATTATTGTTTGCTCTCCAACAAACACTTTTGTCTTCTCGAGAAGGTATATAATAAATTAATAGACCGTAAACGATAACTCAGCCATAACGTTACATAACTCAGCCAACCCTCAAATTAGAATGACTAATAACCTGACCAAACGAAACAAACCGAAACTAATTTTTCCATTATTTTCGGTTAATTACGGTTATATTCGGGCTTGCTATCGGTTATATTGGTTAATCGACCTAATTTGATAACATTTGGGTTATATTATGGTTATATATAGTCGTCTAACCGACACAACCGGAATAACCGAAAAGTAATTTCAAAATTTTTTTAAAATTTGAAAATGGTTATCATATTAGTATATCCAAATTACCACCTTAAACCAAACACAATATAACCAAAACCAAACTGTTATATTAAAACCCATAATATTGGAAAATATGAAACATACATCTCTAACCTAACCCTAACCCTAACCCCTAAACGTCATGTGTTGGTATGTTCTACACATCCTTTAATGTGTAAAAAATCAATCTTTGTCTATAATTATTACTTTTCATTGCTTATAGTGATTGTCATATTCTTTTTTTCATTCTATATTTTAATTTTGAGTTATAATGATTTTAATTTACAAATATTTCATAAGTCAGCCGTGGAAGTATGTAAATCAGCCGTAACTTAACCGTAAACCAGCCATAATTTTGAAAATAGAAATCAAAGTTTTACAAATCCAAGTACACCAAAAGAAACAAAAGGAAGGAAGGACATAATGCATTATTTAATTGATCAAAACCAGCCTCATCGTAGATTTCTGCAGCCATTTTAACCCGTATAGCCTGGATATTTTGATCACTGATTCCATCGAAAGACACACCAAGCGCTAGACATTCAATAAACTTTAAAGCGTACACGCCACAGTCACCAACCTGTACGTTTTGAGGGACCTTGGAGGCACTCTTCCTCCTGAAACTGAACTGACTGGCAGTAGGTGTACGAATTTCAGAACATTTCATGTTCATCATGGAATCATCCTGTAAACGCCCTACAATTATTCAGCATTGTAAGCTCACCTTTCGGTTACTTGTCCCACGATGCTATCATAGCAATCAATATGCTTCTCTTTAGATCCACGTGCAGCGCCACCCAGTGATTGGCCTCCAGTTTGTGGCGCAATATACAGGTGATCCACATCTTCTATCCACTTCAAATTAGTCGGTTCATCTAGTGGTAACAAACCTTTAACTAACTCTTCATAACTATTGCCAGTCATTTTAAAAAACTTGGGTTTCATATTGAACATCGTATAATCACCAATCATCGATCTAGTGAACCACGGGTCTATAAACGCAATGCGTTTGTTGTGAAATGGGAAGGGATCTCGTTTGTACCTAATACTGAGGAGTCTCATAAACGCGCCCAAGTGCTGTAAAACAGAAAACTGATTAGTAAACAACAACTCAGCCATAATGTAATATAAGTCAGTCGTAAACAATAACAAATCATACCACTGCCACCTACTGTCAATATGTATTATATCTCAGCCGTAAACATAATAACTCAGCCATTACGTATAATATCTCAGCCGTAAACATAATAACTCAGCCATCAAGTTAAACTTACTTTATCAGACAGCCACCCAAATGTACCAGACGGCCAGTTATTTCTTTCGGTGATGAGAGTCCTATAGAATTCAATATTTGATGTTGACTTTCCTAATGGTGTACCCAAAAAAAAAAAAAAAAACAGGTTAATATAATTTTAACAAGATGTGATTAACAAGGGTCTAAAGGGTCATACTCGGCTTTCTTTAGGTACTCCAAAAGTTTCTGCAACTTGACCGGATCAACAGGTGCCAGAGGATCATATATTCCAGGTCCAGGTGAACAGTTCTTCCTCATGCACGTCAGTCCGTTGTCCCCAATATAAGGAAAAGTCCTCTCTTGTGTAGCTTGTAGTTTATTCAATGAACTTCCATCCGGGGACAGCTTAACGTTCTCCAGCCTTAAAGCTTTGATTCTATCAAGCCTAATCTTTTCCTCCTCATCATCCTCAGATTCAGGTTCAAGGATATTGTTTTCAGCCATAATCTTGGCTGTCATATCACATATACTGCTGTCAGCAGCGTCGGCAGCAGCGTTTGCACCAGCTTTGGATACTCCCTCATTCAAATCAGATCCCATTGAATGATTTGATTAGGCTTAGTAGTCTTTCTAACTCTTTTCTTTGGCGGATTATTTCCATCCTTCACTTCCGCCTCATCTTCTGCCTTCTTTTCCGCAAACTCTTTGACCTTCTTCGCAGCCGCCGCCTCATCTTTGGCCTTCTTTGCCGCCATCTCTTTGTTCTTCTTCGCAGCGGCCGCCTCAACTTTGGCCTTCTTTGCATTTAATTCTTCGTCCTTCTTTCCATCATTGGCATTTTTCCTCGTGTTAGGCCGTAGAATTGGTTTCGTAGCAGCTGGAGACTTCTCAATGAAATTAAGAGGATCATCTTTATCAAACTCATCTTTATCAAACTCATCTTTATCAAACTCTTTATTCAGATTCCTACTGACCCCAGCCAAACCACGGCCACTACCTGTATAACATAGCGAAGACAATTAAAGATAATGATAACTCAACCTAAACAATCTGGAAACTCAGCCATAACATGAACATAATTCAGACATTACCGGAGGACTGTTGACAGAGTAGTTTTGGTGCATTTTTTCTGGAACTACTGTACTGGTGGACTTTCGGTGAAACAGGTCATCCCTAAGGTTTTTTATTTTGAAATTTTTACAAGTGTTTTGTGAGAACAGTTCATCCCGAAGGTCTTCAACATTGTTTTGGCCAGTTTGCCCAACACCCAAGGAAAACACGTGCTCTTTCATCTGCTTGAGATCACTCAACAGAACGAAACCTGGTTTCAAACCTTTCATTCATCCTCTCTTCTATTCTATCTCCAATGTTTTTTTCCAAGGTGTCAAACCTTGAGGTTAAATTAGACACCAACTCAATGAGAGTTCCAACCGGTCCACCACCCTGACTGTTGGAAACTACCACCTTCTGTTCAGCTCCTTCACCAGATCCACCACACTGACTGTTGGAAACTACCACCTTCTTGACTTTCTGCTTCTTTGCGGGAGGAGAGTCCGAATCAACATCCCAAAACCTTTAACAAACTTATCCTCATGTATGTCTTGGATAAGGCGATCAACTGCTGGGTCGTCTTTTTGATATGGCCACGTATGAAATAGCTCCCGTACATCATCCTTCATAACCATTTTAGTCACACGCAGCTGTAACATAAGAAAAAAATGAGACCCATCAGTGAATAATAACTCAGCCAACACTAAAACATAAATCAGCCATTACTAAAACATAACTCAGCCGTTACTAAACAATAAATCAGTCATAACTAAATCATAACTCATCCATTACTAAACAATCACTCAACAAGATATAAACCTTACCTCACCAAGCGCTTTGATCTCTTTAGCAATTACCGATACCATCGTAGAACGTGTACGGTTTCCACCCCATTGAAGCATCGGTATGCCACCATCATTAGCTGATGCATTCCCAAACCGTTCTCCAAAGCATTTGATGGACTCATACGCCCAAGCCTGTAACACGGGTGTAAACCCACTGAGGGTGTACGACTTTCCCGTAGGGTTCAGCATCTTTATGGAATCGACAAGAGCTTCAAATGCTGACCGACCCCACGGATACGTCTTCATTGCTTCATCATCAAAAACTCTTTTGGCACTTTCATATGGAATTCTAGAGTTATGATGCAAACCATAAAGTCCAATGTGTTGAAGAAGCAACAGCCCCAGCCATTTACGATGATCAAGGTTAACCCATCCCCGGCACACTTTTAATGCTTCCCTGAGTTCAAGTAGCGTTGGACCTGCCCCACCAGGCACTTTCAAAAGTCGGAAGAACTTTTTGTGTTCCTCTTCAAGTTCAAACTGTTCAGTAGGCATTGGGTCTATGTTTAACCCCGTCAGATAATGAAATTCATTCAACCCAAACCTGATAGGTTGACCGCCGACCACAAACCAAAGCTCCTTCTTATGTACCCTTAACTGGTTACATAGTAGGAAATGAACAACCTTACCAGACCAGACGAATTGGCTATCAACTAGCTTACAGATTATTCCAATTGGTACATCCTTCGTTTTTTCCCACGCATCCAGTCCTATTGATTCCCTAATCTGAGGGAATTCTAACATCGTGAAATTGGTGTTTATATCTTTAGTATGTAGAATAGACTTCATTTCTGGCCAAAGTCTTGGTGGGTAATCCCTTGCTTGTTCTTCAGAAATATCCTTCGCCATCTGATAGTAAAGCATAAAATAAATCAGCCATAACATATGGCAAACACAAGGCATATAATAACTCCGCCATAATACATAACTCAGTCGTAAAGCATAAGATAACTCAGTCCAAACTCAAAAATAAATAGGAAGACACATACCGGAACTCGAAGACGAGACGGCTTAGACGGAAACGAACAAGACCAGCGCCGACGAAGAGAAGAAAGAGCGAATGAGGATATCGAGCGAGGACGGCGAGAGATGACGGCGGGAGAGTAGAAAAAGACAGATTATCTCCGGCGGAATTAGGGTTAGATTTCGCCGACGATAAGGACAGAGAGTTTTTTTTCCGCGGTTTAAAACCGTTCACTTTCCCTCTTATTGTAACTGTCGATGCTGGAAAGATAACTCAGCAGTCATAAACGGTATCTCAGCCAACCTTCAAATTAGAATGATTAAATAACCGACTAAACCGAACCGAACCGAAAAAATAATTTTTTCCAATTTGGAATTTTTGTATTGGTATGTTTGCCTAGTTTTCTTATATTCAGCTTATTTCGGTTATATTATGCTAACCGACCTAATTACAATATATATTTTGGGTTATTTATTGTTAGATATTCATCTAACCGACCCATAACCGGAAAATAACCAAAAATTAATTTCAAAATTTTAAAATTTTTTTAAAAAAATTAATTTCAAAATGGTACTCATATTAGTATATCCATATTACCACCTTAATCCAAACACATTATATCCAAAACCAAACTGTTATATTAAAAACAAATAATGTTACCACATCTAACCCTAAACCCTAAACCCTAACCCTAACCCTAACCCCTAAACAACATGTTTTGGTATGTTTGACACATTTTGATCAGAATGTGTAAAAATCGCTCTTTTGTCTATAATTATTATTTTTATTGGTTATAATAATAGTAATATTCATTTTGCCATTCTAAATTTTAATTTTGAGTTATAATAACCTTATTTTACAAATATCTCATAACTCAGCCGTTTAAGTCAATAACCCAGCCACTACTTAGTCAAATTACTGGCCCCTTCTTTAATAATTAATAAAAATACATGAGAAATTTGAACTCAAATTTTTGAATTTAATTTTAATAATAAATCGTTTAAAATATTTTTATTAAGCGTATGGATGATAACAAGAAACATAATTATTGTTTGCGTCTCCCAACAAACCTTTTTGCATTCCCGAGCGGTATATAATAAATTAATAGGGTGGCCGTCGGATAACTCAGCCGTAAAACCATTATTATGGCCGTTGCATAAGTCAGCCATAACAAAGTTGTTAATTTAACTGACTATCCTAAGTCAGTCGTGTAAAGAACACAACTCAGCCGTCAAGTATATTACTGTCAAACGACGTCGTTCGATATATTGTTTTAGTATAAATTAAGGGATTTGTTGTGATTTATTGCTTCAGTAATCGAGATCGAGTCAAGAAGATGGCAAATAGAGATATCTACGGCGGCAACTCCAGGGCTGATGAGAAAACTGCTTCTGAAGCCCAAGCTGAGGTAGATCTCTGGACTATCTGAAATCTCAAAGCATTATCTTAATATTGTGTTTGTGGAACTGTAGGAGCTGAATCGTAATGAAATAAATATGAAAATGAGGTACGGCGAAATCCGGAGGCGAGACAAGGGCGTTCCAATCGGGTGTAATTGCGGTGCGGTGCTTCTCGTTGCCACTTCTAATGATCCTACCACGAGAGGAGAACGTTATTTCAGTTGTCCGTATGACATCACAGATGTAAAGATTTTTGTACTCTTATTTTTGAGTTTTGTGTTCTGTTTCTGACTTTTTTTCTAGTCTAATATGAATTATGTACTATTTTTAAGGGTCCCGGTCAAGGCTGCGGTTTCAGGAAGTGGTGGACTGATGCAGTGCGCGAAGAGTTTAGGGTTATTCAGGAGGAGAAGAATGAGATGAAGCAGGACTTGGATGCATCCAAGAAGCGCATCGAGATTCAAGAAGAAATGATCTTGTATTTGGAAAAGAAATATGACGCGCTGGAGAAGAAGTTTGAGAGCTTAAACAAGTATCTGTGAGATTAGTCAAGCTCCGTTGTTTTTTTTTTTTTTTTTTGGAATTGATATGAACTTTCTATGTTGTGGTGTTTTATCAATCTATTTTAATAACTCAGTCATGATTAATTATAACTCAGTCATCATTAATTATAACTCAGCCGTCATAGACGATATCTCAGTCAACCCTCAAAATAGAATGACTAAATAACCGACTTAACCGAACCGACCGATAAAATAAATTTTCCAATTTGATATTTTTGAATTGGTATGTTTGGTTTATTTCGGATATATTCGGCTTAATTTCGGTTATATTAGGCTAATCTACTTTATTACAATATATTTTGGGTTATTTATTAGAATGACTAAATAACCGACTAAACCGAACCGACCGATAAAATAAATTTTTCAATTTGATATTTTTGAATTGGTATGTTTAATTAATTTCGGATATATTCGGCTTAATTTCTGTTATATTAGGCTAATCTACTTAATTACAATATATTTTGGGTTATTTATTGTTAGATATTAATATAACCGACCCATAACCGGAAATAACCAAAATTTTTTTGATTTTTTGATTTTTTAAAAAATATTCAAATGGTAATAATATTATTATATCCATATTACAACCTTAAACCATACACATTAAAACACATTAGAACCAAATCCAAAAATCAAATAATCTGAACCCTACATCTCAAACCCTAAACCCCAACCCTAACCCTACCCTAACCCTAACCCTAACCCCTAAACTTCATGTGTTGTATGTTTTACACATCCTTGGTGAGAATGTGTAAAAATCAATCTCTCTATAATTATTACTTTTTATTGGTTATAATAATTGTAATATTCATAATTCAATTTTACATTTAAATGTTGAGTTATAATAATGTTAATTTACAAATATTTTATAAGTCAGCCGTGTAAGTCAATAACTCAGCCATCACTTAGTCACTTTGTCGGAATTTCAAAATTTTTTATTCGAATTTTGAGTTCAATTTTTAATTATATTGTATAATATAATGTGGAAAAATAACTTTATAAATTGATTACGCGTGTGGATCTGAGCAGGCACAGAATTATTGTTTGGGGTTCCCCAACAACACTTTTAGTAATATCGAGGCACGGCACGAAAGACTAAACGAAGCCGTACCAAGTACATAACTCAGCCATAACTCACTCATCCGTACGAAGTAGATAACTCAACCGTTCGAAATATATAACTCAGCCATAACATATATGTTTATTCAAAATTTAATTATAACTCAGCCGTGTGAAGTACATAACTCAGCCGTAACATTGAAAAGATACTAAACAAAGGACTTTCTAATCCAAGTACAATTCCTACCAAAAGAAATCCAGATGTTTTTTACATATCCAAGTACAATTCCTACCAAAAGAAATCCAAAGGTTTTTTACATATCCAAAGTGCAAGTCCTACCTAACCAAAAGAAATACAAATGTTTTTTACGTGAACTGATTCATAAAATCAGGTGACTCATCGAAGATTTCTGCAGCCATTTTAACACGTATACCCTGGATGTTTTGATCACAGATTCCATCGAAAGACACACCAAGCGCTAGACATTCTATAAACTTTAAAGCGTACACGCCACAGTCACCAATCTGTACGTTTTGCGGGACCTTGGAGACTGTCCTCCTCCTGAATGTAAACTGTTTGTAAGTAGGTGTAAGAATTTCGTGAGGAACGTTCGCGTTCATCATTGCTGGAATCATCCGCGTAAACGCCCTACAAGCATTCAGCATTCTAAGCTCACTCTCTTCGGTTACTTGTCCCACGATGCTATCATAGCAATCAATATGCCTTCTGTTGAGATCCACGTGCAGCGCCACCCATGATCGCCTCCAATTTGTGGAGCAATATACAGGTGATCCACATCTTCTATCCACTTCAAATTAGTTTGTTCATCTGATGGAATCAAACCTTTAACTAATTCTTCATAACAATTGCCAGTCATTGTAAAAAACTTGGGTGCGGACTTGAACACCGGATAATGACGGTGAACCATTTCACTGGTGAACCACGGGTCTATAAACGCAATGCGTTTGTTGTGGAATGGGAAGGGATCTCGTTTGTACCTACACCTAAGGACTCTCATAAACGCGCCCAAGTGCTGTACAACAGAAAACTGAGTAGTAAACAACAACGCAGCCATAATGTAATATAAGTCAGACAACGACAACAATAACTAAGACATTAAGATAAACTTACTTCATCAGTACACCACCCATATTTACCATATTCTTCTGGCCTCACTGGCCAGTCCTTTCGTTCGGTGATTAGCACCCTATAGAATTCAATTTCCATTCCGCCTTCGCCTAACGGGATATTCCTAACAAACAAATAAACACAAGTTAATATAATGTTAACAAGCTGTTATTAACTTGTTAAGCAAAAGGGTCTAAAGGGTCATACTCGGCTTTCTTTAGGTACTCCAAAAGTTTCTGAACCTTGACCGGATCAACAGGTGCCAGAGGATCATATATTCCAGGTCCAGGTGAACAGTTCTTCCTCATGCACGTCAGTCCGTTGTCTCCAATATTAGGGAAAATCCAGCTTGGATGATCTTGTTGTGTATTCAATGAACTTCCATCCGGGGACAGCTTAACACTCTCCAGCCTTAAAGCTTTAATTCTATCAAGCCTAATCTTTTCCTCCTCATCATCCTCAGATTCAGGTTCAAGTGAGTCGGCTTCAGCAAAATACTCGTCTGTAATATCTTCTGCACCAGCTTCTGAATCTCCAGGTAGTACAAATTTCAACGGCTTAACACCAGCAGCCACAACAGCAGCAGTAGCTTCTGAACCTCTACCTCTACCTCTACCTCTACCTCTACCTCTACCTCTACCTCTACCTCTACCTCCACCTCCACCTCTACCTCCAGCCGCAGCTACTTCTTTAGCCTGCTTTGCCGCAGCTACTTCTTTAGCCTGCTTTGCCGCAGCTACTTCTTTAGCCTGCTTTGCCGCAGCTACTTCTTTGGGCTTCTTTAACGCAGCTACTTCTTTGGCCTTCTCTGCCGCCTCTAACTCTTTGGCCTCCTCTGCCGCCTCTAACTCTTTAACATTTCTCCTCGTGGAAGGCCGTGTTTTCGTATAGCTGGTCTCTTAGTAGCTGCAGACTTCTTAGCATCTGGAGAAGTCAAATAGTTCTTTTCCTGTATATTAAAATTATAATAACTCATCCTAAATATTCTGAAAAATCAGCCATAAAAAAGATAAATCAGACATTATAATAACTCAGCCTAAACATTCTAAAAATCAGCCATAAAACAAAGATAAACCAGACATTACCTTCTCTCCCGCCTCTAACTCTTTGGCCTTCTCTGACGCCTCTAACTCTTTGGCATTTCTCCTCGTGGAAGGCCCTGTTTTCGTATCAGCTGGTTTCTTAGCAGCTGGAGACTTCTTAGGAGAAGTCAAAGAGTTCTTTTCCTGTATATCATAGCGAAGACAATTAAAATTATAATAACTCAGCCTAAACATTCTGAAACATCAGCCATAAAACAAAGATAAACCAGACATTACCGAAACTTTTGGTGGACCTTTTGATGTCTGAAGTTCCTGTCCATGTCCCAGGTTATTTAGTTCCTGTCCCATTTTTAAAGTCTGGTCAGTCGTGCTCTTTGGAAGCACGAGCTCTTTCATATGTTTGAGCTCCGTCTCAAAAGATCCAAGCCTGGATTCAATCCTTTCATCCATCTTCTTCTCCAGATTCGCCGATACATTTTCAATGTTCCTATCAACGGCGTCAAACCTTGTGTATAACTTAGAGATCAATTCGTAGAGATCATCTGCCCCAACATCTTTCCCAACATCTTCCTCCTCACTTACCTTTTTTCCTTTATTCTTCCTCTCCTGTGCAACTCCTTCACTAGTTTCCTGACTGTTGGAAACTTTCATCTTCTGAACTTTCCGCTTCTTTGCGGGAGGAGATTCAGACTCAACAACTGCTTCAGCTTTCTTTTTCTTTTTCTTCTTATCACTCCCCTTAACATCCCAAAACCTTTAACAAACGTATTCAGATGTATGTCTTCGATCAGGCGATCGATTGCTGGGTCGTCTTCTTCGTCTGGCCACGAATGAAATATCTCGCAGCCATTTTCCTTCATAACCATATTAATCACACGCAGCTGTAACATAAGAGATTATGAAACCCATCAGTATGTTTTAACTCAGACAAGACTAAAGCATAAATCAGTCATTACTAAAACATAACTCAGCCAACACTAAATCATAAATCAGCCATTACTAAAACATAACTCAGCCATTACTAAACAATAACTCATCCATAACTAATCATACTCATCCATTACTAAACAATCACTCAACCAGTTATAAACCTTACCTCACCAAGCGCTTTGATCTCTTCAGCAATTGCGGTTTCCAGCGATGAACGTGTACGGTTTCCACCCCATTGAAGCATCGGTATGCCACCATCATTAGCTGATGCATTCCCAAACCGTTCTCCAAAGCATTTGATGGACTCATACGCCCAAGCCTGTAACACGGGTGTAAACCCACTGAGGGTGTACGACTTTCCCGTAGGGTTCAGCATCTTTATGGAATCGACAAGAGCTTCAAATGCTGACCGACCCCACGGATATGTCTTCATTGCTTCATCATCAAAAACTCTTTTGGCACTTTCATATGGAATTCTAGAGTTATGATGCAAACCATAAAGTCCAATGTGTTGAAGAAGCAACAGCCCCAGCCATTTACGATGATCAAGGTTAACCCATCCCCAGCACACTTTTAATGCTTCCCTGAGTTCAAGTAGTGTTGGACCTGCCCCACCAGACACTTTCAAAAGTCGGAAGAACTTTTTGTGTTCCTCTTCAAGTTCAAACTGTTCAGTAGGCATTGGGTCTATGTTTAACCCCGTCAGATAATGAAATTCATTCAACCCAAACCTGATAGGTTGACCGCCGACCACAAACCAAAGCTCCTTCTTATGTACCCTTAACTGGTTACATAGTAGGAAATGAACAACCTTACCAGACCAGACGAATTGGCTATCAACTAGCTTAGAGATTATTCCAATTGGTACTTTCTTCGTTTCATCCCATGCATCCAGTCCTATTGATTCCCTAATCTGAGGGAATTCTTTCATCCTGAAATTGGTGTTTATATCTCTAGACTCTATTTTAGCGTATAGTCTTGGGGGTAATCCCTTGCTTGTTCTTCGGAAGAAATAATCACCATCGACATCTGTTATAGTTCATAAGTAAATCATAACATAAATCACCCATAACATAAAACAAACTCATACATAAAGCATAACATAACTCAGCCACAAACACATAACTCAGATCTAAAGCACAAAATATCTCAGTCACAACTCATCCGTCCGCAAAATAAAACAAACAGTAAATCAGCCATCGAATCGAATAAATCTAACAAATCAGCCATAAAACCTAAAATAACTGAGCCGCAACATAAAACAAAAAGTAAATCAGCCATCGAATCGAATAGATCTAACAAATCAGCCGTCATTAACAACGGCGACAATCAGCGGTAAATCATCGAAAAACCCCACATTCAGCCGGAAAACTCGAAACTAATCAGTCGACACATACCGGATAGACGAAGACGAAGAAGACGAAGAGAAAGAGAGAGCGACGACAAAGAAAGAGAGTGCGACGACGAAGATAGAGAGAACGAGTAAAGACGGTGAGAGATGACGGCGAGAGATGACGGCGGGAGATTGACGGCAAGAGAGTAGACAACAACAGAGTATCGCCGGCGACAAGAGAGAACGAGAGTTTCGATATTTTTTTTTTCGCGGTTGTGAACAGTTAAAACCTATTCACTTTCCCTCTCTTTGATATAAACAAGAAAACAAAACTGTGGATCTAAAAAAAACTGCGATCTAAAAAAAATTGCTTAATGACTGTGTTAAATCATATCTGATGTGTATTTTAATTTGCTGATGTGTATTTTTTTTTTAATTTTTTACTCAATTTCGAGTAACAAAATTCAAGGGGTAAATTGTAATTACACCCAGGGCACTAAACATTCTAGTAATTTTCAAAAGATTTATAGATATGAGTAATAAACCAACTTTTGGATAACATTTGAGTAATTCTTTCAAATATTTATTATGACTTGAAATTACTAATACAATTCATTAAATACAGTCCGCAGTGGTGCGGTTTAAAGATAATAGAAAGAAAACCGCTGCCTTCTAACTGCGGACCATTTTTATGTACAAATAAATATGGTCCTTTCAGGCCTGCTGGCAGGCCTATTTTTGGGACGGTCTAAACCGCTGACGGATTTGACGGCCCTGACCGCAGTCACCATTCAGATCATAAGATTGACATAGACAGCTTTCCGTTCTTATATAATTAAATCTGGCCTCTAGCCTCCACTCGAAGGTATCTAATAAATATTTTTTTAAAATTTTAAATTTTTAAGCTTGGAAAATTAGATTAAACCAAATTTATAACGAATATAACGAATGTAACTATTTTACTGAATAATTAATAAAATATAATAGTAGGATTTCAAAGATAAAACGTATGTGTGAATCACATTAAGTAAACGAAACTAAATATGTCTATAAGAATGATAAAAAGTATTTTGTGGATTACATAAAAAAGTAAGGATTTAGAAATTTATTATAACGTGAAATTAAATAGGAAACCCTGCAAAAATATATATATATATATATATATGATTAAATAATTAAATGGAAGAACAAATCAATTTAATTGAAAAAATGGAAACAAAGTAAAAACAGAGTCTTACGAAGTTATGCATTTTTGTGGATCAAATATTTTGGAAAACCTCTTTGAAGACGACATTCCTTGTTTTCTTTTCGGCTTTTCCTTTTGGGTCAGTAATGAGGATTTTCAATCCTGATTTACTGCTTACACGGGACATGGCTACATATAGCTGGCCATGAGAGAAAACAGGTTTGGGCAAGTATAAACCAATATTTGAGAGAGACTGACCTTGACTTTTGTTGATAGTCATTGCAAAAGCAACGTTAATCGGGAATTGTCTACGTCTCATTTTGAAAGGCAAACGGGAATCTGATGGTATTAATACCATTCTTGGTAAAACAACAATTTTACCCACTCTCGTACCTGTGATGATTCTTGCTTGTATAACATGATCTGTCATTTGTGTAATCTATAGTCTTGTTCCATTCATTAGACCTCCATGAGCATCAATATTGCGTAACAACATGACTGGACAACCAATTTTCAAACGAAGAGCATGGTTTGGCACTCCTGAAATCCTAACTGAGTTTAGGAAATCAGGGCTATATGCAGGATTGTGTTTATTCCTTGTATCTTGTGGATCAATACTATCTGAACTTAAGTAAACCCTTTCCTGACCTGTAACAAAATCAACAATAGAAACAAAACTATAAATAATTGAATAGACCAAATCAAGAAGTCTCATATAGTATATAATATATAAAAAAATTTGTTGATTAAACTTTTACTAACCTTCTAAAATGGATATCATGTGGTCGTTTATAGTGTTGACATCATCATTTGTAGGACACAAAATAGCTCTGCTTTGAAAATAGCTCGAATCCTTGGGAGTATGTAACGAATTACCAGCATTAACGATGGATTCAATTGGAGAGTTTACTTTTGTGATAAGCAATTCTTCTGGGATGTCAATATCAACTACTCCATCATTTGGCTCATTAAGTCTTCCTTCTCCAACATCAAGAATCCATTTCGAGAACTCTTCAATCTCCGTGGCTTCATTTGGAGTTATCTTTTGCAGCAACCTCATATTTCTTGTTAGCCTTAACACTTTACACTGATTCCAAAGGTAAGATGAGTTAAGCGATGAGTTAACAATTTGTTCTCGACCAGCACCGACAATAATAGGAAGTATCTGACGGAAATCACCACCAAAAATAATGACCTTTCCCCCAAAAGGTTTATCTTCAGGATCATGCATTATATCTTTCAAACTTCTATCTAAAGTCTCAAAGCAGTACTTACTCATCATTGGAGCTTCGTCCCAAATTATCAACTTGGCTTCTTGGACTAATTCACCTAGATTAGAAGACCTTGACATTCTGCACATAGATGTATCATGAACTTGAAGAGGAATGCCAAACCTTGAATGAGCTGTTCTGCCACCTTCTAATAAAAGAGAGGCTATACCGCTAGAAGCAGTATTTAAAACGATTTCTCCCCTTATCCTTACAGCTGCAGATAAAACTTTCCAAAGGAATGTTTTACCAGTTCCACCAAAACCATATAAGAAAAATACTCCACCTTTATCTTTGAAAACAGAGTCTATGATCTCATCATATATCTTATTCTGCTCTTGAGTAAGCATATTTAACCACTCCAGATGATTCTTTTTTAAATCAGCTTGATTGATGAATCTACGCTCATCAGCTATTAACTGGTTTAAGACAGGAATATTATCATTCTGTAGCTGGGGCAGAGTCTTAAAAAACTCAAGTGAAGAACCATTTCTTTTCAACTGTTTGTTTATCTCTTGTAAACAGAATATTTTCCTTTCTTCATCACTCAATGTAAGCTCTGTAAAATGTAGATTAGTTAATTTTTATATTACATCTTTAATAATTATTTAAAAATATATATATTAAACAGATAGTAAAAGTAATGAACCTGGTCGTTTTAGTTCTTCTCTTTTACGCTTTAATATGTCATCAGATAACATAGTCCAAGTTTCTTCCCACACAATATCAGGAGCACTTAGCACGGCGGAGAGAAGCATCCTCACAAACATTTTACGAACGTACTTTGCAGAACACATGAAGTGTGCTTCTTTAATACCTTCAATATATTCTTTGTCATCATCTAACAAACCAAGAGCATAACATGCTTCACGATACGATTTGTGTATGACACCATTGACAGTTTTAATGTGCTCAAAACTGGTAGGACCTCGGACTGAATTGAGAAGAATCCTCAGATGATATGCATCGTCTATAGTCGGAGGAACGTAGTTAATTCTCCCTATAGCAAATGCTCTTGTCTTCCTTTTGTAAAAAACTTTCTCCTTCCCATCCCATATAAACTTTCTTCGTATTTCTTCATATAATAACTTCCTAGCTTCTTCATCACGTTTATTAAGTTCAAATAAAGCAAGAAACTGAGATTCATCAAGAGAGTCATGATCCATGACATCCTGTGCAGACTCACCGTCCCGAAAATAAATAGGATGTTTGCCTTCCTCATGGAAAGTGAGTGGGACAACAGCAGTTTGCCTATAATGTATTGGGTAAGCTAAAATCCTCCACATAGCCTCACACGCGGATACATATCTTCAAAAGATTGAAAGAAGCTCATTTACAATGAATTAAATAAACACAAATTGAAGGAATGTACTAGATGTTTTTACCTGCCATCAAAGTAATCTTGTATCTCGTCTTTTGATGCTGGCGTATTCTCATTTTGAAGATTCTTCTGACCTTCTTCAGTTCCTTTTTTTTTATGAGGTTCAACAATAACACCAACTCGATCATTACCGTTGTGAACATACTTAAATAAGTACTTCACTGAACCTGTTTGGTTACACCACTCCACATTTATATGAGCATGATATTTGACCAACAAAGACCGATTGTAAGGCACAACATATCGGTTATCACATTTGAAACCATTCTTCTCGATAAAACGCTCATCATTTCTTCTTCTATAAACCGGGTAACCTTCCTTGTCAATGCTGGTGGTTTTAACATGTGGTTTTGGGTAAAATTTTGAACAGCTACCTTCTTCCATGCAAGGAGATGAGGGGTAAGCAGCACCACATGGACCATGAATCATACATTCTGATATTATATTGTAGAGTTCTGGATCTGTTTCCTTGTCTGGAATTTCAGCACAAATCAACTTGTCAATTTCGTCAGCAGTAGGAAACTTGCATTTCGGATCCATCCATACTATAATATGAGCATGCGGAAGACCCCTTTTTTGAAACTCTACTGTGTACATAGCTGCACAACAATAATATGTGTTGTTATATATTAATATGTAATGATTTTAAAGAAAGTGTAAATGTTTAATTAAAAATGAAAAAGGTTAAAGAATTTAAACCTGAAACTGTTTTTCCAAAAATATGTTTTCTTGTGATGTCATCCATTAGATTCTCAAGCTTGATCTTGAATATTTTGCAAATGGTGTCTGGTCTATCTTCAGCCTTTAGCTTCCTCTCATTCACAAATCTTACAATTTCAGGCCACTTAGGATTGCATGTGAATGTAATAAAGAGGTCTGGAAACCCAAACTTCTTACATGTAGCCATGGCATCAAGGTAGCTCTGCCTCATATACCTTGGTCCTCCAGTAAAGGAAGCAGGTAGCGTGAAAGAGTCTCCATGATTGTTCAAATTGTCGTCTCCAGCTTCTGCTGCTTTCCTCAAATCTTCCTTGTTTGTCCTTCGAAGTTTCTTTTGGTTTTTCTTTAAATACCTTAGCCTATTTGTTTCGGTCATGGTATAGGCATCAACAATAAACTGTTGTAGTAAACGCTTTGATCTTAGAAGGGTGTGCTTCTCAATTTTTCTTTCTTGAAGCCTATAAGCAAACCACTGTCTCATACTTACATCCTTCTGACTTTTTTTATTTGAATTCTTTTTCTTTGACTGTTTCTTTGATATCCTCCCTCTTGTTATCTTTGTCTTCTTAATACCAAGTCTGTAGCCATCTTCTCCTCTTGGAAACAACAAAGGATACTGTAAGGCTAGATATGCGACATGGCATTCATGAATTCTTAGTAATTTTCCACTTCTTTTTTGGAGGACGATATCTCTTTTATCCATATTTGCATCAATATCTCCTGGAATCAGTGCAGCAACTTCAGAGGCTGTAGGGATGTTGTATTGCCTACCATCTGTTTTGCGACTTGAGATAATCCTCATATGGAAGTTTGATTCTTCTTTCTCCATATCAAACCTATCTCTAGCCATTCTAAAAGCTCTTACATGAGGATTAACTTCGTCCAACAATTTGATTAAGCTTTCCACAAGATCTGGCCTGAATGTTTTCTTCCCATCAACTTTGACTTGATGTCCTTCTTTGCTGCATTTTTTTAAAAAATATCTCATCAGGAACTTTTGCACCAGTAAATTGTAAGATATACAAAATGTATTTAATGAAAAAAACAATGATTTTATTACCTCATAACATTCACTCTATTTTGGACTTCATTTTGAGTGTCAACAATATAAAGTTGTTGAAACTTTGCATAATCACCAGCCTTTGGTTTTAAAGAACCCATCAAGTGATAGTTTTCACCTTGCAAAGCAAACATGGATGGGCCACGGCCTTTTTTAACAGAACGATCTACCTTTCCACCCAAAGATGTAAAAGAGAAAACCATGTTATAAGGTCTACTATTCTCCTGGAAGTGACGTGACAAATCATCTTCATTTGTTAGTAGATTCCATAACATTTCTGGAGACTCTTTTAGCATAGGTAGAACAATTTGTTCTTGCATACAACATCCAGTATAGACTGGATTATTAGTTCTTACTCTCCTTCGCAACCTCTCTCCATACCAAAAAATTGCACCACAATGAGGACAACTATATTCAGGATCACCATCATCTGCATATCCTGCAAATATTTAACGTATCATCCACAATTTTCAAATTTTAATTGTTTATAAATATACTAAAAATGATATATATTAAATAATACCTGCCCATAAATTAATAGTCTTCTTTGTAGTAATAGTTGCGGTTCCAAAAACTTTTTTTAAACTTTCCTCAAACATCGTAAGCATATCATAACGTCGTTTAGCATCATTAGCAGCTGAAAGTTGTGGTGTAATTTGATCAACAACATCTTCATCATCATCAGCATATTCAGATGATGATGAATCATCTTCTCCTTGACTACTACAATAAAACACCTGATCATCATATTCTTCTTCAATATCTGCAAAACATGGATTGATTATTTTATTTTCGTAAATAAATTTCTAACAATAGATAATATAGACTTTTATTATTGGATGAAGAAATTATACCGCTATCTGAGTCAACCTGCTCATATTCATTGTCTTCATCTTCCTCTAAATTTGTCATTTTTGAAATGCTTGATACTTTTCTTCTAAATATGTTGTTTTTTGATGATTGAGTGGACACTCGATCTGTGTATAAAAGGAGAGTTAATAAAAATTGAAAAAACATTATAGTAGTTAAAGTAAAGAGTTACGCATATTACAAATAATCTCTAGTTATAGTGCTATGTGGACTGATCTCTTCCTCAAATGAGGGTCTATTATTCCTTTGGAGTATATTAGTAACATCTGAAAGTGTGGGATTGTACTGACTTCCACTTGCATGATTACTTTGATAGTTATTTGGCACCAGTTTGTCTATAAGGTATAAGGTTTGAAATAATTAGTTTTCTATATAATATAAAAATATAAATAATTATAAAAATATGTTAGATTAAAAGACCTGATGGAGTTGATGAAATTCGTCCCATTTTTGCTATAGAGTCAACTATGGGAGTGATAGATGAGTGAATCCTTGTGTTGCAAGTTTGTTTCGAAATCCATTTTTCCAAATTGGGCTTACTTCCTGAAGGAAAAATTGAATTGACACGGGTATTGAAAACGTAATGATCATAGAAATAAGAAGATGAGCAATAATTTAAATCTTAGAATTGAATTTAAGATTTTTTTTAATTACCATTAAAAATATTACTGCGACTCTCTTTGTTACATAGGCCTTCATTTGAAAAGCCAGAAGATGGTGTCCTATAATCTACACGAAAATAACAAAATTAAAAATATGCTTGGATTTAGTTTGTGAAGTTAATATAGTTTATATATTGAATAAATAAAAAATGTAAATATGAAAGTCATAATCAAAATACCAGAAGGTGTGTTACTTGTACTTGGAGAGGAAAGTACTTGAGAAGATGGCCGATTTGTAATATCATTTACAACTCTACCAAAAACAGAATTAATATTGACTACAGTTTGAGGCTTCTGTGATACTGTAACTGGACTTTGGGATTGATTTTCCGAAGACACTTTACGATTTTTTGGGTGGCCTTCTTTTACTTGAATACGATTTGATTCATCATTTTTCCTCTTCTTCATTGTAAAAAACTAAACAAACAAAACAATTGTGATTGATTGTTTATTAAGAAATATCTTCGTTGGACTAATGAGAGAACGCTTAATGAGGGATACTAATAATCTGTCTATTAATTTATCACAAAATTATGTCACAGTATATGTTAAGCGAATGAACTCTTTACGAAATAGTTAGCCATAACTAAATATATGTTTAGCCATAACTACTGGAGAATATTTACGAAATCTTTTAAGGATCATATAAAGAAATTATATGACAATTTATATGTTAAGACTTACCCGTTTTCTTTTAAATTTAAGTTTAAATATATAAACATATATTAAATTGTTATTCAAATAAAGAAATTATAGTAGAGTTGAGAAAACGATAATAAAGACGGAATTATCGGTTCACAATTACAACAACTTTTACTAATTAAAAGGAAACCAAAAGATTCGATAAAATTTTGTAACAAAAAATGTGGCTGTTACACTGATTAATTAGAATCACTTGATTCTTCTTCTCCCTGATAATCTTCATCATCTGATGTATCATGAAAAGCGAGACTGCAGAAAAATAGGAAAATATGTTTAAAACAATATATTGTAAAGAGATACTGCAAATAATATATGAATATTTTGAACTTACAGAGCAGGATCAGTGGTGAATGGTCTGACTTCGTTTCCAAGTTTAAGAATCGAACATCTAAATTGAGACATTAAACATACGTTACCTGAAAAAATTAAATTGTAAAGATTAATACATTTAATTTTACCTTATATTAGTTATTTTAAAACTGAAACTAAGATATCTTTATACCGGCAAAGAAAGCTCTTCTCCAAAACATAAGCAGACACATGACGTCTTCGCTTCCATATGAAGGACATGAAGTAATTTGTTTCCATTTATAATGAAATTCCAAAGTTGTAACACCTACGGCAAGACATTTAATCTCTTCTCCACTTCACACAAAAAAGTGATTAGCTTCAATACGAAGTTCTTAATAATATTTTCTAAATAGCAATGTTCTCATCATGTTTGTAAAACTTTTATTAGTTTAATTTACTTACTTGATGTCCTTCACTGTAAAGCGAAGAACTTCTTTATAACCATCGTAACCAGCTTCACGATCTAGAAAGTGAACTTTAAGACGTGGTGCCACTCGTACCACCATCCCACAAAAATCTACCATAAATTATAAAAAGCAAAAAATTAAAATCATAACTACATATAATGAGTAAAATCATAATATTAAAATTATTATTCTTAAAAAGAATTTTAAGAATAAGATATTTACCAACGCAACAGTTTTTTCATTCTCTGTAGCATTCTCAAGCGTTATTGCATCTGTTAAATGAAGAAAGTTGCCTGGACATCTGGGAGGTATTGGGGTGATTCGAGTTTGATTTGTGATCAATAAGAGGAAAGGATTGTTGCAGTTCCTGAAAGATTGCTGATTTTCCATAACTTCGAACTTATAAAGAAGAAACCATTCTCCTTCTTCCAATACATGTACGAAATGATCAAAGTAATCACGAAATGGGATTTTAGCTTCAATTCGTTTTCCCTGTTGTCTCATTTTTTCACATTAGAGAAATATTTTCAGTATGGGAATGATATGGAGAGTTAATTGAAAACATGCATAACAAAAAGATATCAAAGTATATTGAAAACATGCATAACAAAAATATATCAAAGTGTTTTTATCGAAAATACATAGATCAATTAAAATACCTTCTCATCAACGACAATCAAAAACTTAAAGTTTGATCCTCCAAATATGAGATCAGGTGTCCAGCAACGGATTAACTTGACAGCAATACCAACCCGATTAGATGTCAGATCCAATTCTTCTATATATGCTACCATATTTTTTAATGGAAATTTTTGTGTTTTAGAGAAGGAAGAAGATGAAAGATGAGACGTTAAAAGAGTAGAAAGGATCTATATAGCTAACGTTATTCAGTATTTATAATGAAATAGTTCTTAAAGGTTGAAAAACGTAAAGAAACCGAATTATACTTTTTTAAAAAAAAAATTACATATAAAATTGAAACAACCGACCTTTTTTTTTTTTTAATAAATATAAATATGATATAATGAATAATTACAACTAGTGGTCCCATACCCACTAGTCACCTAACCACAACACAATCAACAGCGGAAATAATAATACCAATATCCAATAAATAATAAACCAATAAATATAAATATCCATTATAAATTCCAATCTTAACTAAAAATCCAAACATCATAAACCAAATAACCAGCAATCCTAAACAATGCTCTAAGACTCAACTCTAGCAACCTAACAATGCCAGATCAACAATCAACCGAGTCCCTAGAACATCCTCCTCTTCACTGCCTGGATCCCACGGTCACACTTTGCCTTTACCTGCACCACAAACACATATTGCAATGCATGAGTATTTTACAAACACTCAGTAAGGCAATCCTCCCATCTACTGGGCTATACACACAAGCAATAGAGTATCAGTAATCATCACACAACAATCAACAGACAATAGCAAAACAGGACGTAGCATCGACCGATACCACACCTGCATCGATCGATGCCCTCAGGAGAAGCATCGATCGATACAGAAGCTGCATCGATCGATGCAAGTATAACTTGCATCGACCGATACCCAGTCTGCATCGACCGACGCATGCTCGACGCACACGAAAACCCTAAAGTTCATCGCGCCGTCCTCGCACTTGCATCGACCGATGCAAGCTATGCATCGATCGACGCAACGTCGAGCACCGTGATTTCTCCGAAGTTTCTCGCCGGATCTCGTTCCTACAACCACAGAAACTCAATCCCAAGCCACAAGAATGCTTCCCAATGTCCATAACAACAATCTAATACGTCTAACAACAAGCAACAAGCAAATCACTGAATTCTCTAGCTTAGATAAGCCATGGTCCTGCACTTACCTGTGCCAAGACGAATCTGAACAATACAAAAGCAAGAAAACGTTTCCTAGAAGCTCCTACAGCAATCCCAGCTACAGATCTCCTCAGGAAAACACCAAAACTCCAAGAACTCTCAAGAACTTTTCTCTCTTTTCTTTTCTCTCCCAGAAACGGCCAAAACACGAATGAGACCAAAAGAAATCGAGTTAAGGGTTTTCCCTTTTTCTTTTCCCCAAAACGCAGCGTTTCACTTAAGTCAAAACGCACAGAATTGAGTCAGCATCGATCGATGCTCCTACTGCATCGGTCGATGCACATCCTAAACCGGAATTCCGGTTCACGGATGTTACAATTCTCCCCCACCAAACTGGATTCGTCCTCGAATCCCGATCAACCATCAGCCAAGGACTCCCGTGCAACCGTCTCCACGGCCCGCACTCCTCCGACCGATCTACAGAAGGTCACCTCTAGGCGATAGACTCACGCTCCAGGCATCATTTGCTCTCGACTTTTGAACTTTCCTTTTTCTCATAGGCCTAAACCTTGAGTTTCATCGGCTCCTCATCAGACCTAAGTCTGCATGCCAATGCTGGCTCCTCATCGGGCCTAAGCCCGCATGCCATAATATATAAGGAAAAATCCAACTCGTCTCTCAGGTCGTCACCCTACAGCGCCCCTCCGGACCGTCGTCCGAAGTCGATATACCAACCATACTCCAAAGTCACAAAGTCTCCGAATATGGCAGTACTAGGAGAACCAAAGTCCTCCAAGAGCCGCGAGCAAACGATTCTGAACACGTCTGAGTCCTATCCCTATCCAGGTTTCCTTCCCGTGACTCGCGTAAAAACATCTCAATGTTCTACCAGCCACATATTCCCTCACTGGAATACCATATGACCACACAAGGATCATATACACGCCACAAAGGCCGCCACAAAGGCCAACAAAATGTCCTCACAAGGACCGCCACCAAGGCCAAACAAATGTCCTAAAAAGAACCGCCACCAAGGCCACTCGTCCCAAAGGACCGTCACGAAGACCATCTGTCCCGAAGGACCGTCACGAAGACCATCTGTCCCGAAGGACCGTCACAAAGACCATCTGTCCCGAAGGACCGTCACAAAGACCATCTGTCCCGAAGGACCGTCACAAAGACCATCTGTCCCGAAGGACCGTCACAAAGACCATCTGTCCCGAAGGACCGTCACAAAGACACTCTGGCTAGACAGCCCGCCACAAAGGCTAACAAACGGCTAAATGCCCGCCACAAAACCACACAATTGGCTAAACGCCCGCCACAAAGGCCACACAATGTCTAACAAGGCCGCCACACACAGGCACTCTGACCCGAAGGTCCGCCACAAAGGCACAAAAAGCCTCTCCCAGGCTTCCCACCGCAAAAATGGACAAATTTCTCTTTCCCGAGAACTTTCCATATTTAGCACTTTCCATTTCTGGAAACTTTCCACTTAAGGAAACTTCTATTTCGGGAAACTTTTCCCCCAAACCCCGCCTCACGGAAACTTTGTACCCCGAGCACCACCTCATCTTGTTACTGAGTCGCACAACCAACCACCCCAAGCGACCGAGTAACAAGAGAGATGGGCTGGAATACTCCATTCCCGCTCCAGCCACGGATTACAGACGGAACCAGACTAGGCAAGTTCAGGTCGTTGTTGCTTCTCATACCACTTCTTGAACCTTGCCTTCATCCTTGCCTCAGGTTCCCAAGTCTGCTCCTCCACACCATCACAGTCCCAAAAGACTCTCATCAAAGGAACCTTCTTCTTCCGAAGTTCCTTGATCCTCCTCTCGAGAACCCTCACTAGTCTTGCCTCCAAAGTCATGTTAGGCTGAAGACCTTCTGGAATCTTAGCCAACAACTGGTCATCCTCACGGAGACACTTCCGCAACATAGACACATGGAATACCTTATGGAAAGCACGCATAACCTCAGGTAACTCCAGTCTATATGCCACTGGTCCAACTCGCTCAATCACTCTGAACGGACCCATATACCTCGGACTCAACTTCGTCTCTGTCAACGACCTGTTCGGACCCCGCAACATGGCCATCTTGAGGTACACTCTGTCTCCTACCTGAAACTCCAGGTCTCTCCTCCTCTTATCAGCATAACTCCTCTGCCTATCCTGAGCCTCTTTCATGTTCAGCTTGAGAACCCGAATCTTCTCTGAGGTCTCCTGAACAAAATCTGCCCCGTACATGCTCCTCTCCCCCACCTGAGTCCAGCATAACGGTGTACGACACGGCCTCCCATACAAAGCCTCATAAGGAGCCATACCAATACTCGCCTGATAGCTGTTGTTGTAAGCAAACTCTACCAGGTTCAAGTGATCTGCCCAATGGCCACCCCAATCCAAAACACACATCCTCAGCAAATCCTCCAACGTCTGGATCGTCCTCTCAGACTGTCCATCTGTCTGGGGATGATAAGTTGTACTCATATGCACCTTTGTGCCCATCTCTGCCTAAAACGCCTGCCAGAACACCGAAGTGAACTTAGAATCTCTGTCAGACACAATGCTCGCTGGCACCCCATGCAATCTGACTATCTCCCTCACATACTTCTTGGCCAAGACCGCTGCTCCATCAGTCTTCTTAATGGCCAGAAAATGTGCTGACTTAGTCAACCGGTCCACAATGACCCAAATAGCATCAAAAGTCCGTGACACTGGCAATCCTACCACAAAATCCATGGTAATCATATCCCACTTCCACTCAGGAATGGGTAAGCTCTTCAGTAACCCGCCAGGAACCTGATGCTCAGCCTTCACTAGCTGACACACATCACACCTCGAAACCCAACCCACTACATCCTTCTTCATCCCGACCCAATGATAGTACCTCTTGAGATCACGGTACATCTTAGTTGCTCCTGGATGAATAGACAGCTTGCTCGAATGAGCCTCTCTCAGAATCTCCTGCCTCAACTCCTCATCCTTAGGCACACAAATCCGAACATGCACCAAGATAGTACCATTATCTGAGACCTGATACTCTGACTCAACATCCTTTGAGGCATTCACCAGCCCCAAATCCTTCTCCTGTGCCAACCGCACCCTACTCAAAAGATCTGCTCGGTCAACTGCTTCCAAACCCAACGGTTCCAGTGAAACAGCACACAAGCTCAACGCACTGATCTCTCCTACTAGAGACTCCATCTCCTGCTCCTGAGCCGAAGCTACCCTCTTCCGACTCAGAGCATCTGCAACCGTGTTAGCCTTACCAGGATGATAGGCTATCTCCAAATCATAATCCGCCACAAGCTCCATCCACCGCCTCTGCCTCAAATTCAACTCAGGCTGAGTGAATATGTACTTAAGGCTCTTATGATCTGTAAACACTTGTACCTTTGCACCATAAAGATAAGATCTCCAAATCTTCAGGGCAAAAACTACAGCACCCATCTCCAAATCATGAGTAGGATAGTTGCCTTCGTGCACCCGCAACTGCCGCGATGCATAGGCAATCACCTTCCCATGCTGCATCAGAACACACCCTAAACCAACTCTGGATGCATCTGTATAAACCACATAGGGTTCCCCCTGCTCAGGCAAAGCCAATACTGGCGCAGTAGTCAACATCTCCTTCAGGCTTGCAAAGCCTTCCTCACACTCTTCTGACCAGACAAAAGGAACATCCTTCCCTGTCAACTTAGTCATAGGACGTGCTCTGCTTGCAAACCCCTGCACAAATCTCCTGTAATAACCTGCCAACCCAAGGAAACTCCTGATCTCTGTGGCATTCTGCGGTCTAGGCCAATCCCTAATAGCCTGAATCTTCTCTGGATCTACAGAAACCCCCTCTGCAGAAACAATGTGACCCAGAAAACCCATCTCACGCTGCCAAAAACTGCACTTGCTCAACTTAGCGAACAACTTCTGCTCCCGCAGCTTCTCCATAACAGCTCTCAAATGCACTGCATGCTCTTCAGGACTCTTAGAATAAACCAGGATATCGTCGATGAAAATGATGACAGACACATCCAGAAACTCCTGAAACACGCTGTTCATCAATCTCATAAACGCTGCTGGTGCGTTAGTCAACCCGAAAGGCATCACCACAAACTCATAATGCCCATACCTCGTCCTGAAAGCAGTCTTCCTCACATCTGCCTCATCTATCGGTATCTGATGATAACCCGACGCCAGATCCACCTTAGAGAACCAAGTAGCACCCCTCAACTGATCCAACAACTCATCGATCCTAGGAAGAGGATACTTGTTCTTCACAGTGACCCGGTTCAAACCCCGATAATCAATGCATAACCTGAAACTCCCATCCTTCTTCTTCACAAACAACACCGGCGCCCCCCACGGTGATACACTAGGACAGATGAATCCCTTACTCAACAAATCCTCTAGCTGCTTCTTCAGCTCTGCCATCTCTGCTGGAGCCATTCTGTAAGGAGCCTTGGATAATGGTGTCGTTCCCGGTTCCAGTTCAATGGTGAAAGGATCCGACCGAGATGGTGGTAATCCCTGCAAGGACTCAAACTCTACTACCGGAATACCGCTAACCGTAGACTTCCCCACTGACTCTGGCATAGATATAGTAACCAGATAAGCCTCACGGCCCTTCTCGATCATCTTCCCAGCCTGAATGGCTGAGATCACGAGACTCCCTGAAGTCGGTCAAATTCCCTGAAAAACCAACTTCTCTCCTGGACGCTCAAACTCCACTCTACCCCGATGGCAGTTCAAATGCACCATATGCCGATGCAACCAATCCATCCCGAGAATGACATCATACAACTCCACTAGACTGATAAGCAAATCCGCTGGCCACGACTCTCCTGCGATCTGAATATCAACCCCTCTAGCTCGTCCAACAACTCTCAGGAACTTGCCCCCTGCAACTCTAACAACTCCTGTACGCTCCCCGGGATCCCCTCTGATTCCCGCACACTCTGCACACTCCGGAGTAATGAAGCTATGAGAAGCTCCAGAATCAAACATAACGTGGGACTTAAACCCGCCCACCAACAAGGTCCCTACACAAACCTCATGTGTTGAGAACCTAACACTTTTTCACAGGCAAGCAGAAAATCTGAACCTACTATAAATTCACAAAGTTTAAGTATCAGAGATTATACCTGTGATCGCCCCGGCACTGGTTCCACCAGTCTCTGCTGTCGTGTAGACCCGTGGCGTCTGCTCAATCCGTGCCACCTGCTGTCCTCCAGGCTGCACCTGCTGCAACGCTGCCACTGCTGCCAGCTGCAACTTGGGACAAAAAGGCCTGATGTGCCCTGTCTCCCTACAGTGATAACATACCCGAGGCCCTGCCGTCGGAACACTCCTCTTGGGACAACTAGCAACCTTGTGATCCTTGCTCCCACAACCGAAGCAACCCGCACCACTCGGCTTCTGCGTAGCCTCCCACTTCCTCTTGGTTCCCTGAGCATGCCTACCGCCCCTGCTGGAGCCACCCTGCTGCTGAGCCTTACCAGGCTGAGCTACTGGAGTAACCGACACTGACTGTGCCCGGATATCCTCCTCTATCTCTGCTGCAGTCTCAACCAGCTCTGCACGCGTAGCATAGTACCGCCCTCTACAGTGGACTCTCAAATCATCCCGTAGAGCTCTCATAAACCTCCTCACCTGAGCCTCCTCGGACTCCATAGCCCGACCCCCATAACATAAGAGTCGACTGAACTCTAAATCCAGCTCCCGCACTGACCGTGTCCCCTGAGACAACTGAAGGAACTGCACCTCCAAACGATCCAATGCCTCTCTAGGAAAATACTTGCGGTTGAACTCCAAAACGAAGTCAGCCCAAGTCATCTCCCTCTGCACCCTCCTAGCAACCACTGATCTCCACCACAACTCAGCATCACCACCCAAAAAGTAGACCCCTATGTCCACCCAAAACTCCACAGGACATCTCAGAGTATGCAAGTTACGTTCCACACTCGTCCTCCAAGCATCCGCAGTAGTAGGATCTGTACCACCCACAAACCTCTCAGTGAACAGACCCTTCATCTCCTTGAGCATAGCCAAATAACGCCCATGCTCTCCCACATCTGCAACCACTGGCTGCCGCTCCTCCGCCACCACTGGTGGCACTACCCGAGCCTGAGCCGGTACCACAGGTGGTAACCGCTCCAACACCTGTGCTAGCAAAGCCGAAATGTCAACACCAGGGACTCCACCCGCTGGGGCTCCCACACCCGGGACCCTAGCATCACCGACCACTGGAGCATCAACACCGCCCCCTCCGGCCACACTCACTGAATCCCCTGGAACACCCTGCGACTCGCCAACACCCTCAGCTGTCACACTCTGGTCCTCGGTCTCACTAACCACTGGGGCTCTCCCCCTACCACGACCACGACCACGACCGAGACCACGACCGCGTCCACGACCTCGACCAGCAACAGCATCCTCTCTAACCATCTGCACTACCATGAACAGAAGGCTAAGTAAACAATTACTATTAACACAGAAATAGAAACTCACCGTGGAATCACCAATAGGCTCGAAGAGGATGTTCTAGGACTCCATGCCACACACAATTGACTAACTCACATAATCAATCAAGACATGCAATCCCAAACCTAGAACCGTAAGGGCTCTGATACCAAAATGAAACAACCGACCTTTTTTTTTTTTTAATAAATATAAATATGATATAATGAATAATTACAACTAGTGGTCCCATACCCACTAGTCTCCTAACCACAACACAATCAACAGCGGAAATAATAATACCAATATCCAATAAATAATAATCCAATAAATATAAATATCCATTATAAATTCCAATCTTAACTAAAAATCCAAACATCATAAACCAAGTAACCAGCAAATCCTAAACAATGCTCTAAGACTCAACTCTAGCAACCTAACAATGCCAGATCAACAATCAACCAAGTCCCTAGAACATCCTCCTCTTCACTGCCTGGATCCCACGGTCACACTTTGCCTTTACCTGCACCACAAACACATATTGCAATGCATGAGTATTTTACAAACACTCAGTAAGGCAATCCTCCCATCTACTGGGCTATACACACAAGCAATAGAGTATCAGTAATCATCACACAACAATCAACAGACAATAGCAAAACAGGACGTAGCATCGACCGATGCCACACCTGCATCGATCGATGCCCTCAGGAGAAGCATCGATCGATACAGAAGCTGCATCGATCGATGCAAGTATAACTTGCATCGACCGATACCCAGTCTGCATCGACCGACACATGCTCGACGCACACGAAAACCCTAAAGTTCATCGCGCCGTCCTCGCACTTGCATCGACCGATGCAAGCTATGCATCGATCGACGCAACGTCGAGCACCGTGATTTCTCCGAAGTTTCTCGCCGGATCTCGTTCCTACAACCACAGAAACTCAATCCCAAGCCACAAGAAAGCTTCCCAATGTCCATAACAACAATCTAATACGTCTAACAACAAGCAACAAGCAAATCACTGAATTCTCTAGCTTAGATAAGCCATGGTCCTGCACTTACCTGTGCCAAGACGAATCTGAACAATACAAAAGCAAGAAAACGTTTCCTAGAAGCTCCTACAGCAATCCCAGCTACAGATCTCCTCAGGAAAACACCAAAACTCCAAGAACTCTCAAGAACTTTTCTCTCTTTTCTTTTCTCTCCCAGAAACGGCCAAAACACGAATGAGACCAAAAGAAATCGAGTTAAGGGTTTTCCCTTTTTCTTTTCCCCAAAACGCAGCGTTTGACTTAAGTCAAAACGCAGCGTTTGACTTAAGTCAAAACTCACAGAATTGAGTCAGCATCGATCGATGCTCCTACTGCATCGATCGATGCACATCCTAAACCGGAATTCCGGTTCACGGATGTTACAAAAATAGCTTGTGTGTACATTTACTATAATGAAATTAATGTTTGATGGGAGTGATATCATAAAGTGTAGTCATTTTTTTATTGGAATGTCCAATTTTTAAAGAATCAAAGCAAAGACTTTGAAAGGCTGACATTTTTATTTTTTGGACTGGTAAAGCTCCATGCATTGGTTAACTTTCTAATAAAATTATCCTAAATTTATTAAAAAATTGACTACAATGTCATGTAATAAAGTTATTTTGAAGTTTTACCATTCATTCCTTAGCAATTAACACAAAAAATGATCATAGTCTCGGCTTAAAATTAAACCAAAAGAATATGTCCACAATGCATCTTTGAAATTATAAACATTTAGGTCGTTTTGGTGATGTTAAATAAATACCTACTATTATGTATATGTGTATAAACAACTAAACGTTCACCGTGAACTAAATGTTTTGGTGTTGTTAATCAAACTCAAGCACGTTATTATTTTATCTATTATGTATATGTGTATAAACAACTTCAGGAGAGATGTCATTGTTTTCTATTAGCATATTATTTTATCTAATTAGCAAATAATAAGAGATATTATTATAGTATATATATAAAATTTAACAATAAAAAAATAATAAGATTAAAGCTTAAAACAACCGAGTTTTTAAAAGAACATGACATCCCTACTATTAAAATGACATCTATTATGTATATGTGTATAAACAAATTCATAAGATTTGTCATTGTTCTCTATGACCATATTATTTTATCTAAATAGCAAATAAAAGGAGATATTATTATAATATATATAATATATATATAATTGACCAATAGAAAATAATAAGATTAAAAATTAAAATATCCGAGTTTTTAAAATAACATGAGAAAGTAAGCACGATGAGACAAAATGTCTCTTATTTCACAGAGAAAATAAAGCCAAACTACAAAGCAACTTGAATGTCGACGACTTCATCATTTACTCCCTTGAAGCTCTCCCTTAATAGATAAAGTCATCATCACTATCGAGATTAAAGGAGACCCTGAAACATATCATAATAATATATAATCAAAATGATAAATTGTAATAATCAATAAATGAGAGATGAAAGTATGTATGTAAACAACAAATTATGAATTTTAAAGCTTACCTGTTTCTGAAATCAGTTACTTCAGTATATGGAGGATCAAAATAAATAGTAGACACTCCAGGAACACTAAAAAGTTCGATGTCTTGACCTATTGTGAAGAATTCAGATTTTTAAAATTAATAACTTTAACCATAACAGCTCCTTCTATATAATAATAGTAATTAGCTTGTACCTCCATGAGTAAACTTAGCCCTCCAGAAACGTAGAACGCCTATGATAGGAGTCGTATAAGAAGGACTCCAATAACGTTGAAAGTAGTCGGCATGTTCATCATACGCAGTACAGTGAATGACTCCATGACTACAGGAAAAAAAAATTAGAATTAGTTGTATCTAGTAAATATGGAAAAAGATAATTCAAACAATGGTTTTGATAGTTGGTTTGGTTCCGAATTGCATGAGATATTTATTTCTTCTTGTCCTTATTACTTTTGGTCTTTAAGATCGAAACGCAAAACTAGGGCCCTTTCCTCATATTGAACAGCTCTTGGATCATCGACATAGATCAATGGTTGGACATTGATTACACGTCCCATGATATCTATAAAAAATATTAATGTTTATATTAAATATCATAATCATAAAATTAATGTAAGTTAAATCACAAGTAAATTAGAATTAAAAAAATACCTAAGCAGCGATTAGTTATAGCATGATAACTATCATATAGTCTATCAAAAGACACATAATCAATGAAATGATTGTTAGAACATGGGTCAGTATCTTCCACAATGGTATCTTCCCTAAACACGATCCGATAGTAACCTTCAGTAATACGGATAGGTCTGCTGCAGTTTATGACGTCAAAAGCTGAAAAAACTTTCCATGCATCTTCTTGGATGTTAGAATTGAAAAATTCAATAAGACAATTCGGTATAGTTACTACCATTTTGGTCCCCTGAAAATTGATAAGAAAAAAACAAAGTCATATATATATATATATATATATATATTGTTAATTAGGTCCTAAATCAATGATAAAAAGTTGCAAAACTTACGAAGACATCACATACAACCAACTCGAGAGAGTCTTCCCCATCATCTGTTTTACGCCACATCCTTAGGATCTTCACACACACGTTCCACTTCAGATCATTGGACGGATATATGGTGGTTAATCTGCTAAAATTAGCCATATTCGTGAAGAGAAGATATCGTGGTGAAGTAAGAAGTGTTTTAGGTTAATGAAAAAGTGACTTCACATATGGTTTGTTTTTATAGAGCAAATTTATTCTTTTAGATTTTTTTGATTTATTTATAAATTCAATGAGTTGTCAAATCTGCATGTTTTACTGTTTTCAAAAATAGTGAAAACCAAGTGTTTATATTCAGAGGATTTGCATATATTCATTGTGCATATCGCCATTTTTGAAAACATATGGAAAGTTAAGATTTTGTATTAATAGTTGGTTGACCGGATTAAGATGAATCAACTAATACGGTATAAATAGTATATTTATTTGATAGATATATACATTGTATAGGAAGATAATATTTGATTACTACCTAAAATATTATTAGGTAAAATTATTTACTATATTCTTGATATTTTTAAGTTGTAGCAGATTCCCTAAGATATAGTTGTACGACTATTACAGATTTTCTAATAATATTACTTGATAATATACAGAATTATTTTATTCTAAAGTGTAGATTCGTTTTAAAAATAATAGTCTGGTTACAGATAAGGACAAATCAACAAACTGAAAAACAACTAAATTGATAGGGTTTGGTTATACATTTTTTAAAAATGAGATATATTAGGATATGATTCTGAATATTGATTGACTTGTCGAATCAATTTTATTAAAGTTATAAAGCAGGAAAAAAACAAATTAGTAGATTTGAGATGTGTGAAATATCCTCACTTACCAACTGAGGCTGTATTTTTATATATGTTACAGTTTTTTGGTTTTAATCATCTGTGATGGTAGCTTTTTAGATAGTCGTGATGTGTGAAACTGTTTGTAACGTGATCTCTTTTTGAATGCATGAGAAAAGTTTTGACATGACAATTGAGTACGAATTTATATGTTGATGTGTTCGTATATGTGTTATTCAAATAGAGATCACATCTTACAATTGTTTCACATGCAAAAATGTGTATTCATATTTAGAATAAAAGATATAGTATAATGCAGTTCTTTCAGCTTTATTCATTAAACTAATCATTAAAAAAGTAAGAGAAGTTAAGATTTTAATGATTATAAAAAAATAAGTTTACGTATAAGTATGAAAACAATAAGCAAAACCAATGTATAAATATAAAAAGTCTCAAAGTGATCTTGTACTAATCATTAAAAAAGTAAGAGAAGTTAAGATTTTAACTGATTATAAAAAAATAAGTTTACGTATAAGTATGAAAACAATAAGCAAAACCAATGTATAAATATAAAAAGTCTCAAAGTGAATAGATAAGGAAACAAAGGAATAAGTGTATAAATTGAAACGAAGCAGAATAAAAAACAATGACACCAATAGTCTCACAAAGAACTCATGAAAATGAAAACCATAACCAAAATCAATATGAAATTTCAAAGTCTCAAAGTGGATAGATAGTAAAAATCAAAAGAAAATTAAGTGAACAAATTGTTAAGTTCCTTAGAAACACCAGCAGCAGTAGAATCTTCCACTTTTTGTCCAGAGCAATGTTTTTTGGATGTAGATAATTGGTCCTCTCCTTCGGTTTCGTTTGATGAACCTCTTTTTGATGATGGAGTGAAAGAGGTTGAAGCATCCACATCTGATGGCTCACTTCCATCAGTAATCATTAATGAACCCTACAATGTAAGAAAACATACATCCAATTTGAAACATAATATAAATATTCTACCTTCAAAGTATATAAACAATAAAAATATTAATACCTGACCACCAGACATTATTGAAGAGGGATCTATATAAGTATCTGAAGGGACAATCTCTAAATCACAGTTCAACCCTTTAGAGCATAATGCAGCTACGTTGTAAGTGATGGAGCTCCCCCTAATATTTTTCAACTCAATAGAAAGGAGAAACTCGAAAGTTTTCCCTTCTAAAGCTTTAACTTCGGCAGGGATGGATTCAGGATCCTCCAGCTATTATAGATATAAGTAAAGTGATTGTTATCATGCAATTGTTTACGGAACTAAAACAATAGGATATAAAATGAAAAAACCCAAATATTACGATAAAGATGATGATATACCAAGTCATATCTATTGTTAAGAAGTTCTGAAGATTGCATTCCAACCATATCAGCAGCGAAGCTATCAAACACCATACATTTTGCTTCTCCAGTATTGTCTTTAATTTTAAGATAAATCCAGAACCTAAATATAGTTTTATGTTGAACTATTAAAAATACATGAACTTAGTTATAGACTGGAGAAGGAAGATGTTAACACACTAAACAACTATCAAATCGGATCAGATCCGGAACATCTAAAATATAAATACATTTCGCTTCTCCAGTCTTATCATAAAAATTATATTGTGAACTTAGTTATTATGGTAATAGAAATACGTATAACTAACTTACTTGGGAGAGACGTTTTTAACATACTGACAGCAAACCTCACAATAGAACTTTGGTGCTGGTTTATTCTTTTCATCTTCCAACTTAATGCCTTGCTCGAGGATGGTCTTTTTGTTGCATTTCATACACGCCATATAGACCCAAGAATAGTCTCTATCGACTTCAGTTATTGTACAGGTAGTGCGACACATCCCTACCTATAAAGTTTCATAAGAAATTTAATTTTCCTAAATTTATAACAATACAATGAAACCTAAAAATGTTTGCCAAAAATATACCTCAAATGCATGAAGGACTTCTTGGATAGTCTTCACAGGGTATTCTTCTAATTCTTCCTTTTTAGGTTTTTCCCAAAACACTTTCTTTTGCAATGAATCCATGATCGTCAATTGCAAGCCATCATTGGAAAGCCTAAGATAAAAGTAGAACATTACTGTATTTGTTGATATACAAAATAACTATATATATATGAAAAATTTGAAGGAAAAAACTCACAGTTTCCTTAGATCTTCAGCTTCAGTAATTTCTGGATTAATTATAACTTGAGAACAGTCCCAATGATTTTGAACACTCCAAACATCTATATGAATTGTCATTCAAACTAATTTAATAAAATAGATAAGAATGTTAAAATGTAGTATAATGTCAAAGCACTTACCATTGTACTGATTAACTTTAGCAAACCTAATTAAGCAGAAAACAATACCATCGGTAGACTCGTGGCAAGCTTTACTAATTATTTGGGAGCAGGTACCCCAAAGAGTACACAAAACACGCGTATCCTTGTGAACATTGGAATCTTTAAAAATTGGAAGAAGGCGATTTGCTATATTATAAGATACAAAAATATGAAAAACATATATTTAAATACGTACGCCGAATTTCTCAAGTGGAAGTCAACTTTTGTTGTTGGTTTGTTTGTCGTAGTTATTTCTTTGATTTCACCACAATCGACAACTTGACCAAAGAAATCTGAGATAAAACATGTTGAATAGATTAGAACAACTAAATAGGTTATATCATTCGTAAATGTAACAGAATAAATGTACCGAATAACAAATTTTCATTTTGCTTCCCAGAGAGGACAGCATCATAAGATGCAAATGAAAAAAACATATCATCAGATATATTTTCAGAAGGGTTAACACTTGTCCTGGATGTGAAGACAATCTTCCACTTCAATTCAGATAGCTTGACTGACCCATAAATAGGAGATAAATTAAAAGTTGAAATTAGGTTCCAATTTCCTTGTTGAAGTTTTCGCTGAAAATTCATGATCTGATCCCTTTTCACCGTAGCTGCTATCTTATCACCCTACAAAATATTATTTTTTAAAAAAAATTATAAGTAGTATAATTATATGCACTATATAAGAAAATAAAGAATGATTACTAACCGCAGAATCTACTAAAAACATTTCAATAGTTTCTCCAACTTTAACGTTGTATTGCCTCCACAGATGCAAAATCTTCACATTTATAAGCCAGTTAGTGCGATAAGGCCTGAGAGACTTTAGAGGAGAAATGGGGAGAGGTGAGGCTAACATTGTAGCTTTTTGTGTGTTTCTTGTGTATTTGTTAACATTTTGACCCTACTATTTATATTAATGTTAAAAAACTGAAAGAAACATATAAACGATAATTACGGTGATTTTAAAGATATACCCCAAGATAATTAGGGTGATTTTCAGAAATCTCTCGACTAACAGAGTCCAAGATTTATTGCATAACAATATTCGGATAATATATTTTGTTATATTTATACCGATAATTTTAGAAAAGAAGGATATATATGGATAGTAAAATCTTTTTGAACTTCCATATATTTACAACTTCCATAAAATATATTTGGATACGTATCAAATTTGGTTAGTGAGATTTTGAACTTCCATATATTTACAACTTAATTTACGGTATATTTGAAAATTAGAATCAATTTAGCATAAATTACCTTCCTTTTCATCCACTGGAGTAAAAAAGTACCTGCTAACAATTTGGGATATTAAAATAAAATTAGAATCAATTAGAATCAACTTAATTTACGGTATAAGATACGAAATATACAAAACAGAACAATTTTGGATTTGCCATATGATCGATCAAAAATAATAAGTATGATAATTTGTGTTTTTAATTGTTCTATAGAAACTTTAAATTTGGGTCTAAGTCTAATTTTGAAAATTGGAACAGTTAAAGTAAATGTTTTTAATATATTTATTCGATCAAAAAATCTAACTCTCATGACTTCAAATAAAACTTATGACTTATTCAATCTCTTAAATCCTTTTCTTAAATAGGTGAGGATATGGGGTACTCTAATGGAAACTGAAACATTGGGTTTGTCCTGTTGATTATATTTCCGGGTTGCTTCTAATTATATGGTTTCGAATTTTATTCCTGATTTATGTTTTATGATTATGCTCTGTGATGACTGTCGTAATTTGTATAGGTAGAAAAATATTGATTACATGCACCATAATAGAAAAAGATATTATTTCTAATTTATTATAACTTTTACATGATAAGTAAGCAGAGGAATAGATAAAAAACTGAAACGGAAAAAAATATTAAAAAACAAAAACACCAATTCTTCAATCTTATATTAATCCTCGTGCAAGACATGCTTCCTTGTATGATGGATAAACAACTCCATCATAAGTACGTAATTCTTCATCACTCTTTGGTCCTGTCAGAAAACGGAAAAGAAGTTTAAGGGATATATTTCCATTAAACTTACTTGAAATAGACGTAGTTCTTCGGCTATTGACTTTTCTTTTCCTCCTTTGAAAAGATTTTCCTTTAGGATCCCAAATGTAAAACGCAGGTAGCTCCTCGAGAGTGAGTTGTCTTGCTACGTCACAATTACGGTTTAGATCGAACCAAGCCTTTAGTATAGGATCTTGTAAATCTTTTTTAGTTTCCGGAGTAGTCATATTATGAGAAAATGGTAAATTGAAATGTTTTACAGGTAAATCAGACGTTTGTGATTTATTGGTTAAGAATAAAGTAAGCTAATTATATAGGTGGTGAGAGTTAGGGTTAAAAGATGATATTCAGACGATAATTACGATGTTTTTTAAAAAAAAATCACATAAATCTCTCGACTAACAGAGTCTATGGTATATTTCATAACAGAAATTCGGTTACCATAATTTGTTATATTTATTCCGATAAATAAATTATACCGTATCTGTGATTTGAATATGGGACGTATTGGGTTACCATATTCATAGGGATACCATAATTCTGAAAAAATGGATAATTTTAAGAATGAGTAATTTTACCGTATCAATGTTTTCAACATGGGCCGCATGATCCATTTGTTGACTTTGTTAAAAAATAAAAAAACAAACGGTTAGGATGATGTTTTCTTTGACGGTGAGGATGAACGCTTAAGATCCAGATAAACTAAAACGGGTCAAGGAAGATCCGCGTCTTTATCCGTTTCCATGGGGTTGGAAATTTCCTTTGTACCCTTCTTTAAAATCGTAAATTTGGTCATAATTGCAATGGCATTGTATCGTAAATTCTTACAAAACTAAGATTTTTTTCAGGCAATGTTTTACGATTAATAGTAGGGATGAGAGAACATAAGTTGAATAAGGCATGGTCTTGAGTGATTGTGTTTGACAGTGTTTATTTATTTATTTATTTATTTATTTATTTATTTATTTATTTATTTATTTATTTATTTATTTATTTATTTATTTATTTATTTATTTATTTATTTATTTATTTATTTATTTATTTATTTATTTATTTATTTATTTATTTATTTATTTATTTATTTATTTATTTATTTATTTATTTATTTATTTATTTATTTATTTATTTATTTATTTATTTATTTATTTATTTATTTATTTATTTATTTATTTATTTATTTATTTATTTATTTATTTATTTATTTATTTATTTATTTATTTATTTATTTATTTATTTATTTATTTATTTATTGTTCACTATACTATTTAGCTGTTACGATTTCATTGTTACTTTGATCACATGAATTACTGCATGTGTGATATTTACTAATGAATCATCATAAGGACTGAAGTTGGTAGATGAATGGGTTAATTAAAAACGTTTACGGATTTATTGTAAGAGCCATAAATATCGGATAAGATTTTTGAGTTCGGGATTGATACACTGAAAGCTAGAAGAATACCTGGGGATTAAAAGAGGAAGGGACAAAATAGCTCTATCACAACGTACGTGTTTTATGTTACCTCTATTTACCCAACTTTCTTGCGGTTATTAAAAATATTTTCATCGTCGGGTCGTTGTTTTGGTTGTGTTTTAATTCTTGTCCACGTGTTCAGGTGATATGTTTAAAACGAGTACATTGGACTTTTTCAAATTGAGAAATAACATCGAACGTTCCGACCGCCACTTCTTAGTGAGCTTCATGTTCACTCCCAGTTTATGGCCACCTTCTTTAATGGATCTCATGTCTTTTCATTAGGACTGTAAGCTCATCATAATCCGATGGTCGGTTTGCTACGTCTGAGAAACTTTAAAGACTTGTTACCGTCCCAACAAATTACCAAATGATCTTTTCCGGTATTTTGTTCTCACTCGCACAGTTCCGACTGTCATTTCCCAGAAGGTCACTCATCTTGAGACTACTCTAGCATAAGCACGCTTAACTTTGGAGTTCTTTCAAGACCATTGATAGAAAAGATAATTGCACTTTGGTGACATAGGTGGTCAAATCAATTCTTTTAAACCTCTCAGCATGTCTCTGAAACCGGGGTGTCACAATTTACCCCTACTAACAGATCGCAACATCCTTGTTACGCACCAAAATCGTCACCCTCGATAGTGTGAGCCCACTCGACTCCACATTTGTTTGGGTTCGGCTCTGATACCACTTGTAACGCCCCGACCGCCACCTCTTAGTGAGCTTCATGTCCACTCCCAGTCCATAGGCCCACCTTCCTTAATGGGTCTCACGTCCTCTCTCTAGGCCCGTAAGCCCATCATAATCCGACGGCCGGTTTGTTACGTCCGGGGGGCTTTAAAAACTTGTTACCTTCCCTACAAATCACCACATGATCTTTCCCTGTGTTTTGTCCTCACTCGCACAGTTTTGACAGTCACTTCCCGGAAGGTCATCCATCCTGCGACTACTCCAGCACAAGCACGCTTAACTCTGGAGTTCTCTCAGGACCATTGACCGAAACGATAAGTGCACTTTTGTGACATAGATGGCTAAATCAATTCTTTTAAACCTCTCTGCATGTCCCTGAAACCAGGGTGTCACAAAACAATTTATTACACACATATCAAACAAGTCGTGCATGACAAGTCGGTTCATCATTAGGATCAATTAATCGGTCCACTCCACTTACGGTTAAGCATCCACCTCTTGCTCGTGCAGGACCATTCAATCTCTTCACCAGACCCATCGGTCCCTATGAAGTGGTAGAGGTCTTGTTTGGGCTTGCCTGCATTCTTATTTTGACATTTCTACATGACGGACTATAAGTTTTGATCTAAAACAAAGACAATGTAAGGGGCACACTTTTTTTGGGAAAACTATGAAAAAGAATTTTGAAAAAAATATCTATCTAAAAAAACAAAATCAATGGTCAGGAAATATAGATAAAATGATATGTAAGCCATTACAAAAAGTGGCATGTGATTTGTGTAGCATATCTCATAAGGTATATTATCAACTATAGCTACAATTTTATAACATGATATAAAACATATATAACAAATATAACATATATATATACATATATATTATCAAATGATTTTAACCCAAAACATTGGCAAAACTAACATATTTAAAGTACACTATGTTTTTTTTTTAGAAGACGAAGTTGGGGTTGCATCACAAAATTAACATCTGCATATAACATATGAGATTTTAGAAAAATATTTAACTTAAATTAGTGAATAGATATTCATTGAGTAGTTTAAATGTTTCTTCATTTAAGCATTACGTACATTCTAAGAACCAGAATTTCGGATAAGATTTTTGGGTTTGGCTTTATTCATTGGAAGGACAAAAGGTTTGTTACAACGTGTTTTACGTTTCCTCCTTCTAACCAACTCTCTTGTGGTTTAGTTTTTTTTTTTTTTTCTTTTGTCAAACTCTCTTGTGGTTTAGTTTAGTTTAGCTTTGTGGGATCAAACTGACGTTACATTTTCCTATCATTATTACAAGGGAAAATCCATATGATCTCAAATACATCCAAAATAAATGATAATTAAGATGCGCGTAGTGAATTGAGGTTCAAGTACTCTTCAATGGCTCCATGTCATTAAAATTCTGGATCAAGAAAAGGATACCTAAACACATGTTAACTGCATTGGTTATTTATCTTAAACAATTTTGTGACATATTTACATGGACGGACTATCTCAATAGGTTTCAGTGGTGGATTAGACAAACATGTGCTTTATGTGATTGAAATCAAGACTCGAGAGACCATTTCTTTCTTAAAATTTTTAAAGTTATAAAAATTAATTATGTTTAAAAATCAAATATGATCAAAAAAATCATAAATTAATTTCGTTTTCTCCGCAACTACTTATGTTTTAGTGTTTTTTTTCACATTCACTAATTTCTTACTTTTCATTATCAAATTTTCATGGTAATTGTCATCATCACTTTCACCGTCTAATTGCATCACTTTCTTCAACTAAATAATTATTCTATGATTATTTTTGTTTTAAAGTACCACACAACTTGTTCTTATCAAACTCTAAAACCAAAATTATCGTCTCTTTTCTCGTGAAATTTTTAATATTTTTAAATATTCTATAAAGTTTCTTAATTCTATTTAACTGGCTTTAATTTTTTTTTGATCTGGGTAAATTTTTCTCGTGCGTCTGCCACTGCTGCCAATAGCAAATCTCCTTGGATGTAGTGTATTAAAGCTCATAGGATATATAAAATATGCGAACGTCGACGTTCAGCAAATACAGTATGCTTCAGATATCCTATTTACATGACAACACCGACATCACTAACTAAGTTCTAATCTAGTGGATATTTCGTATATTCTTTAATGCAGTAAATGTTTTAGATACAGATTTGGCCAGAAAAAATAGATATGAGCTCCTTATAAGATAGTGACGTGCAGGGCAAGAATTCTTTAGCAACTGCGGAACAATAATAAATATTAAAGTGACCAAACTTTTTATTTAATAGAAGTCATGTACAATATAGGATGGACAACCTTCTACAACTCGGAAACAAGCTGAAAATAACTTATTCAAATACTACCACCAAAGTCTAGCATTTTTTTCTCACATAGACACAATTATTGAAAACAAGAAAAATAACACTCTGAAACTTGGATGTGGTAACTTCATGGATATGCTTGTTTAGGCGGTCTCAACTTCAGTTGTAGAGCCCTTGGTGCAGAAAGTAGAACATGCCTTTGTGCATTGTGCGACCGCTCCACTCACAATTTCACTCGCATCTATTTACCGAAAAAGTAATAGAATGGGTTAACATTCTCTTGTCTACCATTAGAAAATAAATAATAATATTGTAATTAGTGAGCTTGGATGTTTCGTTTTACCAGAGCTTTGGAGTGTCACCATGGCAGCGCACACAGAAGATGTACATCCTAACTTACAGTATTCATTAACAGCATCACCTTGAGTAAAATTTCAAAAAAAAATAAACGTTGATGACAATGTTCACAATTGACATATAATAAAACACAATAAAAATAATTACCTGAGTTTTGGAGAATGTCATGATGATATCCGTTCGGACATTTGGCAGGAACAACTTTGCATCCACTTAGTGATGCACACACTGGTCGGGAGGCTCCCGTAAGACGGCAGCTGTTATAGATATTTCTAGCAGTCGTAGACGGGCAGCAACTCTTTGCTTCCACTTGAATTTGTGCGATGACCAAGCTCATTATGAGAACACTTAGAATCACAGTTTTGCCTTCCATCCTTTGATTTCTTACTTGTTTAATCACAATATATATTCAGTTTGTGTTGATGAAATGGTGATGAAACAAGACTTGCTTATATACTAGTTGTTCTACAGTTTTCTACCACAAACTTTAGTTAACACCTTTCTAACAAGCTACACAGATTCTACATATTGGCTGGACCACCCTATCTCAATGGCTACCACAAACTAGTTTACCTTCGGCCAATCTGCTCAAAATAACCTTTTGTGTTTGTTTCTAAAAATTGCAATGTTTGGGAAAATCAAATTTATTCGTGAAATATTGGTCCATTTAGAGCACATTATAGAACTAAGCGTTGAATTTGATAATATATATTCTAAACAACTACTATTCAATTGTTGGTTTGCATGCTTGCGCTAAGTATGATGTTTATGTTCCTAGAGTACGTAACCGTATATTTATTTCGTCACGCTCTCATAATTTGGTGTATAAGAGAGCATAAGTGGAATAAGGCATAGTCTCTTAAGTGATAGTATTTGAAAGTATATTTTTATTTATTTATGATTTCTTGTATAGTTAATAGTTATTATTTCATAATACTATTTAGCTGTTAAGTTTTCATTGTTACTTGGATCACATGAATTATTGTGTGATCTTTACGGATGAATGGGTTAAAAACGTTTACGGATTATTGTAAGAGCCAAAATATATCGGATAAGATTTGTTGTGTTTGGCCTTGATAGACTGGAAGAAGAATACGAGGTGATTAAAGAGGAAGGGACAAAATAGTTTTGTCAGAACGTGTTGTATGTTACCCCTCTTTATCCAATCTGTTTAACCATACTCTTTAGTCTTTACCAGTTAAGATTTCGTAGTTACTTGGATGTGTTGGAATTATGATTTTGTTCGTTTTGGGTCGAGATGACAAAGTCCGCACAGATTTTTTTATTGGGTTCCTTCTCAAAAGGCCTCATACTAATTGAAGTTAGATTGGATTATGTATTAGAAACTTTCGCGTTGGTTTGTATCCAAACAGGATGACATGAATTATTGTGTGAATTCATCATAAGGATCAAGGTGAGTAATGAATGGTTACTTGGATGTTCATGATCTTAAACGTTTCTGTGACATATTACATGGACGGACTCTCTCAATGGGTTTCAGTGGTAAATTAGATAGACGTGCAGATGTGCTTTATGTGATCGAAATCAAGACTCGAAATACCATTTCTTTCTAACATGTTCTTTTCATAGGGACAGTTTAGCAGCGACTCCTCAGAGGGAAAGGCATCTGGTGACTCCTTGTTGATGGAATTACACTACTTTGACTACACTCACTTGTGTTAAAAGGTACCTCACTCTTACTGTTTTTCAAACAAAGCTTGAAGTTTCAGTTTGCTTTACCAGTTTTAGCCTACGACAGGGGATGTACAAGTGTTAGACTGATAACGAGACATACAACTACTTGGGCCTACACTTTATACCGCCAAACAGGGAGAATTGTTACAATACAAAACATTGCGGGATTTTGTCATGCTCATAACATTATGACTGATGATTAACACATCAATTAAACCTAATTTGTATACTACCACAATCGAATCGCCTATCTATGTAGCCCTCTAGGATCAAATCCACGAGGAACAATGTTTTGACGCACTAGGAGTGCATGCTATCATTTATTCTAAGCTACAGAAGATTGGTTTTGGTTTTATCAAATTAAAATAAAAGACTAAAAAGATTTTAAAGTCTTCATCTTTAGATTATTTACTCGGCTGATTACTACTCAAATCTAACAATGCTAATACTTTTGGCCTTCGATGACTAATCTAGACTAATCCATTCCCATATGGTACTAATCTCATCACTAACCATCAAATCATCAACAATTTCTAAAGACAATCAAATGGTCAATGAGCATTAATTCCAAGCCTAAATGGGGAAAAGAGAAACCGATGTAACGGAATGCACCTTACTCACCTCTGTTTTGCTGATGATATAATGGTTTTCTCGGATGGTCGGGCTTCGTCTATTGCGGGTATTCTCCAAGTTTTTAAGGATTTTGCAGCTTACTCTGGTTTGGGTCTCAGTGTGGAGAAATCAACGTTGTTTCTTGCAGGTGTTACTGGTCGTTCTCGTGAAATGATACTAGCTCAGTTCCCATTTGCTGTTGGCTCCCTCCCTGTTCGTTATTTGGGTCTCCCCCTCCTTACAAAGCGGATGACGATCAATGATTGCCTTCCTCTTCTTGAACGGATTCGTTCTCGTATTGGCTCCTGGAAGCATCATCCCTTGTCCTTCGCTGGGAGGTTGCAGCTACTGAGTTCGGTCATTGCCAGTTTAACAAATTTTTGGGTTTCTGCTTTCCGTCTCCGTAGCGCTTGCGTTAAAGAGATTGAGCGTATCTGTGCAGCCTTCCTTTGGTCAGGTCCTGATCTTAATGCGTCAAAAAATAAACTGGCCCTTGAAGGACGTGTGTTTGCCTAAAAGTGAAGGTGGTCTTGGGCTTAAATCGCTGGTGGAGGTAAACAAAGTGAGCTGTTTTAAGCTGATCTGGCGTCTGGTCTCGGCTTCTACATCATTCTGGGTTGATTGGGTTAAGAGGGAGTTGTTGCGCTCTGCTTCTTTTTGGTCGGTTAAGGAAACCACTACTAAGGGATCCTGGATGTGGCGGAAGCTGCTTAAGTATAGGCAGCAGGCAAAAGATTTTATAAGAATGGAGGTTGGAAATGGTCTTACTACTTCGTTCTGGTATGATCACTGGTCTCCTATGGGTTGTCTTTATGATCTTGTGGGTGACGGTGATTTCATTGCCCTTGGCATCCCTTCAAATGCTCTGGTGTCGACGGTCTTATGTTCTCACACAAGCCGTCACCATCGTTTACCTCTCCTAAATCAGATGAGATGGAAATTTCACAGGTCAGGAACCGTGGCACAACTCACAGAGATACGGCACTGTGGAGGAATTCAGCACACCAGTTCAAGCCTCTTTTTTCTACCTCTGAAACGTGGCTGCAGATTCGTTGCCCGGGTCAAGTTGTAAAATTGTTTAGGGGAGTTTGGTTCCCTTCCTCTATCCCAAAACATTCTTTTATGGTTTGGCTTGCTGCTCGGAATAGATTAGCCACAGGGGATCGTATGGCATCCTGGAACAGTGGTGTTGACTCAGCCTGTATCTTCTGTCACGCTCCTCTAGAAACGCTGAATCATCTTTTCTTCAGTTGTCCTTTCTCCTCTCGGGTTTGGCAGGCGCTATCTCGAAAGCTGATGCCCCGTAACTCCTCCTCCTCATTCGCTTAAATATTGGTTCTGCTCTCGGGTCAAGCTGTCACCGGTACCACTCGCTTTCTCCTGCGACTTGTTTTTAAGGCTTCTGTTCACACTATCTGGTTGGAGCGCAACAGGCGCAGGCACGGCGACCCACCCTCGACTTCGGACCAGCTTATCCGGTTCCTTGATCGCCTGGTTCGTAACAAACTCCTCGCGCTGCAGCTTCATACTTCCAAGTGGGGTGATGGTCTGCAGTTATGGTTGGCCACTCGCCACTAATCTTTTTTTAAACTTTTCTCAGCCTTTTTTCAATCTCTTTTGAGTTATCTGATTCTCTCGACAAAAGGACGCATTTATTGTAAAGAGGACTTTTTTTTTTGGTTTGAATATATTTTCACATTCATTCAAAAAAAAAATAAATAATAAAAAGAGAGAAACCGATGCGGACTGGATCAAACCCCAGACAAACCTAATCGAACCTGGTATATTTCAAGTGAGATCTATCATACAATCGACCAAGTAATCAATCATGGCCTCAAAAACAATTGATCGATCATGAAATCTATTACATTTATCTGTCCAGGTTCCAGTCGACCTGATCTGCTAATTCCTTGGACCCGAAATAACCATTGTTATAAAGTTGATTCAGTTTCCAATAACTTTGATGAAGATATCCAAAGCTAAGTCATAGGGAAATGTCTTCAAATAATGTGATCACTCAAGTACTTCATATTGATCATGGATAATCATCTCTCTTACTCTTCCCCTCATATTCCTTTGGTTATTGCTTGTTAATTTGAGCACCAAATCTCTTTGTACAAGCTCTTTTCTTCATGGTTCTTACTCCTCTCCTCCATCTCTTGAAACTCCACCCTCAATTTGCCTTCTTTAGCTCCTTTTTGCTCTATTGGCTACCAAATGCTTCCAAATTTCTAAAATTATTTCCAATCTAAGCAAATAAAAATCGAAAACAATAACATTGTGAGATGCATCTAGAGACCTAAATGCCTATGAGTATGTGAAACAACCCTTCCCGTTTTTTTTTTTAATACCTAAATTTACTAGTGGTCCCATACCCACTAACATCCTAACATCAATCAATAACTGCGAGTAACCAAATGAAACAAATTCCATTAAACCAGAAAAATTCCAACAATCAAAACAATAACCAATACATAAATCAAATAAAGAATAAACCAACATCTAACATCCTACAATGTTCCATTGACTTAATCTAGCAACCTAACATCAGCTAGACCACAATCAATCAAGCCTCTAGAACATCCTCCTCCTCATCGCCCTTGATTCCACGATCACACTTTTCCTTTACCTGCACACCACAAACAACAATTGAGATGCGTAAGTATTATCACAAATACTTAGTGAGGTCATCCTCCCATCTACTGGGTTATACACACAAGCAGATGAGACCCTCAAGTTCAAGCAAAACAAACAACACACAATAATACATCAAACCAGGAAAAACAAGTCTCGGATAAGACTAGTGTCGACCGATGCCAAACGGTGTCGATCGATGCTTCAAGAACAAGTGCCGACCGATGCTCCTCAAACGGTACCCATCGATGCTACTCAACACTGGTGCCGACCGATGCTCCTCGAAAGTGGCATCGATCGATGCCTCCTCTGCAGACACGATCTGCGCGAACACGAACGACGAATCCCGAATCCAAACAATCTCGAATCCATTCCAAACTCACCCAAATACCTCAAAATCACTGGGAAACATAAAAGCAACGAACCCAAGCAACAAAACAACACAAACAAGAAAAACACACAAACAAGAGGAATCTCATGCTTAGATCAACCATGGTCAAGCACTCACCTTTTCTCAAGAAGATTCTGACCAGCCAAAACGAATTCAACACTCCTAGCACCCTTCCAACACGTTCCTAGCCTTGGATCTTCAATCCCACAGCAAGATCTCACCAAAAACGCCTTGAAATCTCACAAACTCTCTCAAGAACCTTAGGAACTGTTTTCTCTCTTTGTTTTTCTTTGAAAACGGCGACACAACAACAAAACACGACCCTAGGTCGTTTTCTCCCTTTTAAGACCCGGTTTAATGGTTTTCCCTAAACCAATCGGTCCAAATCGACGATTGAAACAAACCCGACGAACCCAGAATAAGTGGTGTCGATCGATGCCACAAGGGTGTCGATCGATGCTACTCCCAAAATCACAAAATCTGGTTCGCGGATGTTACAATTCTCCCCCACCAATATGGATTCGTCCCCGAATCCCGCAATACCGTCCACCTGCCAAGGACCTCCGTGCCACCGTCAACACGGCCCGCACGTCCTTAGACCGGACTAAACACCATCAGTCAAGGTTTCCCGTGCCACTGTCGCAACAGCCCGCACACCTCCGACTGACCCTCGAGGTCTCCCTCTAGCCAATATACTCGCATCATAACACTATTTGCTCACAACTCAGTGCTTCCCCTGTCCGTGGTCGCAACCAACGAATCATGCCGGCTCGCTATCAGGCCAACCGCCTTAAGCTACGGCATCCAGGAAGTCACTCACACACACTCCCCGCTCTCGGGTCGCAACCTCGAGACATACCGGCTCACTGCCGAGCCTCGGCTCACAGCTACGGTATCCAGGGAGCCTCACATATCCGCTCTCGGGTCGTCACCCTCAAGCGCGCTCTCGGATCGTCATCCGAAGCAACATACCACTCCCACTCTCTGGCCACAAAGTCCATCGAGCTATCGGTATCACGTGAGTTGGGCCCACACGGCCTAGAGCAAAACAAATACTGATGCCAACGAGTATCTCCCGGCTAGATCTACCTCAACATTTCCACAAAACTTTCCTTTCTAGAAAACTTTCTAATTCTGGAAACCTCCCTTTTGTGGAAACTTTCTATTTATGGAAACTTCCAAAAATAGAAACCCGAGCTATTTCTCTTTTCCCATGACAATCACAGTCAACATAAAGAAAAATACTCATCTTATTAATCTCAAAATGTCACAATCGTTACAACTCAACGAAAATACAACATGAAACAATACAACAACTGGAGCCATCAACCCGCATCCCGAGCACCACCTCATCTTGATACTTAGTCGCACAACCAACCACCCCTAAGCGACCAAAAAAATCAAGATAGATGGGCTGGAATACTCCGTACCCGCTCCAGCCACGGACTACAACTCGGACCCGGCTAGACAAGCTCAAGCGGTCTGCTTCTCAAACCACTTCTTAAACCTTGCCTTCATCCTCGCCTCGGGCTCCCAAGTCTGCTCCTCTACTCCGTCACATTCCCACAGGACTCTCATCAAAGGAATCTTCTTCTTCCGAAGTTCCTTGACTCTCCTCTCGAGCACCCTCAATGGTCTCGCCTCCAAAGTCATGTTAGGCTGAAGATCCTCAGGAATCTTAGCCAACAACTGATCACCCTCGTGAAGACACTTCCTCAGCATCGACACATGAAATACCTTGTGGAACGCACGCATAACCTTCAGGCAACTCCAGCCTATATGCCACTGGTCCCACCCGCTCAACCACTCTGAACGGACCCATGTACCTCGGACTCAACTTAGTCTCTGTCAATGACCTGTTCGGACCCCGCAACATGGCCATCTTGAGGTACACTCTATCCCCAACCTGAAACTCAAGATCCTTTCTCCTCCTATCAGCATAACTCTTCTGCCGATCCTGAGCCTCCTTCATGTTCAGCCTCAGAACCCGGATCTTCTCCGAGGTCTCCTGAACAAAATCTGCACCAAAGATGCTCCTCTCCCCCACCTGAGTCCAACACAACGGTGTACGACACGGCCTCCCATACAAAGCCTCATAAGGAGCCATCCCAATACTAGCCTGGTAGCTGTTGTTATAAGCAAACTCCACCAAGCTCAAGTGATCTGCCCAATGACCACCCCAATCCCGCACACACATCCTCAACAAATCCTCCAAAATCTGGATCGTCCTCTCTAACTGACCGTCCGTCTGAGGATGATAGGCTGTACTCATATGCACCTTCGTGCCCATCTCCGCCTGAAACGCCCTCCAGAACACCGAAGTGAACTTGGAATCTCTATCAGACACAATACTAGCAGGCACACAATGCAATCTGACTATCTCCCTCACATACTTCTTGGCCAAAACCGCTGCTCCATCAGTTTTCTTGATGGCCAGAAAATGTGCAGACTTAGTCAAACGGTCCACAATGACCCAAATAGCATCAAACGTCCTCGACACAGGCAAACCTACCACGAAGTCCATCGTGATCAAATCCCACTTCCACTCGGGAATAGGCAAACTCTGCAATAAACCACCAGGAACCTGATGCTCTGCCTTCACCAGCTGACAAGTATCACACTTCGCCACCCAGTCGGCCACGTCCTTCTTCATCCCGACCCAGTGATAATACCGCTTGAGGTCACGGTACATCTTGGTCGCCCCTGGATGAATAGAGAACTTGCTCGAATGAGCCTCTCTCAGTATCTCCTGCCTCAAATCCTCACCCTTGGGCACACAGATCCGACCATGCACAAGGATGGTACCATTAGCAGAAACCTGATACTCTGCACCCGCAGCCTTAGAGGCGTTCATCAGCCCCTCATCACTCCCCTGAGCTAACCTCACTCTGCTCAACAAATCCGCTCTATCAGCTGCCTCCAAACCTAAAGGTTCCTGTGAGATAGCACACAAACTCAATGCACTGATCTCACCTACCAATGCCTCCATATCCTGCTCCTGAGCCGAAGCCACCCTCTTCCGACTCAAGGCATCTGCAACCAAATTAGCTTTACCAGGATGGTAAGCTATATCCAGATCATAATCTGCTACTAACTCCATCCAACGCCTCTGCCTCAAATTCAGCTCAGGCTGAGTAAAATGTACTTCAGACTCTTGTGATCTGTAAATACCTGTACCTTCCCACCATACAGATAGGATCTCCAAATCTTAAGAGCAAAGATCACTGCTGCCATCTCCAAATCATGAGTAGGATAATTAGCTTCATGCTTCCGCAACTGCCGCGAAGCATAGGCTATAACCTTCCCCTGCTGCATGAGTACACAACCCAACCCCACTCTAGAAGCGTCTGTATACACCACATAAGGCTCGTCCTGCTCAGGCAGTGCTAACACCGGCATGGTAGTCAACATCTGCTTGAGACTTGCAAAGCTCGCCTCACACTCCGGTGACCATACAAATGGAACATCCTTCCCTGTAAGCTTAGTCATCGGCTGGGCCATACTCGCAAAACCCCGAACAAACCTCCTGTAGTAACCTGCTAACCCCAGGAAACTCCGAATCTCAGTGGCACTCTGCGGCCTCGGCCACTCCCTGATGGACTGAATCTTCTCTGGATCCACTGAAACTCCCTCTGCATAAACAATGTGTCCTAAGAACCCCATCTCACGCTGCCAGAAACTGCACTTGCTCAGCTTAGCAAACAACTTCTGCTCCCTCAGCTTCTCCAACACTGCTCTCAGATGTACTGCATGCTCCTCAGGACTCTTAGAATATACCAGGATGTCGTCGATGAAAATGATGACTGACACGTCCAGAAACTCCTGGAACACGCTGTTCATCAATCTCATAAACGCAGCTGGCGCATTTGTCAACCCGAACGGCATCACTACAAACTCATAGTGCCCATACCTCATCCTGAAGGCTGTCTTCCTCACATCTGCCTCATGAATAGGAATCTGATGATATCCTGAAGCCAAGTCGATCTTGGAGAACCAAGTAGCACCCCTCAACTGATCCAACAACTCATCAATCCTCGGGAGAGGGTACTTGTTCTTCACAGTAACTCGGTTCAGACCCCGATAGTCAATACACAACCGAAAACTCCCATCCTTCTTCTTAACAAACAACACCGGAGCTCCCCACGGTGAACAACTAGGACGGATAAAACCCTTGCCCAACAAATCCTCCAGCTGCTTCTTCAGCTCTGCCATCTCTGCTGGAGCCATCCTGTAAGGAGCCTTGGATAACGGCATCGTCCCCGGTTCCAGCTCAATAGTAAAAGGATCCGACCGAGATGGTGGTAATCCCTGCAATGACTGAAACACATCCTCAAAGTCCTCCACAACCGGAATACCGCTAACCGTAGACTTCCCCACTGACTCTGGCATAGATATAGTAACCAGATAAGCCTCACGGCCCTTCTCGATCATCTTCCCTGCCTGAACGGCTGAGATCACGAGACTCCCCGAAGTCGGTCTAATCCCCTGAAAAACCAACTTCCCTCCTGGACGCTCAAACTCCACTCTACCCCGATAGCAATCCAAATGCACCTTATACCGATGCAACCAATCCTTACCAAGAATGACATCATATAACTCCACTGGACTGATAAGCAAATCCGCTGGCCACGACTCTCCCGCGATCTGAATATCAACTCCTCCAGCTCGTCCAATAACTCTCAGGAACTTGCCTCCCGCAACTCTGACAACTCCTGAACGCTCTCCAGAATCCCCTCTGATCCCCGCACTCTCGGCACACTCCGGAGTAATGAAGCTATGAGAAGCTCCAGAATCAAACATAACGTGGGACTTAAACCCGCCCACCAACAAGGTCCCTACACAAACCTCATGTGTTGAGAACCTAACACTTGACCACAAGCAAAAACAAATATAATCTGAACTATTGAATTAACCAAGTTCGAATCTCAGAAGTTATACCTATGATCGCTCCCGCACTAGTGCCACCGGGCTCCTGGGTCGAATACACCTGAGACGTCGGCTCGATCCAACCCACCGGCTGCACACCGTGCTGCACAACCTGCTGCGTCCCTGGCTGAGCTCCAGCCTGCAACACTGCTACTGCCCTCTGCTGCAACTTGGGACAACGAGGCTTGATATGCCCCGTCTCTCTGCAGTAGTAACACACTCGAGTATATGCCCGCGGCTCCGTCACCGCCCGCTGCTCACCTCTCTGTGGACAGCTAGTCACCTTGTGGTCTCTGCTACCACACCCAAAGCATCTCGCACCCCCGTGCCTCGACCTCTGCATGACATCAAACTTCCGCTTCTGCCCTTGCGCAGGCTTGCCGCCCTTGCTAGGAACAGAAGACGGCTGAGACTGCTGTGGCTGCACTGAAGAACTGACCACAACCACCTGTGACCTCAAGTCATCCTCTATCCCAGCTGCAACCTCAACCAACTCTGCTCTCGTAGCATAGCTCCTCACTCTGCACCGAGTCCTCAAATCATCCCGCGAGCCAACAAAAACCTCCGCACCTGAGCCGCCTCTGGCTCCCATGCCCTGCCTGCATACCCCACAAGCCGAGTGAACTCTGCATCCAGCTCCCGCACTGTACGGTCTCCTGAGTCAACCCCAAGAACCGTGCCTCCATACGATCAAGAGCTCCCGAGGAAAATACTTGGAGTTAAACTCACTCACAAAATCTCCCCAAGACATACCCCGCTGCACCCTCCGTGCTGTCACCGACCTCCACCACACACATGCATCTCATGACAAGTAAAACACTGCCAGATCCACTCTGTACCGGTCGGGACACCTAAGCGAAAGGAAAATATCCTCCATCCGCTCTCTCCACTCATCCGCTACACTCGGATCGGTACTCCCTGAGAAATACCCTGCACCCACATGCCGCAGCTGCTCCATCATCCGCACATACTGTGCATCCACTACCTCAGTCCCCGGCTGCACACCTGCCTGCAAACCCGCTGCAGGCTGCACCACTGGAACCTGTCCACCACCCACTGGCGGCACTACTGGATCCTGCCCACCAACCACTGGCGGCACTACTGGATCCTGCCCACCAACCACTGGCGGCACTACTGCTGGAAGTCGCTGCAAAGCCTGAGCTACCTGAGCTAGCAAGTCTATCAAGACATCCTCCCTGCCCGGAGCACCTCCCGCTGCAACCCCCACACCCGGGGCAACACCGTGACCAACACCGTCACCCAAACCAGCCTGGTCTCCAGACACAATAGGATCAGCCTGTGACTCCGCTACCTCCTCACTGGCCATGCTCTGGGTCACACTCTCACTGGCCACAGGAACCTGACCTCGTCCCCGACCACGACCACGACCACGACCACGACCACGACCACGCCCACGACCAGCAGCAACCTCACCTCTAACCATCTGTATCATCCAAGAACAGAAGGCTAAGCAAACAATAGAACTCATACACAAAAACACAAATTACCGTGGAATCACAAAACAGGCTCGAAGAGGATGTTCTAGGACTTCATGCCACACACAATTGCCATTCACACAATCAACTATAGCATGGAATCCTAAACATTAACAGCAAAAGCACAATGAACCCTAGACCTAGAACCGTAAGGGCTCTGATACCAAAATGAAACAACCCTTCCCGTTTTTTTTTTTTAATACCTAAATTTACTAGTGGTCCCATACCCACTAACATCCTAACATCAATCAATAACTGCGGATAACCAAATGAAACAAATTCCATTAAACCAGAAAAATTCCAACAATCAAAACAATAACCAATACATAAATCAAATAAAGAATAAACCAACATCTAACATCCTACAATGTTCCATTGACTTAATCTAGCAACCTAACATCAGCTAGACCACAATCAATCAAGCCTCTAGAACATCCTCCTCCTCATCGCCCTTGATTCCACGATCACACTTTTCCTTTACCTGCACACCACAAACAACAATTGAGATGCGTAAGTATTATAACAAATACTTAGTGAGGCCATCCTCCCATCTACTGGGTTATACACACAAGCAGATGAGACCCTCAAGTTCAAGCAAAACAAACAACACACAATAATACATCAAACCAGGAAAAACAAGTCTCGGATAAGACTAGTGTCGACCGATGCCAAACGGTGTCGATCGATGCTTCAAGAACAAGTGCCGACCGATGCTCCTCAAACGGTACCCATCGATGCTACTCAACACTGGTGCCGACCGATGCTCCTCGAAAGTGGCATCGATCGATGCCTCCTCTGCAGACACGATCTGCGCGAACACGAACGACGAATCCCGAATCCAAACAATCTCGAATCCATTCCAAACTCACCCAAATACCTCAAAAATCACTGGGAAACATAAAAGCAACGAACCCAAGCAACAAAACAACACAAACAACAAGAAAAACACACAAACAAGAGGAATCTCATGCTTAGATCAACCATGGTCAAGCACTCACCTTTTCTCAAGAAGATTCTGACCAGCCAAAACGAATTCAACACTCCTAGCACCCTTCCAACACGTTCCTAGCCTTGGATCTTCAATCCCACAGCAAGATCTCACCAAAAACGCCTTGAAATCTCACAAACTCTCTCAAGAACCTTAGGAACTGTTTTCTCTCTTTGTTTTTCTTTGAAAACGGCGACACAACAACAAAACACGACCCTAGGTCGTTTTCTCCCTTTTAAGACCCGGTTTAATGGTTTTCCCTAAACCAATCGGTCCAAATCGACGATTGAAACAAACCCGACGAACCCAGAATAAGTGGTGTCGATCGATGCCACAAGGGTGTCGATCGATGCTACTCCCAAAATCACAAAATCTGGTTCGCGGATGTTACAGTATGCAACAACCCAAAGACAAAGCAAGCTATAAAACTCACAAAAAATACAAGATATCAACTTACCCCTCCCAAGATGTTATCACAGCCTCAAATTGGGTTCGCCAGCCCGATCCACATGTGTGCATAATAGGTACCTACCTAATGGTTTATCTATATTATGGATTTACTATGAATTATTTTGGTGTCTTTTTGTTTTTGATTTTATTCACATTAATTTCTTGTGCACCAAGCCAGTTTAGAAGCCTAGAATAGTAAGTTTCCTATCCAACATGAATTTTTATTTAATACAAATTATAGTAGGAAAGTTTGTATTGTTCACTATTTTATCATGCCAGATGATTAGAAGTGTCTTACCATCCTCCATATATATCTTTAGTAAGATTTGAAACACTCTGATGTGGTTTAAACAACTGACAAGTACATAGAGCAACCAAGATATAAAGGTGGTGATTGTTGAAGGGAAGCATTTAAACCTGCACAAAGAGAGAAGCTTACCTAATTAATTAATACCCTGCTCTTGAGAAGAATATATGAAAACAGACACTTATTGTGATTATGAAGACAGCAGATGAGTTATCATTATTAAGACAAGAAAATGAATGGCTTGGCATAGCAATCTTCAAGGGAAAGACAAACAAAAAAAACTTGCATAGACATTTTAAATTCCTTTTTTTTCTTTGTTAAGAGACATTTTAAACTCTAGGTTGGAAGATTTTACATTATCTTTAGCTTTATGATCTATTGCTCTTCTCCTTTATCATGAGTCACTGGTTGATTCATGAGTCAATACACTTAAGGAGTTCATCCTGGCGACGTGGAATTGTAAACAACATGTAGCTCTTTGGTAGCAGAACATGATGTTCTGAACATCCTATGCTCATGTTGTCTTCTTCTTTCCTTCAAGTTCATATTAGCCAAGGGCATTAACAGATACTTAAATTCTCACTTTCTTTTGTCTTTAAATTGTTAGTTCATAATCTTTTCATTAGTATAACATGGAAGTTGACTATACAGCCAGAGCCGTTCCCAATCACAAGCTGATGAAGCATGTGCTTGCGGCCGTAAAATAATATGTAGTTTTTTCGGCCCTCTATTTGATAAATGTTTGGTTAGTGTAGTGGTAAAAGCCATTCAAGAAGTAAGAAAGGTGTTGTGTTCGAACCTTTGCACCACCTTTTTTAAGAATTTTTTTCCTTTTCTTTGGTCCACTAAAAATTCAGCCTTTAACATGGTGTTGGGCTTGTGGCCTCAATATGCTTTGCGACGGCTCTGTATACAGCTAATGAGGTACGTAGGGTAAATAATTGAAACTTCTCATTACTCAATTGAAAACTCTAATTGGTAATGTCTCGGTTTCTAGACCATTGACGATGGTCAGCTACTAATATGAATGATGCCATACTTAGACGCAAGAAGAATTTTGCCAACCTTCCACATTTAATCACCGAGAATCCGAGACGCTTTAAAAGGAGAAATATTTACAGTGATTTTTATTAGGGAGTCTTAAAATTAATAAGTTGATGAAGAAAAATAATATAATATAATTAAACTTGAGTAAAAAAAATGCATTCATTAGAGAATGAGACTAAATATATATACATACATATTCAAATGTCAACATCAATAGACTTTCCTCAAATATTTGTCGAGTAAATTGTCAACGATAACTTGATAAGCTCTTTCGGTTGGATGATAGCTATCCCAAAATATATAAGCCGAAGAATTCGAACAGGTGAATGGGGTCAATGAGTTACACAAATAGGACATCGCAAGAGTTCCTTTACCACAACATCCTCTATCAGCTACCTCAAAACCTGGAACGAAATGAGATAATATGAATATTATAATTTACTTCGAATTAGATAATAAAATTGAGAAAAAGTACATAGGTAAATCTGTTAGATGGACTTACCATATTTTTTAGGATGTTGGATCATGTCGAAGAGAGTATCATAAACATCAATGTAAAGGATAACACCATCCAACTCTTTATCTAAAGAATCTAGTGCTGGCGAAAGTCTTGAATTGAATTGTTTTGCCATGTTGTTTAAAGGTTGATTACATCCTCTTGTTAATAAACCCCCATATACAGTTGTTTGAAGTGGAACACAACCAACGGGGACTGCACTAAATACTCCAATTTTCCTAGCTCCAAGCTTATGTAATTCCTAATTATGAACAGTGGAGGAGATAAATTAGTTTGCGAATACGATTATATATATATATCTATTTTTTTTTTATAGATATAAAACTAGAAATAATGTACTTACTCTCACGAATTTTACAGCAGAGTCAGCCAAGAAATTAGCATACGAGGTACGATCATATCTATGAGCTCGAGCTAAATAAGTGTGAGCAAGGTCATTGCTACTAGACACCACAAGAAAGATACTGTATTCCAAAATATCTTTGGCTTTTTCTTCTCCAAAATGCTTCTTGATCTTTGATATATATTCTTTGAAATATGTGAGTTGATCCCATACCGATATCACTGACTACAAAAATAAACATATCTATAAGAAAAATGAATCGCCCACAAGAAAAACTAACGATCATGATCGGAAAACAGTAGTGTACCATAATTTGTGCTGTTAATGGATCATAACCAGTTCCTCCAGATGCAAATGTTACACCTTTAAGAAGATCCTCAGGCTTCAAATTCGGATTCATATATGCTGGTAATGTCTTAGCCAATCCCAACCTTTCCGCTGTTATATTTTATAACATACTTACTTATCTTCATATTTACAAATTTTAGATATACAAAAATAAATCAAATGGGTTACCAATAAGATCAGAAGGAACTCTTCCATCAGAAAACCTTCCAGTGGCGGAGCCTCCAGGAAAGTCTTTGCCATATGGAGGGAAGTTACACTTTAGAAGAGTGGGAAGATTATTGTTATTTCCTGTATCCATTATTGAATCTCCAAACACTATTAATGCTGGGATTGTTGTGTTTTTCCCTTGCTTGGCGGCTGCATTAGATTCGACTGCGATTATTAATACCAAAGCGAGCCACAACATTCGAAACTTCATTCTCTCTTGTTTGATTTGTTCACTTTTCTGCTGAGAAATTTGTATGTGTTTTACAAATTTGAAGACATGTGTGCATGCTTATTTATATATGTATTTGTTTGATTTTCTAAAGTTATCTCTTAACAAAGTTGTTAGGTTATACGCAATCTCTAGTACTGTATAATTACGAAGCAAAATTTTATTGTTCATTCTTATCTATGTTTGGAATTTACACCAAAACAAGTAATATAACCATAGTTTGTTATAACTCTGAATACAGCCAAACTTGAATATGACATTAAAACTTGTTTTAATAAATACATATATCTTCAGAAAATATTCAAACTATGATTAATAATCGACTACTGTTTTTTTTTTTTTTTTGAAAAAAGATTTTAAAAATTATTATTATATTTCAGTAAACATATATTATTCCTTTTTAAAAAAAAAAATGTAGTAGAAGCATACACATGCGTAGGAGTTTATTTAGACCACATGTTTTTTTTTTTCTTAATTATGTGTTTTTTTTTGTTTGGTTTTCACATAACTAAATTGACTGGTAAGGGCAGTATGGGTTTCTCCTATCCTCCTACCTATATATATGGCTGACATTAAACATAGGATAACCTCAAGATTAATATTCAATCATATATATATATATATATATATATATATATACTAGATTAGGACCCGCTCTATGCGCGGGTTTGAAAAATATCTGATAAAATAAAGTTTTAAAAGCATATATTTTTTGTAAACCGCATCTTATTAGAATCCATGTACAATTTTACTTTATATTTTACCACTAATAATATGTTTTTACATCCAAAAATATTTTATTTTTAAAGTTTGTTCTTTATCACAACCTATAAAATGACTTTGTGAACAAATTAAACTAATTTTTGTTCATTTACTTTCAATTTGACATAATTCCTTTTCACCTACTAAAATTTATTTATGACCGTTTGTATAACCACTAAAATATTTCTTTCAAATTGTTTACTCAAAAAGTATTGTGGATAAAAAGAACAATTATCTACACGATTGCAATAAGTTTATAACCAACCCAATAAAATTTGAGAAATTGAAAGATAGTTAATTGGACATAATAAAAATAAAAATGAAATTATAAGCACAATGATATTATAGTCTTAGATAATTTAGAGATATAATATATAAACTAAAAAACAATTAAAAATACTACAACATTAAAAAAAATAAGAAAAACAAAATATTGTTCTTACATATCCTTAACTAAAGAAAAAAATTCAAAATAATATAAAAAGGAATATTTTAAATCATCACGAATTTCAAATAAGAATTCAAATTTAACTAAATAATATAACTAAAATCTAAAAATACTGCAACATCTATACTATTAAAGCAAGAGTACTCCCTAGACTCAAAATGGGCCATGACTTTATTTTGGTAGGATTATTTATTTCGCTCAAACTATGTTTTAATTGTAAGGATTATTTATTTCATTAATTAAGTTATTGATTTACGCTATACTCTCCTATATCCAAACTACATTCTTATATACTATGAGTTATTTTATTCAGCAACAATCAATTTTTTGTTTTTTTCCAGCAACAATCAGTTTACATTTCTGAAATTTATTGTTTTTACACAACTTATGCAATGAAAATTGGTTACTAACCATTGCATCTCTAGCTTGATCAAAATTATTGAGCTATTACGGCTGATTTTGTTGTGTATTACCGGCCACCTATCAAGCAAATGCATTTTACTAGAAAGTGTATTAATGGTAGAAATGCATATTATCTAGCGTAGTTCAACATCTAATTGTAATCAAATAAGTACATCAAAGCTGAAGCTGAAAGATTGAGTGGAAAATATAAAAGAAAATCATATATAGTACCATTTCATAAGCAACAAAGAATTATATTTCAGTGTCAACCATTCCAGTCACATTCAAATTCAGGTCTAACACTAGACACTTACATCAGTGTATATTCTCATACGTACTTATGTGACTGCCAATTTAGAGCTTCAGTTCCGAGACGTAAACAAGTCTAGAATTTGTCAATTTGATCTGGTAAACGAACTTTGTAGTGTACAATCTATCTTTGCTGTTCTCCGTTGTCTTCCATGAATATTCAAATAACAACTCTCTTCTTTAATTGCTCATTCTATACATTATATATTTTTTTTGGACAAACGAGGCTTTATATTAATCTCTTATTACTTTCCATTAGAGGAGTAAGGTTCTAAGTCAAAATAGGAGCAAACACAACACTTAATCCACATGTATATATCCTAAATAGTACTACGACGGAGTGGGTATAGACAAAATATTAAGCCTGTTAAAAGACGGTCTTCACGGTTAAGTTTATGCGGATTACAGGTTTTAGCTAGGTACATATGTGGTTTGACGGATCGTCCCAAAGACTACAAATAGATGATTAAAATAAATATATTATATATAAATAATATTTTAACATATTTATGTGAATATAATATGTGAAATATTTGATAATGTGAAGAAATTTATTGTAACAATTAAGATATTAACAAAATATCAATATTATAAATTATTTTAATTTTTTTTTCTTTGCCACTAAATTTTTAAGAATAATTAATATAAAATTTATGTCGGGGACATATTTGGGAATAACTTTAATGAATGTGGTCTTAGCGGGTTTACCCGTTGCGGTCCAAGAAAAAAAATGTGGACCAACCTGTTTGACACCTCTATATACATAATTATTATAAACAACAAGTACAACAACTTAACAATATAAAATGATATTAATACTATAGATTAATTTATAACAAAAATAAATTGTCGTGCGGTATACCACAAATTAAATCGTAGAATTATAAATCAAAATACAACTATACAATCTTAAACATCAAATAAAACGTATAAAACTAACTAACAGTTATAAATTGAAATTTAGTGATTTTAGTAAAAAAATAATCTTAAAACACAAACCAAAAAAACTATAGTCCAATATTGTTGTGTGCTTAATCTTACATAGCTACTATTCAATATTGTTGTGTGTCTGATTCCGTAAGAAGTTATATTATGCAAAGTACGTACTCAATCAAGAGACTGAATTACTGTATAACCACAAATGTATAAATAAACACTATATAAAGTTGGAAAATAAGTTTAGATACCTAACTCAGACAAAAAAAAGGAAAATTAAAAAAAAAAAAACAAATTACTAAAATTAAATATAATCCTGTGTTGTAGCACGGGTTACCCCCTAGTAATTAAATTAAAATACTAAAAAGAAAGAATAAACAAATATTGAGAGTTAATAGGTTTAGAACTTTTACTTTTTAATTTTAATTTTTTTAATGTTTTAGTAAATTTAGAATTAACACATGTTAACATCTTAGCAATAAAAGTAACATCTTATCAATACAATTTATATCCGACTAAAATTATGTTAAATAACTTATGGTATTCTTTCTAACTTTGTTATTCATTATTATTGATTAATATACATGCTTAACTAATTTGGTTTTTGCTTACACATGTCAAATTTTATTAGGAACACACGTATAATATACAATGAAAAATATATTGATTTTGTTAGTTTTCCTTTTTGATTTAGAAAAATATATTTTTAAAATATAAACATGTAAAATTCTGTAAATATAATTATCTGCCATACTACGTTTACAAAAAAATAAAAATTTTGACATGTGTCAACATCTAATCAATAGATTTGACATGTGTCAACATCTAATTAATAGATTTGACACGTGTCACAATCTCGTTAATGAGTAATTTTGACATCAAGCTTTATATAACAAAATACCTATAAGATATGCTATTTTGTTTTCTATGCAACCAATCATATATATATATATATATATATATATACCTTTTCTTGCACGAATTAATAGAGTTAAAAAAAAAAAAAAAAAAAAAAAATCTACCTATGGCTTTACAAATAAACGGCTTTACAAAATTACAAGGCAGAGAGTCCTTTCGAGTTGGCAAATAAATGTTTGCGACTGTCGACTGATAAGTTCCGTTAGTATAGAGAAGTCCGGTTAACAAAGATGGAGCACCAGTGAATTTGGTTTGCACTATTTCCCTCACTTTCATGTACCCGTCGAGTGCAACAACTCCAGAAGCTTTCTACAGCTGTGAGATTGATAAGTTACATACATACATATTATCAGAGAACAACACACTGATATTATGTAAGATGAAGGTGTATGTGTTGATTGAGTTTTATAAGTTGTCTGAAACATGTCATGGATTGCTACTAAACCAGGATGTCATACAATTATATATTGTGATATATGAGACAAAGAGGTAGAATCATCATAGATGTCTCATAGATGGTGTGACAGTTTTTGTGAAGAAAATGAGCAGAACTAACAAAGATGTTGAGGCACATAGTTTCGGTAAGAACATATGCCAAGTTCCAAAGTAGTACATGAGGTAGCTAGTAAACGAAGTATTACAGGAAGCCGAACTGTGAGATTACTTTGAAGAGTTGGAATACAGATGGTTGGGGATAACTTGGACAAGCCAAGAGGGTCAGATACAACAGAGATGGTATCAAATGTGTACAGCTTTCGATGATAATAAAGAAAGTAGTAGTAAGAGAAGATGAGTTGAAGAGTTTGAGTACATAAATTTAGGGTCGACTTGGACAAGCCAAGTGGCTGCTGTTGAGCTGGATGAACATCTTGAATAGAAGATTCAAGATGAACATGAAGAGAAATTTTCCTTGTCCATAAATAAAAAAGGAAAGTTCTCAAAGAAAAAAGAAAGTTCTCAATTCCTATTTTTGTTTAGAATATGAAAATTCCTATCAGTGTAGAATAAGAAAGTTGTCAATTATTGGGTTGAGCAATTGTTATAAATACCAGGAGGGTGCTTCATGAAGATTTGCACGTCTTAGGGTATTCGCAAAAGATGTACACAAGGTGTTGGTTTCGTATATAGTGAAACTGAACATAATCTGAGGATTTAGTACGTTCATTTGGTTTATAATTTCTTCCTGCCACAAATTGAACCGTTTTGATTAGTATTTTCATAGAACATGACGATAGGAGCTTATTTGATTAAAAAATAGACATGTGTTTATACTTCTGGTATACCGGGATTTCGCATCACGGTACCGAGAACACGACAAACTAGTCCATGGAAGACAACTTTATATACTGATCCATCTGCGTTTACCCAGGATATATACGAATAGGTCGTGACTTCACAGAAGTTGAATCCTTTGCGATCAACAGGTCAATTAAAACCTAATGTGTACTCCACCACGATCTAGTGGTATCGTTGTAACACTTCAGGATCGAATCCACAGAGACCAAACAACTGCACTATGAAATTATGTAGATTAAATATAGCTAAGGCAAAAGAGGAAGTTTGTGAATAATGTAAATAATCAAAAACGGAAAGTAAATAAGTTGCTTTAAATCAAAAAGGAAAATATTGGGTGCAGGGAATCAGTTAGGGTCAGATTTACGAAATTAGATGATGGATTGGGATAGCATTAGACACTGTTCTAGAACTCAAATCACAGTTGTAAAGCTAACCTACTTTCGCAGCATTAACTATCTATGCAATGAATTCACTAAACCTTAAACCGTCGTTTGGATCTAGCAAACCAAGCAAGCAATAACAAGTTCAAGTTTGATCTGTTCACAAGGTGCCTTAACTTCAACTTTCGTTGGCTAAGGATCACCTTGCTCACCTATGTTCTTTTCCAGCAACTCAACAACACTTTTGGTGCCCCGAAGAATTAAACCTAAGATCTTAATCTAGGTGATCAATCTAGCTTAAGCATTAAGAACAACTATAGATGAAGAACAATAAGATCAATCCCTAATCTAACAAATCTAGCATCAATAAATCATAAAAACCCTTTCTGAAACCCTAAACCCAATTGAGAAACTACTCAGACATGGAAAAACAGAAACAGCAAATCAACAATGAAGAGAACATAATTGAATTGCAAAAGAATAGAAAATAGGGTTTAGAAATCTTCTCCAAAGTGTCAAGAAGGATTAGAGATCTTCTCCCTTTGCTCTCAATACAAAATAGTCTCAGAAAAATAAAGCTTATGTCTCTGGAGACCGTGCCTCTAACTTAAATATCAAAATAAAACCCTAAAAGTCGGTTTAAAACAAATAAGGAAAAGTTGCGTCGGGGACGGGAATGGTCAATCTCGAAAGGATCAGTCGATCCGGAACGTATTTCTGCTCTCACTTCATCTGCCTTCTAGCTCGATCAGTCTTCAACCAATTTAGCTCCAGATGCATATTTTCACCCCCAAAACGCTCAGATTCCTTCCAAAGTCACCTAGAACCTGTATAGACTCACAAAGGACTAAAAGGACTCTAAAAGCACACTTTGACCTAACAAAAGACTCAAAACAAGTGTAAAAACTATTGTTAAAATCCTATAAAATACAGACACATCAATTCCCCCGGACTTGAATCTTTGCTTGTCCTCAAGCAAGAACAGACAAAAACTCAGGAACAGAGAAAAGGTTTGAAAGTGGAAACTCACATATTCTTGGAAACCTCTTCTTTACACTCTTCATCACATCAAATTAAGAACTACTTTTTGTACTCTGCCCATGATTAGGATCAACACTCCTTACTCTGAACTCCACGGTCTTAGAGAACCTTCAGTCTCCCCATCGTTATCTCTCTACATCAGATTAGTAAAAAGGTGCGGTCTTACCATGGGAGTATCGATCATTGAACTGTTGACTCCTTCAACCTCTTATCGCCCAAGACCTCCTCTTATGCTCCCTTTCCTCTCTCTTTTCTCACTTCCAAAGGATTGATTTCTCCCTAATTTTCTAGGGTATCATTTTATTTTTTTTTATGAATCCTTTGCTCTCTTCTTGCGGACAGGTTTCCATGAGTTCCGAAAGATGCACGGGTTTACGCACACCCCTCGGTTCACTTCTTTTATTACCTCTATCCTTTTCTTCTTATATTTTTCTTTTCTCTTTTTTTTTTTTACTGAGTACTGAAGGGAAGAGAGAGGGGAAGCATACTTTGTGAGGAGATGCACGTCTTGTAAGGCTTGAAGGGAGGAGTCTTGTACGATGTATACCAAGCCCCAAGGTAAGAAATTAAATCCGGTTAAGTCATGTCAAAGCTAGAGACAACTTCTGGTTCAACTTAGTGTTCTCCTTAGCGAGTGTCTTTTGGGGCGAGTTGAGCCTGCTCATGTTCATTCCAAGCTTCATTCAAAAATCAAAAGTACTAAAGCAATCATAAGAGTGTTAGTTCAAAGCAAAAGATTCCTAGAAATGATCATAGTTTCCCAATTTTTTTCGTTTTTTTTATTTTTTCGACACGACAAAATGACTCAAACAAAAGAAAAATCAAAAGAAACAGCCAAAGAAAACGATATTAGTAACTTGGAGACATCCCTCCCCCGGACTTACTTCACACCGTCCCGGTGTGAAAGCAAAGCCAAGAAAAGAATGAATCCGACAAAGAAAATAAGAAAAATGAAAAAGAAAAAGAAAGGAAAAGAAACAAAAACCGGTGATCTCGCATTAGGTGTTGGAGTGGTGTTGGCAAGGGTGGGGATCGATCAGTCTTGGAATGGGATTGACCGTTCTGAAACATTATTGAACTTAGAGATACCCGCAGAAAACCACCGGGATCGGTCGATCTTTAAGGAGGATTGACTGATCCTAAGCTCCTGGAACAAAAAATTTCGCATCTTCTGCGTTTGGAACCTGTTCCTGAAAACACTTAACAGCATACGTGATTTCACCGTAATAAATCCTAAAAACAAAACCAAAATCCTAAGATAAATAAAAAGAAAAGGGTAAGCCAGCACAAACCCCATGGGTTGCCTCCCATAAGCGCTTGTTTAAGGTCTATAGCTTGACCACTCAGCACAAAATGTTAATCATAAGTATCAAAAGGCTGAGCCAATGGACTTTTAGTCCTTCTCTTGTTAGTGCAATAAACAATATGTGTCAAGCAACACACAGTTATCCATGGCAAAACAATAAAATTCACATCAAGGAAGTTTACTACAAATGTAGCATATACTTTGAAATATTCCTTGATGGTTGGATGCTCATGAGGGTTAAATGCATTTAATGGAAAAATAAAGTCAAGTTCAGGTTCAAACGAGGTTTTCACAAAATAATTAACTTCATCCCCATTAATTTCATAAAACACAATATCCTCATTCATATAATCCACCTCAGGGTCTTTTGTTTCATGCAAAATTGTATCAATATCAAGAACACACCCTAGGTAAGATTCTTCAAGAAGAGAGCTAGATACATCAGGCATTGAAAACTCAAACTCGAGATCATGACCATTCAAAGCACAATGATATTCAATATCAAAACATATTTCATGATAATCCCTAGCAAGTTTTTCTGCTCTTAACATGTCTAGACGTTGAGACTCACATATCAAATCATAGCATTCATCAATGAGCAATGGAGTATCCAAACTAGAAGTCACATCTTCAATGCATGGCATGTGAATATCCTCAAAATCATGAATTTCAAGGGTGGAAACGGATGTACCTTCTATTCGGCTTGGTGGAACCCAATATATAATCTTTTCGCAAGCATGAGCTTCCCTAATCTCTGTGAAAGTGGGCTCCCTCCCTTCAAGTACTGCTCGATGTGAGATGAGATTCAACCGGATCATTGCTGCTAAGTTCCTCCTTGTCGTTGTTGGATGCTCCATGTAAAGCTCATCCAACTTAACTTTTTGATCCGGTGTAAGAACACTTTCATCGAACGGTGGCTCCACATAAGGCTCATCTAGAATGCCTTCATCAAATGTGGTCTCCTCTTCCTGTGGCCAGTCATCGTAATCCATGGCCCCAAAAACATTTTTCATTTTTTTTATCTACAAAAAGAGAAAATAAAAATAATTAGTAAAAACAAAAATAAATCTTAGACTATACTCAATTCTAGAATCTCAAAGGCAACGTTTTGGTCCCCGGCAACGGCGCCAAATTGATCAACAGGTCAATTAAAACCTAATGTGTACTCCACCACGATCTAGTGGTATCGTTGTAACACTTCAGGATCGAATCCACAGAGACCAAACAACTGCACTATGAAATTATGTAGATTAAATATAGCTAAGGCAAAAGAGGAAGTTTGTGAATAATGTAAATAATCAAAAACGGAAAGTAAATAAGTTGCTTTAAATCAAAAAGGAAAATATTGGGTGCAGGGAATCAGTTAGGGGTCAGATTTACGAAATTAGATGATGGATTGGGATAGCATTAGACACTGTTCTAGAACTCAAATCACAGTTGTAAAGCTAACCTACTTTCGCAGCATTAACTATCTATGCAATGAATTCACTAAACCTTAAACCGTCGTTTGGATCTAGCAAACCAAGCAAGCAATAACAAGTTCAAGTTTGATCTGTTCACAAGGTGCCTTAACTTCAACTTTCGTTGGCTAAGGATCACCTTGCTCACCTATGTTCTTTTCCAGCAACTCAACAACACTTTTGGTGCCCCGAAGAATTAAACCTAAGATCTTAATCTAGGTGATCAATCTAGCTTAAGCATTAAGAACAACTATAGATGAAGAACAATAAGATCAATCCCTAATCTAACAAATCTAGCATCAATAAATCATAAAAACCCTTTCTGAAACCCTAAACCCAATTGAGAAACTACTCAGACATGGAAAAACAGAAACAGCAAATCAACAATGAAGAGAACATAATTGAATTGCAAAAGAATAGAAAATAGGGTTTAGAAATCTTCTCCAAAGTGTCAAGAAGGATTAGAGATCTTCTCCCTTTGCTCTCAATACAAAATAGTCTCAGAAAAATAAAGCTTATGTCTCTGGAGACCGTGCCTCTAACTTAAATATCAAAATAAAACCCTAAAAGTCGGTTTAAAACAAATAAGGAAAAGTTGCGTCGGGGACGGGAATGGTCAATCTCGAAAGGATCAGTCGATCCGGAACGTATTTCTGCTCTCACTTCATCTGCCTTCTAGCTCGATCAGTCTTCAACCAATTTAGCTCCAGATGCATATTTTCACCCCCAAAACGCTCAGATTCCTTCCAAAGTCACCTAGAACCTGTATAGACTCACAAAGGACTAAAAGGACTCTAAAAGCACACTTTGACCTAACAAAAGACTCAAAACAAGTGTAAAAACTATTGTTAAAATCCTATAAAATACAGACACATCACTTTGTTACGCCTTTGATAGCTGTTCCAAAAGTAAAAGTTGGAGCTTTCATAGATGCTTCGTGCAAACCACTTGTTTGATGCCTTTCAGGAAAGTTGATAAGCTCAAATTATAATACATTAGAGGTACTAACAGATTTGTAGTTGTAGTACTTGGGGATCGAATCCATAGACATTCAAGATCACACAATAAATTATAGAGTTTTATGATTACGCCAAACAGAGTTTGTTGTATTAAAGAAGCAATGCAAAATATAAATTAAATTTGTGCAAATTCAAGATGATAAACGCTAGGGCTCGAAAGTTTTTCAGGAAATCAAAGAATATTAAATCAATCAATCAAACAGGATTTAATCAATAAAAAAACGTTTTTGAACTCTAAACTCAATTGTAAAATAAATAAGTTCTCACTACAAATATTATCTAAGTTTAAAACCAGAAAATCCAAATCTGTTTAGAAAATTCTAGTTAAAAATTAGCTTTGCAAACAAATTTAGTTTGTTCACAAAATTACAAAATCAAATCTCTTTGTAAAAAAATAATTTTGTTCATAAAAGATTTTTGTCAGGAAAATCAATTATATTCTAATATCGATTTATTTTACTAGTTTATTGTTTCTAGGTGATCAATCAATAATTGAAAAGATCTGACCCATTTTTTTTGTTTTTTATATAATAATTAACTAGTGATCTCATACACATTAACACCCTAGCCTCAATCAATACAATAGCGGAAATAAATAACAAACATTAAACCAGAAAATACTTCAAATAAACCAAAAGCACTAATCCAATATCAGTAATCAAAGACTATCCAGCTATTTCCAAAAAAATAACATAAACCAAGGAACCAGCAATCCCAGACAACATTCTAATGATTCATCTCTAGCAACCTTACAGAAGCCAAACAACACATCAACAAGCCACTAGAACATCCTCCTCTTCATTGCCTTGATTCCACGATCAGACATTTCCTTTACTTGTATCACAAACAACAGCTGAGACGCTTGAGAGTATTATCACAAATACTCAGTGAGGCGATCTTCCTATCTACTCGGCTATACACACAAGAAATTGAGAACACACAAGCAATTGAGAATCTCCAATCAAAAAACAACAAATAACACAATCAAACTAGGCAACAAACAAAGTTCAGACGATGTTGAAGGATGACCCTCCAGGTTTCGATCGACACTAACACCTGGCAAAGGTCATGTCGACCGACACACTCCCTTTGTTGACCAACACACTATTTTTGTTGACCAACACACTCCTTGTGTCGATCAATGCAGACACCTATTGTCGACCGACACACTCCTTGTATTGATTGAAGCCAGCTCGACATTTTCCAAAAACCCTAATTCGCGTTGATCGACACATCCACATAGAGTCGATCGATGCTTGTTAAGTTTCTCACGCCGTCCTCCCATTTTTGTCAAGCAACACACTCCTTTCGTCGATCAACACAGATGTCGAGCATCGTTTTCCTCGAAGCTCCAAGCCAGATCTCCTTTCCCAAACGCACCAAGCCCAATCCATGATCACACATGAGTCTCACAAAGTCTCACAAACCACGAAATCACTCCAACAAACAAAGTAATCAACTAGGCAACACATAAACAGGAAAATAAGAGAATCTCAAGCTTAGATAATCCATGTTCATGCACTCACGTTTGCAACAAGAAGACTCTGACCCTAAACTCACGAAAACATCCTCCTAGCAAGCTTCAACCACGTCCCTAGCTTCAGATCTACACCCAGAGAGACAAATCTCACCAAAAACGGATTATAAAACTCAAGAACACTCAAAACTTTTCTCCTTTTCTAAACTCTCTGTAAAACGGTAAAAGAGGCTAAAACTCCCAAAGACGTCGAGTTTCCCCGTTTTATGCCCAACCTTAGGGTTCTCCTAAGTCAACCGCATCGGACCGACGATTTAAAACCAAAATTGGCTAAACCGCAGATGCTGGTGTTGACCGACATACCTCTTGTGTCGATAGACACACATCCCTTAACCATCCAATTTGGTTTGCCGATATTACAAGAATTAATATGAAGAACAATCTAAGATGAAGAATAAGAAGATAATGAATCCCAATGGTAACTTACCAGTCAAATAATTGTTGTAAATCTCAAGCTGCCTAAGATTTATCAACTGAACCATCCCTCTTGGTATTTCACCAGAGATTTCAATATCAAAGAGCACCAAGTTTTGTAGACGAAGAAGGTTCTTAATTCCCTCTGGAATCTTACCAGTGACACATCTGTTACTCATATAAACCCATTTCAAGGCGGTGAGATTTAGAATCTCTCTACGAAATAGATTCAGATCAAACCGGTTATCTCCAACGCTTAGGAAATCATCTTTGCCAAAGATTTTTTAAAACTAATGATCGGTAAACAAACCATGAAATCCCTAATGAGAGATCCTAAACCTAACAAGGAGATTACTCCATACATAATTAATGAAAAACAAGACATCTTTTGAATAAATTGCAATAGAAATCAAAATAAAAACTAAGGAGTTTAGAAATCTTCTCTCTATAGATGAATTCAGATATTTCTCTCCCAAAAGCTCACAAAATCTCTCTCTCAAAGGTTGCAGCCAAAAATTAAACCTTAAGGATTTCTAAAACCTAAAAAGGAGTTTTAGAAATTCTCCAATGTCAAGAAATATTTTGATCGGTGGAAATAATGAACAAAACGGACATCACTATAGCCATTTAACTGAATAAAGATAGCGTATGGTTAAGAAGTTGCTTGTAAAATGATGTAACATGAACAGAGTTCATAGTATAGGAATGTAAAACTAGTAAACCTTGAGTGTTAGTAAGATAAGAGATAGTAATACAAACCATTAAAGCTACCCCCATATGTTTGAAATACTTCAACAATGCAATCGCAAGTTTCTTGGCCTGCAGATTAACAAACACAGAGGTTAAAGTCAACTACTAAAGTAAGTCGCCTATACATGCTAAATTGTAGAAGAGGTTATCATGATGCTTACTTGGAAAATTAATAAGACAGTGAACTTCTTCAGTGCTTAGAGCTTGGTCACTAGCCTTATGAAGGCATTTGAAACAGCTTCAAAAACCCCGAGATTGAATAAACTGAGTTGCTCGCCTGCAGATCCATATATAATACGAGGGCCATCATTTGCCACGGATAATATACTAAACTGCCTGCATATATCACAGTAGCGTCCATAGAGTTGAAAAGTTCTTTCATATCATTAGAATAAAGTTCACAAGAGCGAGAGTCATTATCCTCAAACAACTTTATTTCGTTAACTATTGGTAGATTTACACGACGAACAAATACCGCTATACCTGGGAAACCATTTTCCTTTCAAAAGTTGATTTCACCTTTGCCTAATAGCTTAAATTTCTTAGCACTATCAGTTTGATCAGATTCTTCTACGTCATCAGCTTCATGCTTTTCATAGAAGCAACTAATGAAAAGAAACGTAAAGCATCATCACACTGCATATCTGAAGTAAGAGTGACTCCCCAGCATGTTCGAGATGCCAGTTGGAGAACTTGGCAGCTCTTATTCCCAGCATTAACCAGAAATGGTGACTTTGAAATATTATGCAAGAAGTTCTGAGAAAGCACAAATGGCTGCCCACCACTTCCTCCAACCTGAAACATTGTCGTAAAAATAATGACTTTAAGATTTCTTGAAGACTCATCCAGAGCATGCCAAATCCAAGTTGACCGAATAGATGAAGAGTTTTCCCAAACCAAATTGAAGACTCACAATTATTGTGGAAAATTTATGAAGAACCACCAATGAAGAATCGAAAATAAGTCGTTCAGAGAAGCGAAGATGGTTCATGAAGCCCCTTTTCGACAATAGCAAGATCAAGCTCATGGAACCACAGGTCAAACCATCCGTCAATTTGATGTGGGCTTCAAAATTCCTCATCAACACGCCTATTTTATAAAGAACTATTGAAACGACCTCACCCGGATTTCCAATCCTCGCACATGACATACAAAAAACGATCTCACCACCAAAACCCCATATTTTCAACGAGACAACAAACGTCAACATTTCCTTACAAAAACTTCCACAATATGAGCTAGATCCAAGTAACCTATACTCTGCATCTACCAACCACAGTCATACAAATGTATTTCAGCTCCACAAACACCTTACATTCGTAGACTCCCATCACCCCGCATCAGACTTCTTCAACATTTGACAGAGTGATAGACAATCCACTTGTCTCTACTTCCCCGACAATTTTTACTTAATTAGTCATTCTAAACAGCACCTCATCTTGATATTTAGTCGCACAATGTAGGCTCACTAAGAGAGATGGTCCTATGGGCTGAAAGTGATCATGGAACCAGTTAGAAAGGTGACAGTCGGTGGAGGGTTTACTACTATATATAGAGCCACGTCACCCCGGTTTGAGTTGGTTAAGGGGTTGCTCATTTGGCTTTTCCCGTGCCACATGTTACAAAAATTGGATCATTCAATATTTGGTTCACTCCATAACTATCAATTGGCGACCAGGAGAGACTCCTTTTTTTTACAGTGGAGAGACTCTTAGAAATCTAAAAGAAGTCTTCTCTTTCACCAGCACCCATAGGATCAGACGGATCTTTTCATATTACACTTTCCTTTTACAAACGTGTTCCCACCAGGAGCACTAAAGGAGTTTTCACAACAGCTCCTTCCTTTTCTGGAGCTTATACACGACAATGAGACCCTGTCCAAAAGAAAGATACTTCCAAGGAGCTGGTGCTTCTAGGCCTGGGCATTTGGGTGTTCGGGTCGGGGTCAGGTTCGGGTAATTCGGGTTCGGGTTTTTCGGGTTTACAAATATAGGATCCGCACAGGTGTTTATATAATTTCGGGTTAGGGTCAGGTTCGGTTCCTCTCGGGTTCGGGTTATTTGGGTATTAACTTTAAGAAACCTGTAATGTATCCAAAATATATTCAGTTATGGATAGTACCTACTCGAACATATCCAAAGTACCCACAAAAACCTGAAATGTATCCAGAAAACCCGAATAACCCGAAAAACAAATGAAACTGCATAACATGAAATCTTAAACAAATGAAACTGATCATACCATGTCTCGCAAAATAAGCATCCCAACAAAGAAAAGCATGTCTTAAAATCTTAAGCATCCCAACAAAGCAAACGAAACTTAAACATCCAACAAAGAAAAGCATGTCTCGCAAATGAAAGAACGAAAGAAAGAAGAATCATCCCAGCATGTTAGTCTTTAACACATTATCCACAGATCATGACCTCTTACATCAAACCAAACAGCGGAATTAGGTTTTGGAGATCCCATTTGAGAGTTTTGGTTTATAAAAGCCAAAGATTCTTGAAATCAGACAAAAATTGGCAACTTCGACATGTTTATGCAAAGTAAAGAAGATTTACAAGGATTCAAGGAGAGGAGATTAAGGCAAACAGAAATATGGCAATATATGTGATATCATGTATGTATAAATATGTTCTCGGGTTCAAACAGATATCGTCGGTTCCTCGGGTTCGGTTCGGGTAATACCTGATACCCGTGGGTATTTGGAAACGAAACCCGAGTGGTTATTTATACAGAAGCGGGTCGGGGTCGGGTCGGGTTTTTGCGGGTCAGGGTCGGGTCGGTTCTTCGGGTTCGGTTTATTTGCCCAGGCCTAGGTGCTTCTATAGTTTTCCATATTCGGAACCATTTACATTTAAGGTGTAACATTTCAATGGTTTGTTCCTTTATGTTTAGCCCCTAAATTGCTTCTATAATTTCCCAACAAGTCGCACCTACCTCCCCAAGCTATCCTCAAGACATTTACTTAGGGCCTGACATGTTCAAACACATCATTTGAGGTTGCGGTTGCGGTTGCGGGAGATTGCGGAAGCGGGAGATTGCGGAAGCGGGAGGTTATGGTTTTAAGCACTATTAAGCGTTTTAAATAACTGATTTAGCGTTTTAAAATGTGTGCGTTTGTGGGAGTTTTACGACTGGTTGGCCAGCGGGTGCAGTAACAGTTAAAACATAATAAATATAATATATAATTATATAAATATTTAAAATTTTCAAAAAAACTTTATTAAACTTGATTTATAATTAAAAATTATTAAAAATACTAAAACAATTAGTCAAAAAAACAAATAAATTTTATATTGAAATACTTATTATTTTGTGCATTTGGCTTTTTACCAAAAATATAATCAAGTAATGTGATAAATGATAAAACATATGCTTTAGATCGTAGATCTTCTCTGTTAAATCTCACACACTCAGGGCCTGACTGGTTCAAACGCTGCGGTTGCGGTTGCGGTTGCGGGAGATTGCGGAAGCGGGCGATTGCGGTTTCAAGCGTTATGAAGCGTTTTGAACGACTGGTTTAGCGTTTTAATATTGGTGCGTTTGCGGGAGGTTTACGACTGGTTGATCAGCGGGTGCAATAGCGGTTGGAACATAATAAATGTGATATATAATATAAATGTTTTAAAATATGAAAAAAAAAATTAAACTTGATTAAAAAAATCATAAAAGAAACTAGAATAATTATTTAGAAAAATAAATAAAATTCATAGTGAAATGTTTATTATTTTATGCATTTAGTCTATCACCAAAAATTGCATCAAGTAATGTGACAAATGGCAAAATGTCAAATCAGCTCCAAATGCCAAAAATTACCCGTTGAAGTAGAGCACACGTTGCCTCATTCGACCACATAAATCTCTGAGTCGAAGCCAAACGATCATCTTGCGAAGCCATGATTATCACCTAGATATATATATAAACATAGTCAAAGCTAAATCGATATGATCAATAGAAAAAATATAACCACATCTACCGTACCGTATAATAAAAAAAGAAATCAACAATTAAAGAAAGGGACATTTTTCTTGTGTTCTCTAATGATGAAGACTTGTACGAAGGTTGACGCCATAACTTGGAGTTGGAGGTTTGAGAGACTAGGGTTACGGTTGATTAGGGTTGAGAAGGTGATAAACATATATAGAAGATAGAAAAAAATATATCGTTGGGTTTTTTTTTATTAAAAAATATTCCAACCGCAATCGCTCGCAACCGCAAACGCTTGCGAGAACCAGCTTTTGGAATTCAACGGTTGGGAGCGATTGGGAGCGACTGGAAGTGATTGGGAACGTTTTGTGTGATTGGCCCAAACCGCTAGCAACCGCCCGCAAACACAAACACAGCGTTTGCGGGAGCTAGCAGGAGAACCAATCAAGCCCTGAATAAGTTCCTCACATTAAATCACAAGGCCAAGGTAAAATTATAAAAGACCAATGTACTTGATGTTTGGAAGACACATATTTTTAGTTTTCTTGACTCTCACATAACGATTTATGTAATGTATTTTCGTGGGACTGCAATTGCATCGATTGGAATGATCAAGCGAGAATTGAAAAGAGACACTGGTGATATGTTTTAATATATTTCACAAATAATCTTATTTTCTTTAAGTTCTGATGAAATGTTATATTTATTTACATTTTTTTGAACTTATGTGCGATATATCATTAAATTTACATCAAATTTTCCGGGTTTATGTTAGTTGAAATCTTATTTTCTTGTAATTGTTTATTTTCTAATCTCCTCAATCGTATTGGTACTTCATTTTCTCTTATCCTTAATAGGTACAATGGTTAGGTAGAAGATATAAGAAAAAAATATTTTGGTATCATTGATTTGTTTTAAGAAAAAGAAAAAATATATCTATATTCCAACCACAATCGTCCGCAACCGCAAACATTTGCGAGAAGCAGATTTTAGAATTCAAATGTTTTGAACGGTTGGGAGCGATTGAGAGCGGTTTGTGTGACTGGCCCCAATCCCTACCAACCGCTACCACCTGTAAACGCTGCGTTTGCGGGATGTAGCAGGAGAACCAGTCAACACCTTATTTGGCCGATTTCTTCATCAAAGGCTCCAACAACCATACACTTTATATTATTTTATTTGTTTCCCACATTTAGCTTGTATAGACCATTGTATATGAGCCTATAAAAGCTCTGTTTCGAATTCATTGTAAAGCACTTATTATCATTGATTCAATTAAACGTTCAGTTTTTCTACAAAGTGTCGTCATTGTGTTCTCTTGTTCTTGTCTTTAGGATGTCAAACTCCATCACAATCTCTATCATCGTCCATCTTCCGCATCAAAGCTTGTCAACTCTTGACATCTTGTGATCAATAGATTTGGTGGATTCATATCAGATAATGACTTCCTAGCTAGCAAGTTCTTATCAGTTAAAAATGGCATTATCCAGATAGACAGATCTGAAAACGCATATTTGTGGCTAAGTCTAATTATGTATATGACCGACTTTGAGTATGTAAGAGCATAAAGTAAATAAGACACAAAGCTTTGTTAACGGGGTTTGGATAACCTACATCCCCGGGACCTAGTCCAGAATTCATTCACTAGAAAGGGCTGAAACCTACAATTGCTATATGGCACCCACCACTCTTTCCTAGAATTACAATGAATGAAGACTACCACTAATTGTCTTTTCCGACTAGTGTAGATCTTCAACAAAACCATCAAAATATCTCTCTATCTTGTTGATGGGGCGACACCACACAATTTATGTGCATCTCTTGAAACTACCTTGAAGCGCGCAAGTCTTCATGAAGCGCCCTCTTGGTATTTATATCAATTGCACAACCCTTAGGGTTGTCAACTTTCCTATTATACAACAAATAGGAAATTGAGAACTTTCCATTTTATTTTTGGATAAGGAAAGTTTCTCTCATGATCACATCTTGAATCTTCCATTCAAGATGTTCATCCAGCTAAGCAGCCGCCACTTGGCTTGTCCAAGTCGGCCTTAAGCTTATGTACTCAAACTCTTCAATTTAGCTTCTTGTACTACTTCCTGTATTAACATCAGAACTAGTACAAAAACTACTTCAGACATTTGATACATCTTCTGATATATCTGACCCTCTTGGCTTGTCTAAGTCATTCCCAAGCTTCTGTATTCCATCCTTCAAGGTAGTCACACAGTTCAACTTCTTGTACTACCTCTTGTACTACTTCACAACTTTGCACATGTTCTATCCGCTGTGTCAAGTAGTTCTTTAGCATCTTTGTTAGTTCTGCTCATTGTCTTCACACCATCTATGAGACATCTTGTGATGATTCTATCTTGTTGTCTCATATATCAAAACAGTTGTATGACATCCTGGTTTAGTAGCAGTCCCATGACATGTTTCAGACAGCTTATAAAACTCAGTCAACACATACACCTTTAAGATCCATGGCAATGCTCCATGAACATGAAAGCTCTAGAGAAGTGCATAGTTTCAGTCTCCAAAAATTTTGGATACAAAAAAACAAAAAGATCCGGTTAAACTATTATGCATACTTCCTTTTTCAAAACAACTTAATATTCTTTCAATTTTTCTTCTCCTTTTTTCTTTTTTTTCAAAACTAAATGAGCTACTTATAAAATGGTCGAGAAGGACACATAATTCTTTATTTAGATGATAGTAATTAAGTAGAAGTTCTAATCTAGTGGATATTCTGTATAATCTTTAATGCAATAAATGTTTTAGATACTGATTTGGCCAGTAAGAAAATCGATATGAGCTCCTTATTAGCTAGTGATGTTTAGGGCAAGAATTCTGTAGCAACTGTGGAATATTAATAAATATTAAAGTGACCAAACTTTTTATTTAATAGAAGTCATGTACAATCTAGGATTGACAACCTTCTATAACACATACACAAACTGGAAATAACTTATCAAATACTAGCACCAAACTCTAGCATTTTTTTTTTCACATACACACAATTAATTATTGAAAACAACGAAAATAACATTCTGAAACTTGGAAGTCGTAACTTCATGGATACTCTTGTTTAGGCAGTCTCAACTTCAGTTGCCGATCCCTTGGTGCAGAGACTAGAACATGCCTTTGCGCATTGTGCTACTGCTCCATTCACAATTTCACTCGCATTTACTCAGCGAAGCAGTAATAGAATGGGTTAACATTCTCTCTTGTCTACCATTCGAAGATATATAATAATATTATAAATTTTTAGTGTTGATGTTTCCCTTTACCAGAGCTTTGGAGTGTGTTCATGGCACTGCACACTGAAGATGCACACCCCAACTTGCAGTATTCATTGACTGAAACCGCATCACCTTGAGTAAAATTTTCAAAAAATAAATTAGTCTTGATGGAACTGGCAAGTGACAACAATTGACATGATAAGCACAATAAAAAAAAAAAATTACCTGAGTTTTGGAGAGTGTCATGTTTATATCCGTTCGGACATGTACTCCCACCAATGATTTTGCATCCACTGAGTGATGCACAACCTGGACGGGAGGTTCCCACAAAACGGCAAGAGTTGTAGATGTTTCTAGCAGTTGTTGACGGGCAGCAACTCTTTGCTTCCACTTGAATTTGTGCCATGACCAAACTCATTATGAGAACACTTAGAATCACAGTTTTGCCTTCCATCTTTTGATTTCTTACTTGTTTGATCACAATATATATTTAGTTTGTGTTGATGAAATGGTGATGAAACAAGACTTGCTTATATACTAGTTGTTCTACAGTTTTCCACCACACACTTTAGTTCACACTTTTTTTAAACAAGCTATACAGAATCTTCATACGGGCTGGACCACCCTATCGCAACGGCTACCATAAACTATTTTACCTTCGGCGAATCTGCTCAAAATAACATTTTATGTTTGGGAAAAATCAAAATTTATTCGTGAAAACTTGTTTCATTTAGTGAACGTTATGAACTAAACGTTGAATTTGATACTATATATTGTAAACATCTACTATTCAATTTTTGCTTTGCATGCTAGCGATAAGTATATGATTTGTATGTTAATAGAGTAACCGTATATTTATTTCACTACACTCATCTTGTCCCGCTAAAGAATTTGCTGTATGAGAGAGCACATAAGTGGAATTAAGGCATGGTAGGGCAAAGATTTTTTAGTTACTTGGATGACATAAGTTATTGTGTGAATTCATGATAAGGAGTGAGTAATGAATGGTTTAAAACGTACACTGTAAGAACCAGAATCGCAGATAAGATTTTGGGTTTGGTTTATTCGGAAAATCGACCATTTTATACCCAACCTAAGGTCTTATGTTCAATTCCTACACAAAGTTTGATGTTGTGCAAACTCATACATTAACTAATAAAAATTTCAAATTCACAATCCAAACTTGTAAAATTGTGTCAATCTATACCTAAGTCGTCACGGTGTTAGAAATCCGTTAGCAGTTGCTTATGTGGATACCACGTGCTTAACGATACATTTTATGTGATAAAAGAGACAAAAAAAATTATCAAAACGACGTCATTTAGCTTTTCTTTTCTTCTTCAGCCTCTCAAAACAAAGAAATCGATTTGGGGATTTTATAAAATTTAGGTTTTTTTAATTTATGCCCAGTTTTGTAAGTGTTGATCAAGATGTTTTTATCAGCTTCTACCCAGATTCGATTGGGTGTTTATTCCCCCTAATTTATGTATTAATCTGCAGGGGTCGGTGGAGTTTTGTAAGTGTTGATCAAGATTCAAGATGTTTTCATCAGCTTCAATCTGTTTTATCTGGGTTGTTGTTCAATTTCGATTTCCTAATTGCTTGATCTTATCTTAAAATTGAGTTACTTGGATTCGTCTAGCTGCTTATGATTCCATCTTGTTCAAGACTTTGCCATTCCAATCTCAGAAAAATGGATCTGTTGCTTATGTAAAATTTGAATTTTTTTATTAATTCAAAACGTGTTATCTCAAGTTGTTGAGATCTTTGATTACATTATTATACTCAGCTCAATCTTATTTATTCCAAAACCTTCAGTATTTTTTTCCAAATAAAAGACAACCAAAAAAGATTTATGGCCTTCGTTGAACAATTGAAGATAATATTGTCGAGAAAGAAGAGCGAAGGAAAAGAAAAATGTTGAAGAAGAAGAGCTAAACGATGTTGTTTTGACAAAAAAAAATTTGTCTCTTTTGTCGCATAAAACGACATTGTTGAGCATGTGCCATCCACATAAGCAACTGCTAACGGATTTTTAACACCGTCACGACTTAAGTATAGATTGACACAATTTTACAAGTTTGGGTTGCGAATTTGAAATTTTTATTAGTTAATGTATAAATTTGCACAACATCAAACTTCAGATAGGAATTGAACATAGATCCTTATGTTGGGTATGAAATAACCGATTTTCCGGCTTTATTCACTGTAAGGGACAAAAGGTTTGTTACAATGTGTTTTACGCTTCTTCCTTCTAACCAACTCGCTTGTGTTTTACGCTTCTTCCTTCTAACCAAGATTTTGGATTTTTTTAGACTTTAGCAAATTTATAATTAACGAATTTGATGTTGCAGTCAAACCAAAATGATAGTATCGACTACGGGTCAAAATCAAAGTATAAAACCAAAATTTTTACTATTATTTTGTAACAAACAAATCCAAATTTAAGAAAATATTTTCCTACAACGTAGGTCAGTATCTAGTTACTGTTATTATTACAAAAGAAAATCCATGTGTGTTTTTGGTAAGACCACGATCTCAAATGTCAAATTCGTTAATTGATTCCAACCTTAATTAACGAGACTGAATTCTCTACGTACGTCAAAACACCACCATGTAGTGCCCACGGCGACGATTCCATCCTGCCTAAAATCCAATCATTCCAATGAACGTCATCACTGGAAACTCCACCTCACTGTTTTTTCCCTCCTGGTTTATACATATGGATTTACTTTGAATTATTTTGGTATCTCTTTCACACCATGGTTTGCCTCAGGCGACGTGGAATTGTGGCAACATAATTAACATTGATGTAAACAACATGTATCTCTTTGGTAGCAGAACATCATATGCTCATGTTTGTCTTCTTCTTTCCTTCAAGTTCATTAACAGACTCTTAAATTCTCACTTTCTTTTGTCTGAAAAAAGAATGTCATAATCATTCTAATTACTATATATACTTGAAATATGTTAGTTGATCCCAACACCGATATCACTGACTACAAAAATAAAAATAAATATATATATAAAAAAAGGAATCGTCACCCACAAGAAAAATCAACGATCGTGATGAGAAAACATAGTACCACCATAATTTGTGCTGTTAGTGGATCATTACCACTTCCTCCGGATGCAAATGTTACACCTTTAAGAAGATATTCGGGCTTTAAATTCTGATTCATATATGCTTACAAAGTCTTAGCCAATCCCAATTTTTTAGCTGCAATATTGTAGCATAGTTACCACATGTAATTAATATAGGTTATTCAAAACTTTTCTTCTGCTCTCTACCACATTTGATAACTCTTTTCACTCAATATCACAGTCTTTTTTTACCACATTTGATAACTCTTTTCACTCAATATCACAGTCTTATACAAGAAAGACATAAATATTCCTTATTTAATTTTACTAATTTCACAATATAAATCCAAATAAAAAGTTGTGGTCTCCTCCAGGGGATAGAAATTAACACACTCGCTATCGTGAATAACTCAGATCCGATCCCACCAGCAACGGTCTTCAAACCCCATCGAGTAAATCTAATGGATTCAATAATAGGTAAGAAAAACAAAGAACAAAAAGAAGGTCGAAAGAAACTGCCGACAAAGTTAGTTGATATGGTGGACCAGATTTAGCATACCAAAATGTTGTCTACAAAGCAAGTTGTTTCTGTAGACAACTTGAGGAACTCTTGTCTACACTTGACTCGAAATGATTTGTCCATCTTGTGCACCATGTGTACTCGGCGAAGTACTTGTCACTTAGACTGGTCCTCCAATCAGATTTTTAGGCGATGAATACCTTGTCAACAGTTTGGTTATGTAGACAAGTTGGTTGTGTAAGGTGTTTCAGTAAACAAGTTGCGATTGCGTCTTTGGAGTTTGGACAAAGAATGGTGAATCAGTTTGATACATAATCCATAATAAATACAGATGGAACATATTTAGAACAAAGAGATCCAAATACATCCCGATTAGAAAAAAATGTGTCATCCCGGTTACATTTAGGGAAACGACGAGTATAAAGTTTTTAAACGGGTCCAACACATACATGAAAGCATAAACTAGATTTTGTGGACATTAAATAACATGGTCTACTGGAGGATTTGAATACATCAGGATCTACCTAGTTGGAAAGTCCGCATTATTTTCTTTGTTGGATTCTTGTCCTCCAGTAAATTGTTATCCACACTTAGATTCTTGTCCTTCGAGTGAATTGTTGTTCACACCTAAATTCTTATCGTGGTGTGTGTGTATTGTTGACCTCTGCCTAGATTATTGTCCTTGATAGAATTGTTGTCCATGCACAGATTCTTGTCCTCGCTTAAATTTTTGTCATAGATGGGTGCACAATTGGGTGGCATCACTGTTTTGACATCAATAGGAGCCATAATTTATGCCAATCAAAAACATAATTTAAAATAAATTTTAAAAGTTGTGTACGTACATATAGAATTGCATATAATTAGGGAGAGCAGTTGTTGTTATGTGTCAAGGAGAAATCAAATAAGATTAAAATAAAGTCACAAGGAATTAAATGTCATGTCAGCTACAATACCACATTAAATGCAAAGTAAGAGACATTGTACCATCTCGCGGTATGTTCGCTTTCTTCTTCTTTGTGTCACATGAAAAACCAACAAACATTTATATCTATATCTATATATACATTTTTGAAGTACATTTTGGATTCTACCCTTTTATTTGTACATATTTAAACTCCTATTTTGCAATGTTGATCCCTAAACTATTCAAAACACTCAATTAGTACAATATGAGAAATCGACCAAAATTATAATATTTTATTACCATAATCTCTCACACTCGATTACTATCTCTACAAATCTCAAAGATACAACCAATTATCAACCTATTCCTATAATCGAATGCATAATTATCAGCCTATTATATTCATATTTCCAAATAAATACATAATGTTACCACCAATACAAACATTTAATTTTCTATATATCTTCTTTGTAAAGTAAATATTGTTTGAAAAAATCTGTTTTAATAAAACGGAGATTACTGAAATCTCTCTTTTAATGAGTACATTGTAAAGTCCTTGTTCATCAAACATATTGAAATCTATAAATACTACCTTCACAAACGAAACCTAAACCTACAATTATGCTTTACGATGTATTAAGAAACGGTTCCTTTCTTATCTGTTACCTTAATCAAAAGGTTTTGGCTTTTGGGCAATGGTTATGGTGTTGATTCTTTTATTATGGTGGTTCATGTTTCATGTTTGGGTGTGGATATATTTGCAGGGTTTTGTTTGGTCACAGATTTCTGAGATCTCAATGTAATGTAAATGTTTGAAAGATTGATCAAGAAATGTAACCATCATCCATTGTACCCAAATATTTTTGTTTTTTAATTACAAAATAATTTGTTCTGCGGTGTACCGCGAGTTAAAATCTAGTTTTAATTGATTTTTTTATAACTATAAGAAGGGTAGTTTAGACATTTGCAGTATCACATGTGATATAACGGGAAAAAGTTTTTTGTTTGTGGTAGAAGTGGAAAGTTCTATATCAAATGTGGTAGAATATACTAAAATCCCTTATTTGGTTGGTTTAAATAAAATGTGGAGCTAAGTGATCCGCGTTCGCCCTAGCGCTCTCTCTCTGGCCCAACCTCCGATGTCTCATCCCCTGGCGGCGTCGATTCAGATCGGCGTCGCCGGGCAACTGTTATGTTTCCCCCAGTGTCTCTTCTTCTACCTAAGCTTAGTTTTGTTCTGTTTCGACGGTGAACGCAAGGAGGCTCACCAAGTACACGCCCATCGACTCCGGCCATGCTCCAGCTTCATCCCCTCCCCTTCCATTCGTCTCTCTCGGTGGTTCCTCCCAGTGAGGTGATTCTCACGAGTTACCAGCCTCTCAATTCCAGATCTGAGACTCTGAAACACCATCTCTACCGTTTGTCTCGGCTTTGCCATATGCTTCCCTTGAAGTCAACCCCATCATCTCTCTGTTCCTTAGACCTAGACCTAGATCCCCTCACCAAGCAGCTTGTTTGGTTGCAGTTGGACAGGAGCTATGTGTTGACGCCGGAACTGCGCACAACCTTGACAATCTCCCGAGACCCAAACTCTGCTCTTCATAAATCAAGGTCTTTTCCAAACTCTCATTTGCTTTCACGTAGTATACATTGTTGTCGATTTATGCTTCCCATTGTCCGAAGACTGCAATTGGAACATAATCCCTCTTTGTTGCTCTATTATTGCAATGAGCTTTTGAGAACCCTGCCATTAGTTCCCATAAGGGTCCCTACCTCTAACCGCCAAAGACTGATGAGGACTGACATTATGATCTCTTCTCGGTTGAGAAAAGGTTACCGGTGCCTCCTAAGTCGGCATTCTCTGTTTCAGCTGCGCCATCAACGACCTCAATTATTACCTTGTATTAGCTGTTCTGAAAAGGTATCAGGAAAGTCGGCATTATGATCTCTTCTCCATGGAGAGGAGGTTACCGAAGCATTCCTACCCTTCTCTTCATATCTTCCTTGTGCCCTGATTATTGTCATGTACAAACCACAAAAGCTAAGAATGATTTTCTCCCTTGGCAAAGTCTGAAGAATATCAGCATTATTATCATAACTCATAGAAGTATGGTTACCGAACCTTCCTCAAGCAAGCCATGCCCACCCTTAACCCACCAAACACCCTCCTCCTTGCCAATGAACCAATCAAACCATTGTGTCTCTTGGCTATGGAAACCCTCTCAACGTCCCAATGTCATGTTGATATGGACCACTTACCACATCTTCACCCTGTCTGTGAATGTGGCGTCGATGCACATTGAGCTAGCTTGCGATTTGATACTCTGCTCAAATCTTCAACACCTCTTGGCTATGACTGTCAACTTCTCTATCTTTAAGTTTGTTTGTTTGTTTATCTGTATTATCAAGCTATGTCTTTGAAAACTCTTAACTTTGTAACCTTATTTACTTGGTTTGATTGAATGAAAAGGTTACTTGTTTGCCAAAAAAAAAAAAAAAAAAAAAAGTGAATGAATGGGTATTGTCCATTATAATTAGTTAGTTCGATATTATGATATACGGTTTTGGCATAATCTCAATATTATATGCATCAGATTTGTTCAATCATATATATCAATAAGAGATTATCTCACTATTTGTAATTTTTCCAATATATTAGTAAAGAGTTTCTTTTACGAATTATTTTTTAAAAATATATATATTTCTACCTACGGCTTTACAATATCTGTATAATTATTTATTTCTTTTGATAAAACGGGTTTACAATATATTACAAGGCAAAGAGTCCTTTGGAGTTGGCAAAGAAGTGTTTGCAGCTGATAAGTTCCGGTGTTCTATGACCGGTAAAGAGAAGTCCGGTTAACAGAGACGGAGGACCGGTGAATTTGGTTCGCACCATTTCCCTCACTTTCATATACCCGTCGAGTGTCAACAATTCCAGAAGCTTTCTACAGCTCTGAGATTGAAAAGTTACATAATGTTATCAGAGAGCAAACACAGATATTATATGAGAGCTTTAAGAGATTATGATCAGTTTCACTATATATGAAACCATAGGAGAAAGATTGTATTAGTACCTGAGGATTTAATACGTCCATGTGGTTAATAATTTCGTCCTGCCACAAATTCAAATGTTTGATTTGATTAGTATTTTCATAAAACTCAAAACCATGACGGTACGAGCTTATTTTAGTGAAAAACAGACGAGTATTTTTACCTCTGGTATACCGGGATTTTGCATCACGGTACCGAGAACACGGCGAACTAGTCCATCAAAGATAACTTTATTTACTGATCCATCTGCGTTTACCCATGGGTATATAGGCGTAGGTTGTGACTTCACTGAAGTTGAATCCTTTGTTTCGCCATTGCTTCCCGTTCCAAAACTAAAATATGGAGCTTTGACAGATGATGCTTCGTGCAAACCGCTTGTTTGTGGCCTTTCAGGAAGGTTAAGAATCGTAACCTTATGAAGGCTGTTCTCAGCGACATGCTCTCGCTGTTCTTGTGAAGTACTGTAGTCGCTGGCGACAACATTACTTGACTTTTGTTCTTCCAGAGCTTTCTCTAAGTAGTTCACTGGCAGAGACTGTTGGCCATTTTGGGTAGTTCTACCTTCCTCCAATGTCAAGAAGTATTTTGATCGGTAGAAAGAATGAACAAGACGGACATCATTATAGCCATTTACCTGAATAAAGATTGCACCTGGTTAACAAGTTACTTGTAAAATGATGTAACATGAACAGAGTTCATAGTCCAGGAATATAAAACTAGTAAACCTTGAGTGTTTTGTAAAATAAGAGATGGTAAGACAAACCTTTGAAGCTACCCCAAATGTTTGAAGTACTTCTACAATGCATTCACAAGTTTCTTGGCCTGCAGATGAACAAACACAGTGGTTAAAACAAATAACTGAAGGTTTTTAAGTGTTGAAGAGGTTAGCCTGATGCTTACTTGGTAAATTAATAAGGCAGTGGACTTCTTCAGTGCTTAGACCTTGGTCACCAGCCTTCTGAAGGGCATTGGAAACGACTTCAAAAACCCCGGGACTGAATAAACTCAGTTGCTCGCCTGCAGATCCGGACATAATACAAGTAGCAACATTGGCCATCACTTGCCAGGGAGAATCAACTAAACTGCCTGGTATTACAGTAGCATTAGTAGAGTTGAAAAGTTCTTTCATATCATTAGAATCACAGCCTCTGGTTGTTTCTCCCGACTTGAAATGAAGTTCACCAGAGCGAGAGTCATCATCCTTAAACAACTCTATTGCGTTAGCTATCGGTAGATGTACGCGCCGAACAGATACCGCTATACCCGGGAAACCCTTTTCCTTTCGGAAGTTGATTTCACCTTCGCCTAATAGCTTAAACTTCTTAGCATTATCCCGTTGATCAGATTCTTCTTCTTCATCAGCTCTACGTTTTAAACCTCTTCGATCACCAGCCTCTCCAACACCTTCTTCGGGAAAGGATACAGATATAGAAAGTTCACCAGAAGCAACCAATGAAAAGAAATTTAAAGCATCACCACACTGCAAATCTGAAGTAAGAGTGACTCCTCCAGCCATAAGATCTCTTGCATGATCTAGAAGCCAATTGGAGAACTTGGCAGCTCTTTTCCCAGTATTAACCGGGTATGGTGACTTTGAAATACTATGCAAGAAGTTCTGAGAAAGCAAAAACGGCTGTCCACCACTCCCACCAACCTGGAACGTTTTCGTAAGAAATAATGACTATCAGTTTCCAATTACAAAACTAAGTTCATCCAAACAAACAAATAAATTTGATTCAGAATGTATAAGAAGAGGAAAGTGATAGGTAGTTTTTGATACCAGGAATTTTTTGTCTCGGAGGTAGCTATAGGCTGTAAAGAGGTCTCGCTCCGAATATTGTCGTAAGGTATCTTCCAGCAAATTTGGCATACCAGGGGCTGTCGGCTTGCTCAGATAGACAAGCTTTAACAATTCTACAGCAGTAGAAACTGACAGAGATTTGTGGACTTGTATACTACCATTGTAATTTTCATCTAAATGCTTAAAATTTTGATGAAGACGATAATGTCCAGTTCGCCCAGATGTATTTTTAACTTGATCCACAGAAACACTTTGAATGTCCTCTGAGTGAATTCCAGGTGGAACCATTTCACTCCCCTGCAAAGCCCATTATTTTAGTTTATCGCCAAAAACAAAGAACCATTGAAAAGAAAAGTAAGTAATAAGGTTTCACCTCATCAACTGTATCTTTGTTTGACCATTCTCGAGAGCTAGTTCCTGTTCGTTTAGACGCCACCAGTTTAGCCATCTTCTTGAGCTCAAGAACATCATTAAAGGCTTGACTTATACTCTTTGCATTGAAGTTGTCCCATCTTTCTTCATCAGAACAAATATCTTTACGATTCTCAACACAAACGGATTCCGTTCCACCAATTTCCTGGGATAAATGTCTAACACGAACATGTGAACTGTTGCTCTCGGGCAAACACTTCTCTTTCGTCTCTAGATGCTTTGCATAACGCTCAGTGAGAAGATTACAAAGCCTCATGACCGCCTTTCGAACTTGTTCATTCTTCATCAATGTTTGAATCCGTCGCTTGCAAGCTAAAGGAGGTGCAGGCAGTTCTGAAACTGAAGCCCAATTTACTCCATGAAATTTTGCCCCAAGAGCTGCACGGTGTCTAACATATTGACTCAACAATTTCCTGACCAGAGAAAACTTGTGTCAGTTGTATCAATCAGAGATATAATAAAATGCTTACAACAAGAACCAATATAATATACGATCGATCACCATTCATATAAACACATAAATATACTACTGAACGTTCATTGGATGTGTCACGCGTACCTGTCAGCCTCATCTGTCCATAAAAATCTTTGTGAAGGAATTGATGTGGCCTTTGAACTTGCATGCCTGTTGATGATGGAAGAACACTGACTTTCATCTTCAGTAAGGTCCCTTATCTCTGCATTTTCCTGTTGATTTCTCTCCTGATGCATTGGAATGGGGGTTTGCTCCTCTTGTAATGATTCTTGAAAACTCTCACTACTTGAGGCATCAATGGCTTCAGAATTTATAACCTTCTGTCTACCTACTAGTATGGATCTGACACCTTCTCCTGTAGTCTTTACGAGGGATGCTCTTTTTCTTTTCCTGGAAGATGAAGGACTATTTTCTACACCAGAATTCTTATCTTTTGATTTTGATTTCAAGCGTTTTCCATGCTTTCCATGATAAGCATGCATTACCTGCAATGACAATCAATAAGTATAAGAACATCCAGGTTCAACTAACTTCATGTTTTATAACTGAAACACTGAAACAAGCAAGGTTCTCAGGCGGCATGGTCGCTACGATCAAGGACAATAAGGAAACTATTCGCCAAACTACCACCAGGTCTCAAATATTGTTCTCCTAATGATATACACAACAGAAACATAACATATCTTTACCTGCTCTATGGTCAGGTTCAGATCCTTAGAAATCTTCTCACACTCTTTGAATGAGAGCTTTTCTTTCTCATCAATTGCAATGCACTGCAAAAGCTTAGCACGCTGTTCTGCTGTCATGACATGATCTGAGGCCCAAGAGCGGACACGAAAAACCTAAAAGAGCAGACCGACGGTTAGAAACTGTTTTCTGAAAACATAACATAACATGCAGCTAATTGTGGTATATATAGTAAGCCATAATATAGAAGATCAAGCTTATACCTCTTGAACAACAGATCCCGGAAACGCTTGCTTAGCAGCTCCTTGATCAGCAGCCGCATAGCAGTATTCTAGAGTTCGCCAATATTCATCAACAGCATCTCTATTCGACAGAATAAAGTCATGCCGAATACGTGGACGAAAATCAAGAGACATGTCATTAGATGTAGCAGCAACAAAGACTGGTTCCTCTATATAAGGCTTAAGCTCCATTGCATGTGTTAAATTAGAATACTTCTCTTCAAACTCATCACGTCTGAGTCTACTACTTACCATCTGAATCAACTACAAAAAAAAAAACACGCAATAGAATTACTCATTTTTGAACTGCATATATGGAATTATACTGAAAATACGGTACTTGAGGTGCCATTTAGTTATTGATATTAATTACCTTCAACCGGTGTAATATATTAATAAGCATCGATAATCTTCCTGTCGCATGAGTATCCGTTAGAAGCTTATACTCTTCGCTAGTAAGCTCAGAGAGATACATAACCTGTTTGCATTTCTCCATCATATCATCAGATTTCTGAGTACATCCAACAACTTGTAAGAATAGTTCGAGTGGCATAGCTCTACAAGCATCTTCAAGTGCAAACAAATTCTCATATTTATGATCGTGTATAGAAGAAAACACATTGTTCCAGCCAGGCAAAGAACTAAAATAGTCCCAAAGGAAACAGTGTAGAAGCTTCACTCGAACCATCTTTGCAAGAACAACCCCTTTGGCTCGCGGAGCTCCTGATTTGCTAGCTCGCGCATCCAAATCCCCATTAGTTTGAACTCTCTTAACGTTATTCAGTTCTGGAATTGGCTCGTTGCTTTTCTTCTTCGATAATCTCTGGCTACGGAATCCTAATTCAAAAGACCTAATCTTATCATGGATTTCGCCACCTACATCTCCAGTCAATCCTTGAACAGATGGATGCAAAACTATCACAGAGCAACGAGTACGACCACAATCATTTACAGTTGGAACACGAAAGCCAATGCATTTGCAGCGTCCTTCTTCTTGAAGCCTGTTTAGAATTCTGTCAATGGTCTTCTTATCCACCTGGGGGCTCCTGTCCTTCTCAAGACTGAGAAGCCATTTATAAAGCTCCGCTCTCAAAACAAACTTCTCCGCCTTTGGCCAGCCAAGAAAGAAGAAACAAATAGTCAGTTAGAAGGAAAAAAAAGGAGATAGTATTTCTTGCATGCAACATGGATAAAGAGAACAGTAAGTACATTTAAGCGCTCAAGTATTCTCTGCTCTCTCCGAGAGTTTTCAATAGTAGCATGAGGTTGCTGCACTTTTGTTTTAGCCGGCTTCGGTAGAACGAGATGTTCAGCCAAATTAGGGGAGTCCTTTGCAGCATCAACAACTTTATCACCGATATCATGGAATGATTCTTGTAAGTTACGACGTGTATGAATCTTTCTTCTTTTGGCATTAGATGGTGAACAACCACGAACTCCTGAATTTCTTTCAGAATCATTTAAACTTGCAGGTGTAGATAAGTTAGCATCTGAAGCTGCAATACCGTGTTTTGTAGGGGTCTTAGCCAATCCACTATTACCATTAGGTGTGTTAAAATCGTTATGTACCCTGCTAATATTTTCAGCTTTATCAGGAAACAGATTAGAAGAAGTCTTGGACGCAGCATGACGAGAAGTCCAAACTCGAAAAACTCTAGTCTTCTTGTGGCTTTCTTCCCGTAAATGCATCCCGACTCTTGAACAAATACTAAAAAGCCGAGGATAGATCTTCTTCCTATCAATTCCAAGTCTTTCACATACCTGGTAAAAACAAAAATTTAATACACATTCCACCTTCCCAGTTTTTAAGTAAGTAATTTTATCCATCAAATGAATACCTCCATAGCAGCCAAGCCTTTCGATCCTTGAGCATCAACCATATCATAGATTTGATTATCTATTGGAAGCTCCAAAATCTGTTCTGTTTTTTGAATACTCCTTCCGAATTTAAGGAGTTGCTTTTTCCCAGAGTAGTTAAAATCTTTCTCTGAAAATCTTTTTAACAAACGGAGGCATCTTTCAACCTACAAAAACGGACAAACATGAAGAAAAAACAGTTTTACATCCAAACAAAACAGAACAGAAATGCTAAGTAAGAACAATTATTGGCATAAGTCATAAGATGCAGAGTATAGTTCACCTTATTGTTCACCATAGCATCTAACTCCTCCACTAAATGAGAGTCTATCAACCGGCGGCAAACCTGATATTATCACACAAGAAGATCCATTCAGAATATCTTAGTTGACCATGAATTGAGTTTCCAAAGATATATCAATACACTTCAACCATAAGGGAAAGAAAAAAAAAAAAAAAAAAAGAGATAAATTACACTTCTCCAAGCTCTATGCATTGTATGTGATCCCATATAACCAAGGCCTTGCTTAATATCCGAGATAACTAAAACCTGCATAACAAGAAAAATTGAGTACACAACTAGCAAGATCCAACTTGATTAAGAAAACAAGAATCCTTCGAATTCACTAACTTTCTCGTTAGCTTCTTCGAGCTTATCACAAACTGCCTTCATTGCCGGTAAAAAATCTTTGATGAGCGTATCCTCTTTGATACTATCTCCAACGTCAGTAGTATCTTCATGCTCCGACACAGAGTCATCTTTACAAATCTCAAACCTCTGCTGTGACCCCAAAGGCTTGGCGTAACGAGTCAAGTATATCATGTTTGTTGTAATACATGAAGTCGTTTTGGAATCAACTTCTTTAGTTCTCACAATTGCTGGTTGCCTAACAATCAAACCTCTAGACTCAAGCTGCTTCACACTATAGAAGAAGTTCCTACCTTCAATACCAAACTCTTTCGCAATCACATTCTGTGCATCTCCATTATCACTACACATCAACATATCACAAACTCTTAATATAGTAACTAAACTAGCTAGAAGAAGAAGAAAAAAAAAAAACACGAATTTGTGCTTACCGAGCAATAGCCAAACGCTCGAGAACGCGGCGCTGAATCGCGGGGATAGTAGCGTTATTCGATTGAGCATCGTACAAGCCAACGAAGTTAGCTCGAAGTTTCTCATTAGCGATGATCTTCAAATCGAGTCTTAGTGCATCTTCAAGCTGTTGAATTGAAGTATGCGATGATCCGTACAGAGTGTTGTTCTTCGCCTTGAATTGGAGCTGAGGGATCGTGAGAAGATTTCTCCAGAGATGAGCTTTCACGGAAGGAGAAAGAGGAGAGAGACGTGACCATAGAGAGACGAGCGCGATCCCTGTGTTTCCTTGACAACAGATCTCATCTAGTGCTGTGAATACAATCGAATCCATCTTTCCGGTTAGGGTTTAGGTCAACGAGAAATTTAAGTCAGTCGATTACTCGTCGGAGGGGGTTTTGGGGAGTTTGATTTATACAAGTGGGGGAAGTTAGACGATCATGGCGGGATCAGAGGACGATTGAGAGACAGAAAGATATTATGACGAGTTCTTGGTGACGGGTTCGATGCCTAACGACGACGAACAGTTAAATAATTAGGGTATTTTAGGGCCACATAACTATTTTTTAGTGCTATTTTAATGTATTTTCTATTTTTGTTTTACGAAATTAATTAATATATTTATTTAAGTAAATTTCTTAAGAATTTTGTTAAATTGGAAACTTAATGATATCTAGAAATTTCTTTGACAGAATTCATTTTGATATTGTATTTACATATGATTTATTTTCCTTTTATTTACTGTCAATACTTTTTATTTTATATTAAGTTAATGTTATGAATAAATTTTCTTAAATTTGAATAAGGGAAGTATGATTTTATATTTAATTACCTCCTTTTATTTTTGTTATTTTTATTGAGTATATTAAATTTCAAAAAGAGTAATGTAATTAGAGATAAACCTTAAAAACACTACTACCAAAAAAAAAATACTACTAATTGTTATAAAATATGCTTATAACATGTGATTAATCTATTATTTCCTCGTTAAGGAAACATCTCCATTCCATATACATCCTTGTTGGCAACCTTTTACTTTGTCTTCAAATAAGTAGCTTTGCTTTCAAGTTTAATAAACTTGCTCCTTAAGCTATTGTAATAACACTATAAATAGGTGAGTTTAGTTATTTTTCGTTGAAAGTTTGTATGGTAACTGGTAAGATAATAAGAAGATATCTTTCTCCATTTAACCATTCTTTTTAGCTCTCATTCCCTCTTTTTAGCTACCTTTATTACCACTTGTCAAAACTACTATACATACATAAACAATAAACATATATAGCTATATACAACTTTAACCTTTTTTGATAAGCTTTAAACAAAATTTTGTATACGTTACCGGGCTGATTTTTTAAAAGCTAATCAATCTATACCTTAACAAAAACAAATATATACTAGTATAAAAGTTGGCTAACTCTCTATATTTGACTGACACGTCAGCAGTAGAGAGAGTGTCACCTGTCTATCATCATTAAAAATAACAAATCTAAACTAAAAAGAATATAAAACATCTTCTATGTTTTCTTTAATATATATATCCCAAAAACAGTTTCAATATTCACATAATAAATTTAGAGAAGCTTAGAACATGTCCCAAGAAAGTAGATGCATCATCAAAAGATAAAAAGGCATCAGAAGTGAATCAAAGAGCCACTTCTTCCTCTTGGCGTAAACCATGAATGTATCGACATATGGTTTAGGCTTTACAATTTTGTCAATAGTTTAAAGAGTTGCAGTAATGATCGAGATATTTCTTAATATTGTAGAGAAATTCATGAAAGTTTGTCCCAAAAGAAATAAAATTTTATGTATGATGAAGATTGGGATTTTGTTCACTATCAAATGGAAGATAATTGAATTAAACTTTAGAATGTTAGTTAGAAAAATACAGAGACAAAGAGGAAGGGGATTTTCATATTCTAATATTTAGAAGTTGTCAAAAAGAAAATTAAATGAAATTCTTATTAAAAAGAAATTAGAGTTATGTTCAAAAAATAGAAGAGCTAATATAAAAAGAATGTGTCTATCTTAAATATATCTATTAAAGAGTTAGCCAAGCTGCAATTCTTGATAAAAGAAAATGTTAGTATTTCATAGTATATAATTGAGAAGCGAAGATATCTAAATACTTAAGCTTCTTTTGAATGAATGTAAAATTTATTCAACCAAAAAACTCTTTGTTACAAATTATGCATCATTAGATCAAACTTTTATTTGAAATATGTTTTTAGAAGTTTTAGACAAGAATTATAGAATGTTTAAATCTCTCAAAACAAAGTTGTTCATGCATATATCTAATAATTCAATTACAAAATGAGAAAACCTATGTGAAGTATTAAAAAAATCAATGTCAAAAATATATTTTGCAAAATTTCCACAATTAAAAAAAACAAAGGTAAATAAAAAAGAAGAAATTAATAGCACAATTGTTTTAAAAAGGATAAGCCACAAGTCCGCGCATAGCGCCGATATTCATAATCATGCGCTACACTGTGTGATATTTTTAAATTTTGATTAATATTTTCTTTATTTAAAGAGAACCTGAATTTTTTTTTGGAATTGATGGTTTCTGAATTGAAACTTAATATAATGTCTATAAATCAAAATCTAGAAATTACTTTGACAGATTACATTTTCAGATTTATTTTCCTTTAATTTTTCTGAGTCAATACTTTTATTTCATTTTTATGTTATTCTATTCTTAACTAGATTAGAACCCACCCGATGTGCGGGTTTATAATTTTTAAGATAAAATTAAATTTATCAAAGAATATAAAGTAAAATTTTTTAGTAAGTAAATAGATACACCGAGGTGTCCAATGTGATATTTGATGTAAAAGATGCGACTCTATGGTTGAAACTATTAATCACGTTTTATTTTGAATTTACTCGTTCGTGTGAAGTTTGGGATTTATCTCTGACTCCGGTCTTATCAGAGGGTTTACCATATGAGTCGATGTATTCGAATTTGGATTTTGTTTTCCGGAGGGACGCCTCTCAACAGGGTGATCCTGATCAACTTCTTCAATTACCATGAATTTTATGGGCAATCTGGAAAGCCATAAAAAAAATCAAGGTTAAGAGATAGAGGCGAATGATATAATTACTCAGACTTTAGGCGATAATTTAGCCTGGGAATAGGCGCTCTCTTTTACGGCATGTCAGCTCCATCTTCGTATTCAAATGTCCAGGTTTCTTCACCTTGTTGTTAGATTGATGGTTCTTGGAAAGCAACCAATGTGCATTCATGATTGGGATGGTGGTGTTGTGTTGGTGAGGAGCGAACTTTGTTGTTGGGGGCCAAGTGTCTTAAACAGAGCCCCTCCCCCTACATTCGGAGTTAAAAACGTTGTTGTGGGCCATTGAGCGGATACGTGTTGAAGGGATCGCTTGTCAACGTTTTGAGACTGATTGTGCTGAGTTACTCACTATGGTTCAGTCTTCTGAATATTGGCCGTCCTTCTCCAACTTGCTCGATGAATTTAACTCCCTGGAGGCTTTCCCACTATTCTCCATCTCTTGGATCCCGCGTGCGTCAAACACGAAGGCGGATTGTCTTGCCCTTGCTTCGTGTTCTATTATCTTTGAAGTTTCTTTTGTAAATCCTTTCCTTCCGGTTTGGGTAACTAACCGAGAAATTTCCTTTTAATTGTTTGATTGAAAAAAAAAAACAGTAAATAGATACACTTTTAGTTAAGGAAAATAGATGTAGATGAGTTCAAAGTTATTAAAACAAAATTAAATTTAACAAAGAATATATATCTAGTTCTTTTCGTAAGTAAAAACAATATATAAAAGTAAAAAGATAAACTTTTAATTAGAGAAAACAGTTGTTGTTTTTTTGCTATAATATACTAATGTATATCCATTTACAAATCTACTATCTACATCACCACTAAAAGTGTATTTGTACACACAAATATATTTTACTGTTAAAATATACTCTTTAGTCTTTACTACTACCAACAAATTGTCTTTATGAACACATTAAAGAATATATTATATGTCTCTTTACTTTAACATTTGTGTAGTTACAAAAACGCATATGTTAATCTTACATACTCCTATCTTATATATTACAATAGCAGTCTTTTTGAATAAATTATTTGATTGGTGAAAAAAATATGAGACAATCTATTTTTTTATGTTTTTTTCCAACAATATTTTTCTTTGTGTAAAGGTGAGTATTTACATTTTTTAGAAACAGTAATTAATTGTATAATTTTTACAATCATTTTTTCTTATATAAAAATTAATATTTTTTCTTGTAAAATTAGCAACTTAAAACTAAAATAAGTAAACAATATTATAATTTCGAATTTTATATATATATATATATATATATATTTTCCTTATAATAATTTTTTCTAAATTTTAAAATTGTTTAAATATTTTAAATAAAATTAGGTTTTCTTTTCTCTATTTTATTTTTATATAAAACCTTTTTATGGTAGGTTTTGATTTTTACATTTTTTTTTTAATTTTAATAAATTTAAAATTGACATGTGTTAATATCTGAATGATACAATTGACACATATCATGATCTTGTTAATGAATAATTTTGACATCAAATTTTATATAATAAGATTTTTTTGAAAATATTACTAAATTTTATAAATCTGAATTTTTTTTGAAAATTGTAACATTAATATTTTATTATGGTATAAGAATGCTATATCATTACAAAATATAAGGAAATTATGATTTTAGTATTTAAGTATTTCAATTTCTTATTTTTTATTTTTATGGAAATATATATTTTAAATAATATAATTAGAGGTAAACGTAAATCTGAAAATATTACTTACCTTTTTTAATAGGCTTTAAAAAGAAAAAATATCAACATACATTTATTTGCCTAAAAAACGTTTCCCGGTTGAACCGGTTAGACCGGTCCGGTTTCTTAAAAAATCTAAAGATTCGTCTATCTTCTTCTTCAACTTGTTCTTTGTATCTTCTCTCTCACTCGCATTTTTTGAGTTCCTCACTTCTTGCTTCTACACATTCATGTCTGCACCCAAATTTATCTGGTAAATCAAAATCATCACTTTCTTCTATTTCAACAATTCCCCAGTTTCAATTCCATCCCCAATTCTCATATCATTACAATCCCTAGACCTCTCTCTCTCTTTCTCTTTCTCTTTCTCTTTCTCTTTCTCTGAGTTTCAATTTTACTGTTAGTTTTGATGGACCTTGTTCGTTTGGGAGAATTAGGTTCACAGAGAAGAAAGAAATGGCTAATTCTAGTCGCTGTGTTCGGTGTTTCGGGTTATGGAGTTTACAGGGTTTACAATTCTCAATACATAGCGAGGAAGACGAAGCGGCTTACGAAACTCTTCTCAGGCATTGTTTCGTTCGCCGAACTCGTAATCGATTCGGCTGAGACGATAAGTATCGTTTCTCGAGATTTGAAAGAGTTTCTAAATTCTGATTCTGACGAAATCCCCAATAGCTTGAAACAATTAGCTAAGATTACGAAATCGAAAGAGTTCACTGATTCGTTAGCTAGGGTTTCTGAAGCTGTAGCGATTGGGGTTTTCCGTGGGTATAACTCGGATCAGGATTCGAAAAATGTAGAAAAGGAAACGAATTCGAGTTTTGTTGATAGAGTATTCTCAGAGGAAGGAGCTGGTTTTGTTTCTGTTGTTGTTGGTAGCTTTGCTAAGAATCTTGTTCTTGGATTTTACTCTAATGAGACTGGGAGTGATACTGATTCTTCAAAACCTAGATGGATGAATTTGCTTAGTGATGATAAGTGTAGAGAGCTTTTAGCAGATTGTATTGAGAGGTTCACTAGCTCAGCTGTATCGGTGTATATCGAGAAGACGGTTGGGATCAATACTTATGATCAGATCTTCTCTGGTTTGACTAATCCGAAGCATCGAGATAGTGCTAGAGATGTTCTTGTTTCTGTTTGTAATGGAGCTCTTGAGACATTCATGAGAACTTCTCACGATGTCTTCACATCTTCAGGGGAGAAGAACGATTCTTTCGTGAGGAAGTCGAGTAATCGAGAAGATTCGGGTAACGGATGGGCTGAGGCGCTTACGACTACTTTAGCAGTGCCGAGTAATAGGAAGTTTATGTTTGATGTTACGGGAAGAGTGACGCTAGAGACGATGAGATCAGTTCTTGAATTTGTAATCTTGAAAATGTCACAAAGCTTTAAGAGGAGTCTGGATGTGATTCATGAAGAAGTTACGGAGAGAGGACGTCAAGTAGTTGGATATGTTGGTGCCAAATCTTCGGTGATAATCACTGTTTGTCTTGCGGTTTACTTTCACATCTTTAACAGCATCATTCGAGGCTCTCCCGTTTGCTTAAGCCAGCGTTTCTAGTTATCTGGTCAATCTTGTGGCTCGTTTTGTTAGGGACATTAGATCTATTGGCTTATAGTTGGAGCTGAATAACGTAGAGTTTTAGCAGTGTTATGTGCCCACATATTGATTCGTATTTATACAGAGGATTCTTGAGATACAAATTAGCCAAGTTATGTTAGAAATCACCATTTGTTTCCGCAGATTAATACACCTCGGAAAGCACTCCTTCCCTACTTAATCGAGAGACTTCATATACGTAGATTGCCATGTCTGTATCCGAACGAAAAGACCTTCCTGATGTTCTTGCCCTATTTAAACCCGGGTCAATTTCCAAAAGAAGAGAAAACAACCACCTCGGAACAAATATCATGCATACATAGGAACCCAAACGGAGAGAGATAGTCAAATGACAAAGAAAGGAAAGCAGACATCGGACAAAAACACTTGCACAACTAGAATTCTTTCATTCCATAAGACGAGATAGCGAGATATGTTGGTGGTGTATATTATGAAATTACAATCGTTGAGAAGACGATAATGTAACAATGTTGTTGGATAATAGTAACATCAGCCCTGAGTAACGTATGGCACGTGAAATTGTTTCAGAAGTCCGTGTGAAAAATATGATAGCCACAGTTGTGTTGTACTGTTGTATATCATATGTTGTAGTTAAAATCTTGTTCTAATGAATTCGTTTTTGTATATTAGATCCTAAGGATATATAGGTCGGAGAAGAACCAAAGCTCGTAAAATCTTTTTTTCTCGTCTTCAATCCTTAACTTTATGCATTTGCTTACTTGTTGTATATCTTCTTTCAGCTAAAATGGAACAAAAATAAAATGGTATACAAAATTTAGTGGATTTGATTGGTAATACAAATTGGTACAAATTTTGTGGTGGATAGAAGAAGCGGTAAGTAAATAATATTGGAATATTAATTACAAGCTGTGAAAAATGATTGGACGAGAAAACGGCAAAAAAACTGAGGTCAAAAAGTTAATGACGCTTCCAATGTTTTTCCACCATAATCTTAAATCAGTTATAGGTTTTTATTTTTTTTTAATCTCAAATTATTGTGTACTACGCAGTTGTTATATCGATTCTTTTTTTTTTTTTTTTCCGAATCCCATGGAGAACCAGTCTAAGTGTCTAACCAATCTAATTGTTCGATTTGAGGTAGTTGTCTTAGACCATTGATTTTCGAAAAAATTACGATTTGGTTCTCTTTATTCATGTTTATTTTGGTGTGGTACTAATGGGTTCTCTTTGTTCATGTTTTCTTCTGTCTTAGCTTTGGAATGGTAAGAAAATAAAAATATGCTTTTATTTGGGTGGAATTCGTAGGTTTTTTTTTCTGTTAATTATGATTGTAAGTAACAAAAATAATACGTAGCAGTATCATGATCAATTGTAGACTCAAAAAATGTTTTGATTCTTTGGATATTTTTATTTCTATTTATGTTGTTGTCACTTGGAAAGAAGCTCATGAGATCAATTGCTTGTACGTCGTCTTTGTTTAACTCATTTTCAATGCCAAGACTTAGTGCATATATTCTTTGTATCTAAATGTATTCCTCTCGATGTAGTAAAGATTCTCTATTGTAAACTTGGTTCATTTTCTGCAAAATATACTGTTGCTGAGAGGGAACGCTCCAAGAGGACTTCAGCGTAACTTTATCCTAATGGATGAGAACAATGAAAACAAAATATTACCAGTTGAAATTAATCAGCAATCTAAGAGCCAGCAAGTAAATATTACCTTTTGTTTGATGTGACGAAATTGTAGAAAATATTTTGTTTGATTCTCTATTATTACATTTTGTTTGATGTGAAGATATTGTAGAAAATGAGTTTGATTGTTAGATCAAAACTCAGGAATGAAACCTGTTCTGATTCATACCATGTAAATAAAGATAATAAAATTATATTATTATTATTGTTATATTATCGAATGGAATAATAAAACTTATATATAAGCGTAAACAATAATCAAATGACATAATTAAAGAAATTAAATATAATAATTTAATTAATGTATATTAGAATAATATATGAAATTTGAGTAATCATAGATAACTTGAATAATTATGTTTGACGTATAGGTGGTCTTTGGGTTTGATTCGCAGTAAAGAAATAAGAACTAAAACTCTAGTTTGATTTAAAGATATAATATTTGCATTGGTTAAACTTATCAAGGATATTGTGGCCCAACGGTTGACAAAAAAATAATAATAATTTAGAATATTTTGTCTGAATATTTTGAATGTTTTTTTTTATCTAGGATAAAACTATCCAAAGTATTTATAAAAGATATCGACGACATAAATACAGTGACAAATTTTTAATATTTTTATTAGTTTTCTTTTAAATTTTTTTAACGTATACATTAAAACTAGGTGAAAGTGAGTTTACATGATTAGTATCATTGGCCATATTTTAAAGAAAAATATAATAAAATGAAGAATATGGTCATTAATTGTGTTCAAAGATCTGATGATCATAAAACCCACTTATAATTTGCATTACAGTATTTTGATTTAGTAATATGCGTAGCGATTTTATTTTTTTACTTTGCTATACTATTTGTGTATGTACGCTGATCCCTTGAAAATGTAAAATTAACTGCCACATACATGCAAAGCACAATGGTGTAGATGGAAAAGTGATGAGATGAGCAGATTAAGAGATGCACATAATTCTTACATTTAAGTTTTTTTCCGTACAAGGTACAGGTTTAATATTAGTTAAGAGATAATATACATGTCAAAAGGAGGGATGTCACATGTTAACTCTACAATATTTGTTTTAAGAAAAAAACATTATTTTTCTATATAAGATTTAAATGTAAAAAAAATTAACAAAAAAAGTGTAGATTTTGACAAACCAGAGTTGAGTGCGGATTTTGACAAACCAGAGTTGAGTGTTTCTTCCTGTTTTCTTTAACATTAAGAAACACTCAAAATCCGCACTCAACTCTTGTTTGTCAAAATCCGCATTTTTTTTATCATACCTCTCTATCTGTTTTCAAAGTAGCTTAGACGCATCATTAGTTTTGGGTTGTGTATGTAAAGCAAATTTTTTATTTATTGTTTTGCATTGATCTACGCAGGTGTATCATCTGGTCAATTCCATTCTGCTGCTGAAGTTAGGGAAACACACAAATTTGAAGAAGAAATTGGCAAAATTGAGAAAAAATGGTTGAGTTAGAACGTAAGATTATTGAGCTGGAGAGACAAAAAGCGCTTGCCAAAGAGAGGAAGGAAGCTGCGGACAAAAGTATTGTTGAAATGAAGGAAATGATTGAAACCATTGATCAAGAGATTGCAGATGGGGAGGTGGAGTTCGTAACAACTGTGTCGGCTCCATGGTAATAAGTTAGAAAACAATACTATGAATAATATGACATCTAAGCTCTTATTATGATAAATGAAGTAGATGTAAGTGACTTGTAAAAGATCGATTTTTTGCCTTTATGGTTTTTTTAAGAATTGTAGGGGGCTGTGACACTTACATCATTTGGTGATTATAAGCAATAAATTGATATCATAGATGAATTATGTGCATCTCCTAATCTCCTCATCTCATCACTTTCCATCACAATAAAATGATATCATAGATGCTTGTTTTCCTCATATCGGGTAGAGAAGAAGACGATGGTGTAAGGAATCTAAAGCAATTGACAAGAGGTCGAAATTTTTTACGGTACCAAACTCACGCAAACTTTGTCAACAAAAAAAAAAAGCAATTACATCAGCTGAATTTATGGTTTCTCTAGCAGGTGCGTCAACTAATTAGCATGATTTTTTTTTCATGCATGTACCGGAACAAGAATTGGTGAGTTTGGTAGTGTAATTAACTCTGTGTTATTTAAATGCATACTAATAATATCCGTCATGATAACATATTTGACTGTAATTTGCATTACTGTATTTTCATTTAGTAATATGCGTAGCGATTTCTTTTTTTTTTACTTTGCTATACTATTTGTGTATGTACGCTGATTCCTTGAAAATGGAAAATTAACTGCTATATACATGCAAAGCACAATGGTGTAGATGGAAAAGTTATGAGATGAAGAGATTAGGAGATGCACATAATTCTTATGTCTAAGTTTTTTCCCGTACAAGGTACAGGTCTAATATTAGTTAAGAGGTAATACACATGTCAAAAGGATGGATGTCACACGTCAACTTTACAATATTTGTTTTAAGAAATAAAACATTACTTTTCTATATAAGATTTAAATGTAAAAAAATTAACAAAAAATAGTGCGGATTTTGACAAACCAGAGTTGAGTGTTTCTTCTCGTTTCCTTTAACATGAAGAAACACTCAAAATCCGCACTCATCTCTGGTTTGTCAAAATCCACCCTTTTTTATTATAACTCTTTATCTGTTTTCAAAGTAGCTTAGACGTATCATTAGTTTTGGGTTGTGTATGGTAAAGCAAATTTTTTATTTATTGTTTTGCATTGATCTATGCAGATGTATCCTTTGGTCAGTTCTATTCTGCTGTTGATGTTAGGGAAACACACAAATTTGAAGAAGAAATGGTTGAGTTAGAACGTAAGATTATTGAGCTGGAGAGACAAAAAGCGCTTGCCAAAGAGAAGAAGGAAGCTGCGGACAAAAGTATTGTTGAAATGAAAAAAAATGATTGCAACCATTGATCAAGAGATTGCAGATGGGGAGGTGGAGTTCGTAACAACTATGTCGGCTCAATGGTAATAAGTTAGAAAACAACACTATGAATAATATAACATCTAAGTTGCTCTTATTAGGGTAAGTGAAGTAGATGTAAGTGACTTGTCAAAGATTGATCTTTTTCCCTTATGGTTATTTTAAGAGTTGTAGGGGGGGGAGGCTGTGACACCCCGGTTTGCGGAAAAGTTTACAAGAATTGATTTGGCCACCTATGTCACCAAAGTGCACTTATCTTTTCGGTCAAGGTCCTTAGAGAACTTTCGAGTTAAGCGTGCTTGAGCTGGAGTACTCTCAATATGGGTGACCTTCCGAAAAGTGATTGTCGGAACTATGCGAGTAAGGACAAACCATAACGAAAGATCATTTGGTGATTTGTAGAGATGGTAAACAAGTCTTTAAAACCTCCGAAACGTAGCAAACCGACCGTAAGATATTGATGGGCTCACGAGTCTAGTGAGATGATGTGAGGCTCATTAAAGAAAGTGGACTCATCGATCGAAAGTGAATTTGGAATCCACTAAAAGATGGCGGCCGGGACATTACAGAACCTCCCTTCCCTGTAGTTTCTCAGGTTACAGAAACTATCCGGGACATAGTGGTAAAATATGCTTTTGATTTTACGAATTTTATAAAATCCATTTCAATTTTTGGTTTTTTATGTATCGACATTTAAATAGTTTCGTTTAAGAGGAAAAGGAAAAGATGAAGGGATAGTTTTGGAATTATGAATATTAAGCATTAAAAAGAAAGTGGGTTAATTTTTTTTTTTTTTTTTTTTTTTTTAATGGCAGTGACTGTGTAACGCAATGTAAACAGAAGAAAGTGGATGATAATGTAAATTTCACTGTAGCAAAATCGGTAGTTATAGAGGTTTCCCCGCTCTGATTGACGCAACAAGCCAAGCTTTTGCCAACTCTAAACCAAATCAGATCGGCGTTTTATGTCCCCTTCTCTCTCTTCTCTCGCGCATCGATTTCAGCAAAAATTAGAAACGAACCAGTCACACAGACCAGAACAAGAAAAAAAAACCCTATTCGATCACGAGATCGTCGCAACGTTTCCCGAAGAATTTAGCAGAATCATCGGAGGGTAGAAAATAAAATGCTCAACGATGGAGAAGCGACTCCTTCTAGGTAAAAAAAAACAAGTCCAGATCACACAACTTCAAATATTTTCTGTTTGTGTTCTATGCTTGATCGTGCTTTAGTTCCCAGTAGTTTCGGTGTGTATTAGTTAGTATTGCTCAAATTGAAGTGATTGATTTTGTAAATCCACCATAAAATTGCTTATTCGGATACTAAAATAGATATCAGTTCGATTGATTTTGGGTCTCCAATCGAGAATCTGGGGAGTGGATTTAAGTTGATTTTATGATTCTCAGGCATGAGATTCTTAGTATGGTGAAGAAGCACTCAAAGTCATTAGGAAATACGTCTCTTGATGAGCAAGATGCGTCTGATGTAGAAATGGACTCTAATTTCTGGCATGGTGTGTTTGATGTGTACTTCATTCGTTGTATGGAGTCAAGGAAGAGGCAAGACGATGATCTTCTATTTTTTGTGAGGAAATTGGTATGTTAAGCTTGCACCTTTAAATCTGAGTCGAAAACTTAGAACATCGAATTATCGTGATTGTTAATGTTGTTGAGTTTTTTGTTACTTTTTGCCAGAGTTGTAAGTCATATGGTTTGACTGAAAATGACGAAGCACCAGCTCCTTACTTTGTGCGCAGGTGGGCACCTAAGGTAAAAAATACAGTTATCTCTGGTCATGTCTTATCACATAAGGTTTCGTTCTGTCAATTGTCAAGAAGAATTTGTAACGGATTTAACATCGTAATGGATAAATTAATTTACTTCTGGGGGATCTTTTTTCTTCTTCTTTATTCGGGTGAGAAAGCGACAGTACTACATGTATGTTTCTAAGGGATTGTTATTTGTCAACGCTTTTCATGATCTATCATATCTATTTATCTGGGAGTTAGACCCCTTGACGCTTCAAAGTATCCATATGTTTGTGGAGTTGCACCTTGTATGATTGTACCTGTTGTCTATAAACACATGGTAATGGATTTCTTCTCCATTTTGAAGCAGTTGGATGAGCTTCTTGGTGAAAGTCTGGCTGAAGTTGATTGGAGGAAGTCATTTTATTTGAATATGATTGCCCACACATCATTTACTGTTACGGTGGCGATTTGCAGGTAACCGCTCTACTTTCAGATTGTGATTAGCAGCATCTTGTACTAATTTCAAGTCAGTCTAGTCTACATTAATTAACAATTTGTATTCTGTTATTGCTTCTTTTGCTAATATTTCTATCCTGCTTTCCTGTGTTTGGTTCAAACACATCTTATTGCATAAGGCATTACTTCAGTCTCTATTTATTTGGTTGAATCTTAGATACCGTCTTCTTCGTTTCAGTGATTATTTTTGTGACCTGTTCTGTGGTCTACATTCTACTTATCATATGTTTTTTGTCTTTAACCTGCTTGTGGTTTTAGCAATGAAGCCCTTAAGACGTACCAAGGAAGTAAAGACACAAAACTCTCTCCTATATACAAGGTTAGAGATCCTAAGAGTTTTGGATAATATTGCTCTTGACTTTTCAGTTCTTCTTTAATATTTTCATATGAAAAAGAAACTGAAACCAAAAAGTAGTTATGTACTCTACGGTTCAAGATATATCAGTCCAGCTTTGTTTGTATCAATGAACCTATTAAGCCAAGGGTAAGGAAACGGCATATGAGTTCAGTTTCGTTTTTCATAAGGAGAGGATATTCCACAGAAGTGTTGGACCAAACATAAATTGGATATTTCTTTCTGAGCATCAAGTTGGTTTCCTATTCTGTAAGCCAATGATGATCATATTCTCTGATCTGACATTCATATTCTGCAGGTTGTAAAAACTGTATATGCATCACCTAGTCGCGTTAATTTTCATCTGGACTCAAAGAAGGCAAGTATAGTCGCTTTCCTCGTAGCAGTGTTTGTCCTTTTGGAATTTGTGTTTGATGTTTCCATTGTTGTGTGCCTAGGAAGTGGAAACAACACCTGCCTACCCAGAAATTTGTTTTGCTGTAGATGATTTTGACTCAACCTTTGATGCTGTGGTAACATATTTTCTTCTCCCTTTCTTTATATTGTCCTTCCAAGTATTATATTACGTAGTCCTTTTGTTCAAAGAAACTCTAGACATGAATTGATTCTAAGAACAATTGACATTTTGTTCGTAATGAAATCGGCTCTGGAAGAATCGTTTTTGGTTGAGGAAATCTGCATGAACTCTCCGTTGCCACTGGTTGAAGATACATGGATTCTTAGTGATACATTATTTGGTTTTTGGTACATTATTCAGATAATAACATTTCAACTACCTCTTTTGCTGCTTTAACTCCTTGTTTGAGTTTACTGCCTGCTTTTTGATTATCTTCTTCAGAGGATTAGCCAGTCTTCTTCTTTAGTTTTTCTAAGGCACAGAGGAGTTTGGTTTTATGGTTCAGAACTTAAGTCGTATGATTAGGTTCATGCATGGATAGTTGCCAATAGTTTTTTTCCACTCTTGTTCATTGACTTTGTCATTGATATTTGCAGGTTCTGAATGAAAAAGATCATTGCTATTGCGTACTTCTTAATTCTCATGATGGGGCAGCATTTCCAAGTGAAAATGTTAAAGATTCCAGTGAATCTAGTACTAATACTGAACCCAGAAGTGTGAAAGATCCTAAGGTCTAGTTGTTTCCTATCTTTGTTTCAATATTTATCAGCAGTTGCCAGTCATCTACCAAATTTTCTTTTGCTCTTTCTATGAGTTTTGATGAGATTCTTTAATACGTTGTCTTGATTAGAAACTGGTAACGTTAACCCTTCTTTTAAGTAGGAGAAAAAAAAACTAAAGGTATTGATCTCTTTGCTAGCATAACTTTGAATGAAATTCTCTGTCCATTAGGTTATTTACGGATCTAAATTATTTGTTGAAGATCAGCTGTTTTTTGCGAGAAGGTTATTGGTAGTATTTAATGCTGTGAAAAGATATGTTACATCGTCATATAAAGTAAACTGCTGGTAGTTTCACTGATGCTTACAAGGGATGATGCTTAAATGAATTAACTAAGTGTGATTTGTGATTCTTAGAAAGATGTATAAGATTTAAGCACATTTGGTTTGTAAATGAGAATTTGTTGATGAGAAAAAAGAATTGACATGGTTGCAGGTTAATCTGCTTTTGGTTGCAGGTTACTCTGTTTTCTGGGTTTGTCAGCTATCAAATGGTTCGAGAAGCCTATGAAGGTCACTATACAGTTTCTTTTCTTTTTTTTTTTTTTTTTTTTTTTTTGTAACGTTTTATGCATCCATAGAATCTAATTCAGTTTTCTAGCAAAGTTTATAGTTATGGGCCTGATACTCTGTTTCACTGGTTATTTGCGTTGGTCCTTAGGACTATCATTGTTGACCTCTGTCTTTTATATGTTCCCAAGACATCTAATGCAAAGGATATATTGAAGGTTCTTGATGTATGAAACTTCTTCTCGAGCTCGCCTCACAGAACGCTTTAATGGTTTTTGATGTCATGGAACCTGTCAGTCCTTATGTTAATATGCTTTGCTCATTGGTGGAACCGATTGCTGAGCCAAAAGCATAATCGGGAATTTTGGAAGTAATATGGTTAATTTAGAGGTCAAGTAGGTGTGTGATATGAAACAGTAGCCAGCCTCAAGATCGCTGGACTACACAATTAACTTTTCTAGACGCTAAATTCTGTAGATATTAAGTGCTAAACAACTCATTGGAAGCTATTGCTTGTTGTTGCCTTGACTATATAAGATATATAGCTATTGTCGGTTTGAGCCAATTGATATTTTCACAATTTTTCCTTAATTTGTCTGTTATCTTTATCCTTTATTATAGGGGGAAGGAATCGGTTCGGAAGCCTTCTATCACTGGGTCATAACACAGGAAAAGCAGACCGACTTTATATGAGAGGTCCAGGAGGACGTGGAGAAGTTGAAGTAGCTGTTTCTGGGGTTATAGGTACTGCTACTTTCTTATTCTTGTATGGCTGCACATAATCTGAGCTCTTTGTCTCCATGTTAGGTTTTCCTATATTCTCTAGTTTTAGGCAGTCATTAATAATGCATGGAACGTAAAAAGTAGAAAAACTTCAATGCCCTATCTAAAACTAACACCGGTTAATAAATGCTTTAGAACTGTTTATTGTTCCCCCATTGTCTTAAGAGAGTAGACAGGAAAACGTTGAGTAGGAGATTTGCTGAAATGTATATTGAAGAACGTAGTATGCTTTAAGAGATGATTGTATAGAATTGGTTTTCTCAGATCAGAGCCAAGTAGTTGTAGGTCCTGTTTCACCAATGTCTTCAAAGAAGAGCATCGATCTTGGCTCCATTTTCCGTAAAGCAGCATCTGTTGCATCTGTCGCAGCTAAACATGCAATAGCAGCTGCTACCGCCTCTTACGATGAAGACGAGATGTTCCCTCTTAAATGCTGCTTAATGTCCATCTCATTGCCATGGGAGACTATTGCTCATGATCTTTTATTCAAGGTGATTTCTCTTTAGCCACACCGGTCATCAACAATTGAAAACTGATGGATCTTTTCGATATGTATCATCCGTTTTGCTGATCGGTCACGCTTATTGTGTTTGTTCAGGCATCTCCACCAGTGAACATGGAGTAGAACAATCCATTTTCGAATGAAGCGTAGGAAATAGAACTTGTGTGTTTCGTCTATCGGGGTTGTTTGGGGTTGTTTGTTCGTCGATTGAGTATTCCTTTTGTGCTGTTACATGACTATGTGGTTTACCTCAACCACTGTTTTTACCTCTAGCAATAAAAATGAAAGTATAGTTGTGAATTTGCAATCATCAACTCTATAGATTCTAGTGTAGCCTCAAGACTTATGCCTCGTTCCATCTCCGTGTAAGATATAACCATTTCTGCGGGCATTCCGCTTTATTTTTGCTTTTTTTTTTTTTGGTTTAGATTTGGGTTTCAGAAAATGTGTACCCCAAGTCAAGTAGAACTGAACTTTATCACTTCGGTTCGGACCAGTCGGTTGGATAAATTTCGGTTCGAGTTTGGCTCGGTCGAGGAGAAATAATTATATTAACAGGTGGATTTTTATACTGTTTAGGTTATAATTTATGTCCCGACTCGGTCTGATTTTGGATTAAAAAACATCACAATAACTGAAATAATTCTTATTTTGTATTTTCTATTATTTTCAGAAGTTAATTTTTAACTAACTTTATCGAACTTTGGCCAAATTGGTTTGGTTCAGAAATAATTTTTTTCTTTAAAGTATATTGTTTGGGTTTTTATAAAACTTTGGTTTGATTTGGTTCGGATTGAAGAACTTTGGTGCAATTTAATTTGGTTATTACACCCATCCGTATAAGATACATACTTATAACATATGGTTAGAGATAGACTTATGAGTATAATACATGTGAAATAAAACAGCTTTTTGCCAACTTTTGTTGGACTTTACTTGAGAATGTGGAATTCTAAAGAATAAACAAAAATTAAGGGGAGGCAAATAGGGAAGAAGCACATGAATCCAACTCCTGGTGGTAGACATCTCTTAATTAGATGACAAAAACTCTGTTTGAGGTTAAACTAATGCTCCCACCTTTATAACAACAATAAAGAATTGTGAAAAAATATAAACTGGTTGTTAGACATTTCCTAATTAGATGACAAAACTTTGTGTCTGAGGTTAAACTAATGTTTCCATTTTTATAACAAAAAGAATTAGGTTAATATAGAGTCGGTTACAGAGGTTGTGAAAATGTGAATGCATGTTTGAGTCCACTAACAAAAGCCACAAAGTCGCAAACAGTGGACTTTGGATTTTTTTGAAACGTGATTACGAAGGTCAAATATAAGAATAGTATGTTCTTTATTGTAGGCAAAAAAAACAAGATACCGCCGACTATATAAATTTTTGATTTAAAAAAAAAAAAATTAAACAAAAAACTCTTTAGTATATAACCTCTATAAATTAATAATTCGAAAAAATAATATATATCTTCGATTCCAAATTAGTTTTTCAGATCAATTAGTATGTTATTAAATTAACAACTCAAAAAATTTATAAAAATCATAATCCATAGAGATTTTACTGTAACTAGGCAAGATTGATTACTAAACATTTAAACCCTATTGACAAAATATTCCAATATATCACAGTATTATATATTTTCACAGATAAATTTTTCGCTCAGAAAATGTAAGAATATACAAAAAAACCAAGATATTTACCCAATTTTATTTTAAAGAATTATCTTGATTCAAAATGATAGATACACTTTAAAGAGAATGCAGCTGTAGCTTCACTTGTATTGTTTACTTTATCTTACAAAAAAGATAAGAAAAAATCCAAACACTTAAAAAAATAAATTAAGACGTAATATGCTTTTTGTTAGATTCTTCGCCATTAAGCTAAACCCCCCATCTTCTTCTTCTCGCTAAGACCCACACACCATTTTCTCCCCCACACGATCCATGCATAGAGAAACTCCAAATCTTTCGTCTTTAGGTATAGGATTTTTATTTGATTTTTCTATCAACTACGTGTAATATGCGAGCTTGAATCCAGAGTCGTTTCTAGCAATCAAAGGACTCGAAAAGAGTTAAGTTAATAAAAGTGTGTGGCCTCTTTTGTTGGGAAACAACGCACAGTTGCGCAGCGGAATAAAGTTTCACCCTAACTTATGTGAACTTTTGAGTAAAATATAATAAACTTGGTAGAGCGTAAAATAAATAAGACACAGAATTATACGTGGAAAACCTCCCCAATGCGAGGAGTAAAAACCACGGGACCGTAGTCCACTCAAAATTCCACTATCACCAATGTATTTGAGTACAACCACGTCCTCTCCAGAGACTAAGGCTACAAGTAGCAATCTCAATAAGAAACAATACAAGAGAGAGAACACAAAATACTAAAAATATGCAGTTCCAAACAACCCTAGATTCACTAAGATTCCGGCAACCTAATCAGATCTCCACCGTACAAATCCTAGATAAACAGGTCAGGAACAACTCTGCAAAATTTCAGCTCAAACCGAGAAGAACTCACCGTTGGATCTTACAAACACTCAAGACAGATGCTGCAGAAAAATCTGGAAATTCCAGACACGACCAGCCACGCTAAAACTCAGATTTAAATCAGCCAGATCGGAGCTCGTTTGAATGTCCAAACGTGCAAAACACCAAACCCTAAAGGTTCTGTTTTTCTCTTCTTCTCTAGATCCGAAAATCAACTCTCTTCTCTCTATTTTTCCTTATGCCAATAATTAGGTTAAGAGTGTTTATATAGTGTCTCATAACCTAAAGCCCAATATTAATCTCATGGATTATAATGGCCCAAGTCCAGGTTTGGTTAACCAAACCCAATTGGTTTCCCCACTAGGAGGAAAACCCAACAACCTCCCCCTCCGACTAGGTGGAGGAAACAGCCATCCCGGCTATCCCTCGGCAAACTTCAAGCTTCCCCCTCGGCAATGACTTTGTCATCATATCAGCTCCATTATCATCCGTATCAATCTTTTCAAGTTCCACTTCTTTAGAAGCAACCACATCACGTATCCAATGATACCTTCTATTAATGTGCTTTGAACGCGAATGAAATGTAGAGTTCTTTCCGAGACAAATTGCGCTTTGACTATCACAAAACAGCACATACTTATTCTGCTTGAAACCGATATCTTCACAAAAACCTTTCATCCACAACAACTCCTTACAAGCTTCAGTTGCAGCTATGAACTCAGCTTCAGTGGTAGAAAGTGCGACACACTTTTGCAATCTTGACTGCCATGCAACAGCTCCACCCGCAAATGTTACCAAGTAACCCGAAGTAGACTTACTAGAATCAACTTCTCCTGACAAATCAGAATCAGTATAACTAACAAGCAATGCATTATCACCTCCAAAAGTAAGCTTCAAATCAGAAGTCCCTCGAAGATATTTCAAAATCCACTTCACAGTATTCCAGTGTTTTCTTCCAGGATTGGAGACAAAACGACTAACAACACCAACATCGTGAGCTATATCTGGTCTTGTACAGACCATGGCATACATCAAACTACCAACTGCAGAAGCATATGGAACCCTTGCCATATCTTCCTTCTCCAACTTTGTTTTTGGACTATGTTGTTTGCTCAATCTAAAGTCTGTTGGAAGAGGAGTAACAACAGCTTTAGACTTATCCATGTGAAACCTTTTAAGTACTTTCTCAATGTACTTCTCTTGAGACAAGTGAATCAGCTTCTCACCTCTGTCTCTAACAATTCTCATACCAAGAATCTGTTTCGCTGGACCCAAATCTTTCATGGCAAAAGACTTGCTAAGCTGCTTCTTCAGCTCCTCAATTCTGCTCAAGTTCTTGCCCACAATCAACATGTCATCAACATACAACAGCAAGATGATAAAATCATCATCACCAAACCTCTGCACAAATACACACTGATCAGAAGTAGTCTCTTTATAACCATGCTCCCCATAACAGACTTGAACTTCATGTACCACTGCCTCGGTGCCTGCTTCAATCCATAAAGGCTTTTCTTCAAGTGGCAAACTAAATCCTCTTCACCCTTTTTCACAAAGCCTTCCGGTTGTACCATGTAAATCTCTTCCTCCAAATCACCATGAAGAAAAGCAGTTTTTACATCCATTTGCTCAACCTCTAGATCAAGACTCGCTGCCAATCCAAGTACAACCCGAATGGATGACATCTTCACAACAGGAGAAAATATTTCATCAAAATCAACTCCTTTCTTTTGGCCGTATTCTTTCACAACCAACCTAGCCTTGTATCGAGGTGACAAACTGGTCTCATCATGCTTAATCTTATACACCCACTTATTAAGCAAAGCCTTTTTACCCTTAGGTAACTTCACCAACTCAAGAGTATGGTTCTCTTCAAAAGAATCCATCTCATCACCCATGGCATCATGCCATTTATCCTTGTGTTCATCCTCCAAAGCTTCACTATAGCTTTCAGGTTCTCCCCCATCAGTAAGTAACAGATACTCACCAGGATTATACCTAGTCGACGGTATAAGACCTCTCTCAGATCTTCTAATAATAGGTGGATTCTCAGTAGTTGGTGTCTCACCATGATCGTCACCATGATCACCAGTACCATCATCATGTGCGGGAGCATCTGCACCAGGTGTATCAACGTGAACCTCACCCTCAACCTGACTGTGGACCGATGTAGAAGGAGTAACCTCTAAATCAATCAAACTCTGATTACTCTGAGCTGGTTTTCCGGACTTGTCAATGTCCTTTATCGTTTGATCTTCCATGAACACAACATCTCTACTCCTAATGAGCTTCTTCTCAACGGGATCATAAAATCTGTACCCAAACTCATCCTGACCATAACCAATGAACACACATTGTCGCGACTTCATCTCAAGTTTCGACCTCTCATCTTTGGGAATATGAACAAATGCCTTACACCCAAAGACCCTCAAATGACCATAAGAAACATCCTTACCAGTCCAAACCCTTTCTGGAATATCACCCTCCAATGGAGCACTCGGTGATAAATTCAACACGTGAACAACTGAGCTCAAAGCCTCACCCCAGAAATTTTGTGCCAAACATGATTGTGAAATCAAACATCTAACCCTTTCGACAATTGTCCTATTCATTCTTTCAGCCAACCCATTCAACTGTGGAGTCTTAGGTGGCGTGAACTGATGCCTAATACCATGTTCTTTGCAATAAGCATCAAATGGTCCAGAATACTCTCCACCATTATCACTGCGGATACACTTCAACTTCTTTCCGTCTGTCTCTCAACCAATGCCACAAAATGCTTAAAATATCCCAGAACCTGATCTTTCGTCTTCATAGTAAAAACCCACAATTTCCTTGAATGATCATCAATGAAAGTGACAAAATATGATGCACCACCAAGAGATTTTGTCTTCATTGGACCACATACATCTGAATGCACCAAATCAAGTACCTCAGGTTTTCTAGAAGGCGCAGAAGACTTGAAAGAGACTCTGTGTTGTTTACCCCGCAAACAATGCGCACACTTCTTCAAGTGCGAACCGGAGATAGTTGGAATAACCTCCTTCTTAGACAACACAGACAATCCTTTCTCAATTATGTGACCGAGTCTCTTATGCCACAACTCCATGGCATCATCCTCCAAAGCATTAACACTATCTTTGGCGACCTTAGCCTGCATCAAATAGAAAGATGAAAGCTTCTCACCTCGAGCCACAACCATAGAACCACGTGAAAGCTTCCATTTACCACCACCGTGTAAACTATAGAAACCTTCATCATCAAGTCTTCCCGTAGATATCAAATTCATCCGAAGATCTGGGACATGCTTAACATCCTTAAGCACAAGTCTAGTCCCAAGACTAGTCTCCAAGCAAATATCACCAGTGCCAACAACCTGAGCCAAACCATCATTTCCCATCTTCACAGAACCATAAATACCTGAAGTATAGGTAGAATACAAATCCCGTTGGGATGTAGCATGAGTAGTAGCTCCACTATCAACCACCCAGCTGGTGTCCTGGCATACATTAATGGCATCATTCTCAAGAAGAATGAGAAATTGATCGTCAGTGATTGTCACTCGATCTACTTCTTCTTGATTCCCTTGCTGCTTGTTATCTCTTTTCAACTTCCAGCAATCTTTCTTCAAGTGTCCTTTCTTGTGACAGTAGTGACACTCCATATTAGCAAATTTATTAGATTTGCTCCTGCTCCTGTTCTTATCATTCTTGGGCTCTCTAAATGTAATCCTCCCCCTTGACTCAGTAACCAACACATCTGAACGCGAGGAACTAGCATTAGACTGTCTTCTAGTTTCCTCATTCAAGACACTGTTCTTTGCTACATCCATCGAAATAACACCATTCGACGCAGAGTTACAAAGAGACATCCTAAACATCTCCCAAGAATCTGGTAATGTACCAAGAAGCCATAAACCGTGAATCTCATCCTCAAACTTGACTCCCATATCAGAAAGTTTATTAAGCAGCCCTGAAACACATTTAAGTGATCAGTCATTGGAGTTCCCTCCGATACCTCAACTCAATCAACTTCTTGATCATGTACATCTTATTATTCCGGTCTTTCGAGCAAACAGTTGCTCCAGCTTCAACCACAAAGAACGAACATTAGTCTCATTTTCAATATGATTCAACACATTATCATCTACCCATTGCCTTATCAAACCACACACTTGGCGATGCTGCAATTTCCACTGATCATCAGTCTTATCTTCAGGTTTCTTCTCCTCAAAGACAGGAACATGAAATTCCTTCACGAAAAGCAAATCTTCCATCTTGCCTTTCCATAGATGATAATTAGAACCATTCAAGCTTATCATTCTACCCATATTTTCCATCGTTCACAAAAGTAACTAATAACCAAAGTTATTAAACCAAAGCTCTGATACCACTTTGTTGGGGAAACAACGCACAGTTGCGCAGCGGAATAAAGTTTCACCCTAACTTATGTGAACTTTTGAGGAAAATATAATAAACTTGGTAGAGCGTAAAATAAATAAGACACAGAATTATACGTGGAAAACCTCCCCAATGCGAGGAGTAAAAACCACGGGACCGTAATCCACTCAAAATTCCACTATCACCAATGTATTTGAGTACAACCACGTCCTCTCCAGAGACTAAGGCTACAAGTAGCAATCTCAATAAGAAACAATACAAGAGAGAGAACACAAAATACTAAAAATATGCAGTTCCAAACAACCCTAGATTCACTAAGATTCCGGCAACCTAATCAGATCTCCACCGTACAAATCCTAGATAAACAGGTCAGGAACAACTCTGCAAAATTTCAGCTCAAACCGAGAAGAACTCACCGTTGGATCTTACAAACACTCAAGACAGATGCTGCAGAAAAATCTTGAAATTCCAGACACGACCAGCCACGCTAAAACTCAGATTTCTCACAAACCAACCGTTGAAACAAGATCTCCACCGTCAAATATGTAGAACACTGAGTCACGAAGCTACTCTCCAAAAATCAGCCAGATCGGAGCTCGTTTGAATGTCCAAACGTGCAAAACACCAAACCCTAAAGGTTCTGTTTTTCTCTTCTTCTCTAGATCCGAAAATCAACTCTCTTCTCTCTATTTTTCCTTATGCCAATAATTAGGTTAAGAGTGTTTATATAGTGTCTCATAACCTAAAGCCCAATATTAATCTCATGGACTAATATAATGGCCCAAGTCCAGGTTTGGTTAACCAAACCCAATTGGTTTCCCCACTAGGAGGAAAACCCAACATTTATCACATTCATTAAAAGTCAATAAAAATGATGCATTTTTTTGGTTTGAACCTACTTAGTATATCTAACACAGTAACACACCACTAATTCATCAGTATACCAAGAACACAAATTTCAAATTTGGTCTGATAAGTAAGAAAATATCTTGAGTCCTCAAAACCAAGGTTCATATGTAATATGTTTGTGCTGAAGATCGGTCAGGATAGTGACACAACGACAACACAAACTATATGCTACAAATCTTTATCATTTAAAACTTAATTATGATCTGAAGAAATGTTACAGAATAACTATAATTTTGTTATACCTCACAAGTTTTTCATATATTTTTGACCCTCTATAGTATTTTACCTTTTATATATAGTTTTCTTACTGATATTTAAAACATGGTGACATCCTTAAACACCCAGGGCTTTGTTAATTGAAATCACTCCATCACACACACACACACACCAAAAAATGACACACACACACACACACACTAATCTTACAGTGACAATGTGAAACTAATACACAATCTCTGTAGTTAAAAAGTAGTGCTACGAAAGTGATAAAAGGTAAAAAAAAGCAGTATCCAAACAAAAGGTATAAAAGGATTAAAAAACAAAAGTTAAAATAATATAGTAATAATGTTATCCAAAGCACTAATGGACAAACATTCCAATTAATCTCTTAGATTGACTCTGATTGTGACATTTTAATATACTTGGCACTTTTTAATTGGACAAGAATAACCACTATATGACTATATGAGTCCCACATGTTCTTCCACATTTCTCTCTATAAATAGACATGCATGTTTCATTTGAGTCCTTCCCCTTCCCTCTCGCTTTTATTCAGCGGCTGCTTGCTTAGCTTATACACCAATAAACCGGTCAATACTAATCAGGATTTTCTCTTCTATTTTATAGCAATGTTTTCTACCAATTTTGAGCCGGTTCATATCTGCTTTGATGATGCTATGATAACCGGAGATGAACTCACAGAAATATTGGCGTTTCTTCAATCAGACGAGTCGGATAATCCAAGCGGTACAAGCGAGTTGGTACCGGTTGATGAGAAGAAGAGAAGGCGGACGTTATCGAACCGGGAATCGGCAAAGAGATCGAGGTTGAAGAAGAAGAAACGTTTTGAAGAATTAACCGAAGAGGTGAAGCGGCTGAACCTAAGGAACCAGGAGCTGAAAAACCGGTTAGCTAATGTGGTTAGTTGTGGTAATGACATATCAAATGAAAATAACAGCTTGAAAACCGAAACGGTTTGCCTTGAAATGAGGCTTCTAGACTTGTACCGGTTTTTAGTGGCCATTCAATCGCCAGTCTCAACGAGAGTAACTTACATCACAGAGCTCGAGATTTAAGTTTGGCATATAATAAAACAGAAACGATGCCAAGTAACTTTTTGGGCATTTTTGTAAAGGTCAAAACGATTTTAATTAAGAATTCTCACATTTTGGTTCAAAGATGCATGTGTATATCAGTATATGTAAATATTATGTGTCATCTGTATGGATATAATATTTGTCAAACTTGTTTCCCTCTACATAAAACACAACCATAATTCTCTTCGTGTGCAGTGAACTATTGCTTATGTAAAGAGCACATCGGACTATCCGGCAAGGAATAGTGTAGTGAACGAAGTAGGCAGTAGCCAAACATCAAACTTATTTTAGCAGCTGTCTTGTTTGCTTTTATATACCTTGTACGCTCAAGCGTCCGGTCCGAACATGAAACGTGGAGTAAACAATGGGCATAAAAATCAAAGGTTTATAAGAAGACACGTGGTTTCTCATTTCTTTGACCATAACTCTCAGTTACAAATTCTTCCCTAAATTGAAACTTGGATAAAAAAAAATTGGGTCGAAACTTGAAACTTGTTAGCTCCGTAGCTCGATGAAAATGTTGTGTACAATGTTTTAAGAGTCATATACTAATTAAATATACATTTTGAGATCTATTAACTATCAATTCTTAAAGTCATCGTTATAAATCAATATAAATAATACCAAGTATCTTGAAATAATTATGAGCTAGTTTGGTAATAATAATAATTTTTTTTTATAAAAAAAAAAACTGTGTTCCGTCAGAATATAATAAATACTTTTTGGTAGTGTGTATTATATGTCGGGCCGGGGTTAGAAGAAAGATCTTAAACCAAATCACACAAAGGAAAACGTGGAGCTTTATTTGTGTGGCTAATTATGTACACATGATCATCATATACTGTTCATAAAAGAGATATATGCATGCATGCACGGTGTGCACGACTTCGAAACAGACATACTAAAGGGTCATGAATTGTTATATGACCCCATATATACACACATATATATATATGGTGGATTTTTATTTGTAAAAGTTACAAAGTTGTAAATAAGTAAAAAGAAACGGTTGTAAATAAGTGAATTTTTTTGCATGCTATTTGTTGAGATATTAGCGTAATATCTTATGAAACACGTGAACGTTTGGCGATTTAGAAGTTAGAACATAGAACAGAAGTATAAACCCAATACAGTGTCCGTAGGTAAGAAAACAATAATTAAAGGAGACATTCAAATAAAATAAATTATCTATATAAGGAAACTTCATCGAAAATATCAAGTTGAATCATTCCCAAGAGTTGTACAGGAGCTACCAACGTTAAAGAACATAGAAAATAAGGTAGTGTCACTGTGTCTGGAAGAGGAAAAAGAGAGATGTGTCATGTGATGGGATCTTCTCGGTGGATATCATATAAAGCTCTATTCAATTGAACTCAAATCTATTTCTTGTCCCTTTTATTCGGCCGACATATCTTCGCAGAACTTCTACATAACCCTAAACAAGTATTTTTTCTAGATATTTAAGATGTCGGCTGTATAAAGATAAAAATTTCTTTCACATATAAAAAAGAAACATACAATTTCTCTTTTTTAAGTTGTCTTAGATATTTTACATACATGGGTGATTGGGTTTTGACGGTTCATTAATCGTTCATCGCGCTGAAAAAATCATCCTTTTTAAACATTTAAATAACCCATAAATATCTCTACTTCACATAAGTCTATTAGAAGTTATTATATATATATATATATATATCTCTTTGGCAATGTGGGTATAGTAATTAGAACATCGATAATATTCGAAGCTTCCCGCATGTATGCAGAAGTTCAATAACATTCGTAAAACTTTTATTATTTCAACTTATAAGATTTCTTCACATACTAAATTTTCAGAAAAAAAATAATTTTCCAACAAAGGTGATAAAATGGTTTACCACTTTTAATGTGAAACAGTTAAACATTTTCAGTGTATGTTATAGACGTGTTATAAATATCTAACTTAAAACAGTATTGATGTATAATTATCAAAACTACTTTTCTACTTGATTAATTTTTTTTTTGCTATATTCAGTCAGATAGTAGCTCACATATTATTACTCTTGTCAAAGTTTTATTAAAAATTTACTGCTTACGATTTTCTGTTAAAAAAGAAAACAAAATTCCAACTACAATGTACTACATATCATTTCATATATCAACCTCATAATTTGAAAATGTATTATGAAGTTGGAAAATTGATTTCAACTATTTGAACCAACCGAATCAATCCATAAAACTAAAAGAAAATCGAAAGTCATAAACCAAAACGGCTTTTAGTTATATCTTTGGCAAATAAAGAAAAAAAAATTGGAAATTAAAGGGCCCTAAACTACTTTCTTTATTATAAAACCAAAATCAACAGATGTTTTCATATATTATATAAGTATATATCGGACTGTTTTTTATGTGAACTGTTGACATTTTTGTTTGGGTGAAAAAGTTAACTTTTGATCTGCTAATGCTGTCAGATCTGTGGTGGTTCTATGACAAGGCGGTTAAAAATCTGACCTTCAACCACTTAGGTTTAATTTGGGACAAAACAAAAATTAAGGTTGTGACTTAAAGACTGACCTGACCTCATTAACGAATTCAACAGGCCAATAATTACAAATGAGAAGAAAGCACAAGATAGTTTGTAAAATAGAGGTATTGGTTATTATAACATATTAACTTTTATTTGCGATAATTTGTAAAATACATATGGGCATAGGTCATACAATTTTACAAGTAGCATTGCTTAATTTTCTAATTAGTTCTCTCTATTTCTCTGAACTAAAAAGACAAAACTATTCATTTATTTTTTCTTGATGCCCATTAACATAATTAAAATATGTATGTTAAATTATATTTGTGTTCATTATGGACTAACTTACTAAGATTTAATCTGCAGCATATTGCAGAATATTTTTTTTTCCAAATATCTACTTTTTGGATAGACATTAATAAATTATATTTGTGTTCATTATGGACTAACTTACTAAGACTTATTCTACAGTATATTGCAGAATATTTTAAATATGTATGTTAAATTATATTTGTGTTATATGATATTTTAAATTTATTAATGTCTATCCAAATCCGTCACACCATATAACACCGTCTTTTAATATTTTAAACTTTTATAAGATTGAATATTCATAATATTTTAATATTTTATTTTTTTAATAATATTATATCATATATAATTAAACGGTTAGACTAAAAACTTAACTAAGCCGATACATTTTTTTTTTAATTTGGATGCTTATTCAGTTAAGTTTCCTATTAACTCCGGATTCAGTTTGGTCTTATTTATAATATGACTTTGAATCATTGTCTAAACATTTTAGGCTATATGAGACGTTAAACACATATTTTCTTTCATCAGTTGAGTAATATATATGTATATATATATATATATATATCAATTTAAAAAATCTAATCACAACATATGCTGCAAAAAAAATTAGATTTTTATTGCCTCTATGTATTTTGTGATGAAGGAAACTGAAAAAACAAAGATGATAGTGAAGTGACCTTAGTGCAGTGGCAGGAGGTAAATCCATTTGTAGAAGGCACCATCACACCCGGGATCGAGTCCCGGCTCCTACGAATGTAGGAATTTGGCTAATGGGCCGGCCAGTTGTGGCCAGTGGTTGACAAAAAAAAAAAAAAAAACAAAGATGATAAAAATGATAATTTCAAATAAAACAAATCTTATAAATATCTATATTATTAATTGTGGAACACTAAATGGATATTTTAAATTTTATAAATCTTTTAAAACAAAATTGTGTTTGGTTATATGGATAGTATAGTTAATTATTGAGTTGTTTGGAAATGGATTTAGCAATGGTGTATGTTGTAATTCTTTTGAAAATGAGGATTTATTTCTTAAAATGTATTTCAAAAATATTAGTACTCTCTTTGTTCCAAATTATAAGATTTTTGGGCTAAAAGCACAATAATTAAGAAACAATAAGGCCATGAATGTTTTGCAGTTTTTCATTGGTTTTTAGTTTTTAATTTTTGGTTTTTAATTTTTATTTTAGTTTTAAATTCTTGTGTAGATTTTAGTTTTTGCAAAATCTTGAATGATAAATTTAATTTTTTAGTTATTGTTTTGGTTTTTTTAATGTGACGTAATTTTTTAGAAACCCACAAAACTTGGTTTTGGATTCTATGAACAAATAAACAAAATCACGATTTTTCTATTTTTTAGAAAATCTAGTTTTTTAGAATCACGAATGGTTAATAAACTAGTTTTTGCAAAATCAAAAACCAAAAACTAATTCAAAATCTGCAGCCATCCAAGATCTAAATATTTTATTATTTAACTAAATTCAACCAATAGAAAAAAACATTACAGAATTTAAATAGTCAAAAATTATTAAATAAATAGAAAAATTTATATAAACTTGGAAAAATCTTCTAAAATGAAAAAATAAAAAAAAATCTAAAAGATCTTATATCTATATTGGAACAGAGGGAGTTATAAAAGACTTCAGTTCCGACCAAAAAAAATAGGGTATGTTGGCGTTTTAGTACGTTTTTAAAACTTAATTAGAGAATTAGTACGTTCACTATTTATAATTGGCAAAATAGGTGAGAGAGTGTTTGTGTGTGAGTGTGTGAGATAGAAAAGTTTTGTAGGACCCATTTGTGAGATTGAAAAAATGTGATAATTATTTAAATAGTTGTTAATATAATCTTTTTTAGAAAACTTTTCAGATACAAAAAATCTATATATTTTTCTTTATAATTTGATATGCATTTTGTTTAATAATTTTTAAATATATTCTATACATCTTTTCGTACACTTAATAAAGTGTACGGATGTTTATATACATTATTAAGTGTACGGTTTGTACACCTTATTAAATATAAGGATATATGCATATCTTATTAAGTTACAGATGTCTCTATACATTATTAAGTGTATAGATGTAATGTTTACACTTAGTAATGTGTATCTGTACATTTAATAAGGTGTACATTTCGTACACTTAATAATGTGTAGAAACATCCGTACACTTTATTAAGTGTATTTTAAGATGTATAGAATATATTTAAAAATTATTAAACAAAATGCATATCAAATTATAAAGAAAAATATAAATTTTTTGTATCTGAAAAGTTTTTAAAAAATTATATTAACAACTATTTAAATAATTATCATAATTTTTCAATCTCAAATGGTCCTAAAAACTTTCCTATCTCACACACAAACTCACACAAAAATTCTCTCACCTATTTTGCCAATTATAAAAGTGAACGTCTAAATTCTCTAATTAAGTTTTAAAAAGTACTAAAACTTCAATTTTCCCAAAAAAATATAGTGATTTCGGTTTACCAATTTTGATTTGGTTTTGGTTTTGGTTTTTTGGTTTGATATTCGGTATAATAGTATTAAACCCGGTATCTCTCAAATTGACTGAATTAGTGAATACCAAAGAAACGAGAAGGGTATTATTGTAATTTAAGTTACATCGAAAATGGTTTTAAAGGGGCTCTCGTTAGGGACTCTCTCTCTCTCTCTCTTTATTCAACCCTCTTGAAATTTTCAAATTCAAACGGCACTTTCAAATATGGAAAAGATCTGTGTAGCAGTCAGGGTGAGACCACCGGCGCCGGAACTATCGCCGGAAACTGGATCTTCACTCTGGAAAGTTGAAGATAATCGGATCTCTCTTCACAAGTCACTCGACACTCCAATCACAACCGCTTCTTACGCTTTCGGTAAATTCATCTCCTTTCCTTTATTCTCAATCAACTCTGGGTTTTCTCGATTTCAATGGATCTGTGTGAAATCGAAACTGTCTTCCTTTTTATAAAATCGTGGTGGTGTTTCGTTTATCTATTGTGCAGATCATGTGTTCGACGAAAGTTCTACGAATGCGAGCGTATACGAACTTCTTACTAAGGATATCATTCATGCCGCCGTTGAGGGTTTTAATGGTAATCTGGTCTGATCCAAATCGAAAGTTTTAAACTTGAGCGAGTTCGTGAGTTTAATTTTGGTTTTTTTTTTTCCATAGTTTTTGATGTATGGAGTTACTGTGATTTTGTTAGGTACTGCATTTGCTTATGGGCAAACTAGTAGTGGAAAGACGTTTACAATGACGGGTTCTGAGACTGATCCAGGAATTATTCGAAGATCTGTCAGAGATGTGTTTGAAAGAATACATATGGTATTATAGTTGCGCTCAGAATTATTCAATGATCTGTGAAGTAAGAAAAAGAGTACAGCTTTTTGATTTGTGTGTATCATGTTTCTTCGTTTTTTAGATATCTGATCGTGAGTTTCTCATCCGGGTTTCATACATGGAGATTTACAATGAAGAAATTAATGATCTTTTAGCTGTTGAGAATCAGAGACTGCAAATTCATGAACATTTGGAGGTTTGGTTGGATCGTTGACTTAAGTGATTTCTTCTTCATTAGTTTGTTTAAAGAGTAATTAAACCCACTTGCGTCTTTTGATGTGCAGCGTGGAGTATTTGTTGCTGGTCTTAAGGAAGAAATTGTTAGTGACGCTGAACAGATTCTAAAGCTTATAGATTCTGGAGAAGGTTTTCAACCCATTTCTAAACTACGAAGTATTTGTTTTCCTGCATTTTGATTGTGCCTAAAGTGTGTATTGACATGGTCTTCTTCATTTAACAGTTAATAGGCACTTTGGCGAGACAAACATGAATGTTCACAGTAGCAGGTCTCATACCATCTTCAGAATGGTATGGTTCAGAAGCTATCAGTGGAACCTTCTACATATTAAAGTATTTTATCTGATATAATTTCTCTGTGTGATAGGTGATTGAGAGCAGAGGAAAAGATAATAATTCTTCAGATGCTATCCGTGTCTCAGTCTTGGTGAGTGAAAAGTTTCAGTATAGCTAACATCTTTCAAAACTTTCTTGTGAAAGTTAAATTATGTCAAGCTGTTTATTTTCTTATGGGTGGTCATTTATGGAACTAGAATTTGGTTGACTTGGCTGGATCTGAGCGAATTGCTAAAACTGGTGCTGGTGGAGTACGCTTGACCGAAGGGAAGTACATTAATAAGAGCTTAATGATTCTTGGTAATGTCATCAATAAACTAAGTGACAGTACAAAGTTAAGGTATTATCTTACTCTTGATTTGGTTTACATGTAACAATCACCAATATAGCTCACCTCAGCTCATTTCTTACATTCTTGATAATAGGGCACATATTCCGTACCGAGATAGTAAGCTGACTCGAATTCTTCAGCCTGCACTTGGTGGTAATGCAAAGACCTGCATTATATGCACTATCGCGCCAGAAGAGGTAAAATAACTTTCTTATTGGTCATATTTTGCATTTTCTTGGCCTTGAGTAATCATCCAAAGCGCAAGATTAGACAGTTGACTAATCATGATGACTTGTGTAGCATCATATTGAGGAATCAAAAGGAACTCTCCAATTTGCAAGCAGAGCCAAGCGCATCACCAACTGTGCTCAAGTGAATGAGGTCTCCATTTGAATTTTAAAGCATTTAAACTTCTGTTGGTTCTTTGGAGATATTTGTTACTCTCTTTTGTCATATCTTACTGCTCTATGTCATTTCTTCCCTTCAAAAAGGATCATTGGCTACACGTTTGATATTGGCTGGTTTTTTCCTCTTAATCGGAATATAATCTGAGAGTGTTTCAATGCTTCAGATCTTGACTGATGCTGCTTTATTGAAGCGCCAAAAATTAGAGATAGAAGAGCTACGAATGAAGCTTCAGGTATAGTCATAGTTTTATTTCAATTACATCTTAGAAAGGGGGCGATACCAACTTTGGTAATGTTTGTAGGGATCTCATGCCGAAGTGTTGGAGCAAGAGATCTTAAAGCTAAGCAATCAGATGCTTAAGGTAATTTTTGCGCTTTTTCTAGTTTATGCATTGAATACAATACTGAGCGGACAAATTATACAAAACAGCTACCCTTTTGTTTGATTTCCAGTATGAGTTAGAATGTGAAAGGCTAAAAACTCAACTGGAAGAAGAGAGAAGGAAGCAGAAGGAGCAGGAACAATGCATCAAGGAGCAACAAATGAAAATTGAGAACCTAAACAATCTTGTCACTACTTCGGACTTCAAGAGGAACCAGTCAGAGGTACGGATGCATTCATCGGATATCCTACTCTTCTTGGATGTTTATAAGATATAAGACTTAAATTGATCTAGTTTCTTCTGCGTGATATTCCTAAATCATTACATCCAGACATTTTGCTGAAGTAAACATAACTTCAAAAAGAAAAAATAGGCTTTAGCTGAATTTTCAGTGAAATACATTGTAGAATTAATCAGAGATAGCAAACTTGTAACATCTCTTTGATTTTGTTAGACTAGTTATTACTACTCTTAAGCTAAAGTGGTGGACTCAAGTTCATGGTTATGTAAAATTTAGTTAACGTAACATTTTTATGCAGGACTTTGTCAGTTTAAAAAAGACTCCAGATGGGCAATGCAATAATATCAATGATAGCAGTGATGTTCCTGGGACTCCGTGCTTTAAATCAGCTTCCCGTTCCTTTGTGGTTTCTCGGTCAAATAATTATTCAGGACTATCTGATTTTAGTCCGATGGTTAATTCCCTGGGGGATGTGGCCGATGAAGACACTTGGATGAAACTAAACAAGGGTTTTGTTGCAGACCTTGATAAAATCCAGTTTACACCTGCAATTAAATGTCAATTCACACCTGCGGTTAAATGTCAACCCACTCCATTAACTACAGCAACCACGGTGAGTAGATACATTTACTTCACTCCTATTATCTACCAATAATGAAGATTAATCTTATGCATGAAAGCTCACAGAATCACATTGAATAGAGACTCTAGATGCATATATAATCAAATCAACTCTTTATTGCCTATTCTTTTGGGTAGTCTCTTTATTTGTTTTCCTTTTCATATCGTCTTGCATTCAAATGCTCTGTTTTATAAGAAACTGGCTGATATCTGGCTCATGTATCTTGAGAATTATTGATTTTTTTAAACTTCATATGAATGAAGAATTATTGATTATCCAATTTTATGCCACTTGTATGGTTTTCAACAATAGTTTGGTGAGGATTTTAGCACCTAAAAGATGTGCCGAAGGTGGCCATAATTCTTCGTTAATTTTCATATAGGAATGCTCGCTTGAAAACTACAAAGAGGTGGAAGATCTCAAAAGTCAGATTGAGCTGCTGAACAATGAGAAGGAGGATCTTCAGGTTAGTCTTTATTGGTTTTGTTTGTTGTTCAAATGAAGATGCTCTTTCGATTCATCAAGATTGAACTAGTTATCAAGTTTTCCTGGAATTAAGAGAAAATAAATCATTTTTGTGCAGCTAAATTTACTTTTTAGTTCTTATATTTGAAACTGCATTTGATATGCTGGATACCAACTGACTGTGGGTTATAATGGTTATTTATGCATCAATTATGTACTCTCAGGTAAAATTCAACGAACAAGTACTTCTGAACAACAAACTGATGGAAGAGATGACTGAGCTCAAACAAGAAACTCTTCCCATCAAAGAAATTCCAAATAAGTTATCTAAGTCATTTGCTAATTGCAAGGATGTCTACATGGATGTTATAGTCACAATGCAGGTGAACAGCTTACTTTTTCTTTGATTTTAATTTTGAGATAATCAATATATAGACATTTGAGTTCACAAGTGTTTTCTCTTGCAATTTGTTAGAGCTTAATCGCCGACAAGGAATCTCCAACAGTAAAGCTGCTCGTTGGTACAACTGAAATCACAACAAGCCTTCTGTCGACTCTAGAAGCACAATTTTCAATGATAATAGATGGTCAAAAAACGGGTAGTAGCATCAATCATCCTTTATCTGACCAATGGGAAACACTTCGTGTGAGTCTAAAGAACACAACCACGTCGTTGCTGTCAAACGCACAAGCAAAAGACGAATTCCTGAACTCCCACAACAAGGTAGCTTCCTTGTCACAATCGTCAAGATATGGATCTATTTTACTTATCTTTTCAATAGTTTTGCTTGGGTACTTTTTCTCTCTATTTAGGAGTTTAGTCCAGTGACACATCTGCATATGTTGAACGGCAAATAAATCTAATAAATGGCTTTCTTTTTACATTTTTTTCCTGGTAGTCCATTGCAAGAATATTGTGTTGCATACTAAGCCAAAGCTTTGAATCCATATGGATCTATAAGTTTTTCCTTTTCCTTTATCTTCGGCATAAAAATCCCCATCAATCTAAGTCCTCACTGTTTACAAAGTATACTATTGTCTTTTAAGAAGTTAATAGTCCAACCAGACATGCAAGATTGAGGGCCCATTTGAGCAAAACACATTCTTTCTTATACACTGTTGCCAGATATGCAGGAACTGATTCATGTTTGGTTAGTTAGATGTTGTGATCAAGCTACTATTTCTTTTTTCTCTAAGACAGGTTTTGAATGTGATTTTAAAGGGACAAGAAACAGCTGCTTTGGAGGAAGAGAAACTGAAGTATGAGCTCAGCATCATCAAGGAAAGATATAACAAGGTAGAGAAAGAGTTGTGTTTGGATAAACAGCTTCTAGAAGCTTCAAGAGAAAGCCATGAGAAGCTGTTAAAAGAGGTACAGTTGCTGAAGGAAGAAAGAGATTCTTTAGATAGAAAACTCTCTCAGTCAACTCAGAGATTGAGAGTGACTGCAAGTGATAAAGAGAATGTTTTAAGAGATCTCAATGTGGAAGTGAAGCGGAGGAAAGAGATGGAGGAAGAGATTAAGCAAATCAGCACTGCTTTCGCTACCAGGCACAAATCTTTTGTGTCTTTTCACAGTGAAATCAAATCCAAAATGCAGAAACTAACCAGTCGAAATCCGTAATCCGTCGTACTTTTGAGCCATTGTAACAAACAATTTAAGTTATGTGATTCATTGAAAACGATAGCTAATGATTTATGCATTTATGTGAAAACGATAGTCAATGATTCGTCACTGTAAACAGTAAACCAAAGTCATTAAAGTCAAAAGCTTCTCTCCAAATTGAATTTGTCTGTATATTCATTCACAGGATTCGCTAATGTTGATTAAGAGACGTGAAGAACCTATAAATTAGTTGCAATTTTCGACTAGGAGATTATTATTTGCGGAGATATATAACTTCTTCAGCATGTCAGGTCTTTGTAGTCACATTTCCCATATGAACAAAATACTAGAAAGAGTGATCTGCGTTGTGAGAATTGTATATTTGAACTTGATATTCCAATTGACTAACGAAGAGACAAAAGTTAGAATTAACAAAAAGAATATAAGGGTTTCTTCATAACACCATGTTGAAATATAATCTTCACTCCCAAGTAACCGAAATGATTGAATTATCGATCCCAGATTGATCAAACGTAGCGTTAGCTTTATAATCCAGAGTCTTGAAAGCACCCGGAATCGTCTGCACAAGCTTGAACGCCCTTTTCTCTGATTCCTCCTTGTGAAAATAACAAAAAGACCAGAGAAGCTGAATCGGTTCACTCTTGAGAAACTTTCTCTGCTTTCTTCTCCCATCTGGAAACCGGATGAAGATACTGCAGACAACGCTTCGATCATAGTGTGACAACCCGTCCCGTGGACCCCACTAGCCTCACTGCTAGCCGCCCAAACGGACCCCAAGCTGGCCCTGCAGGGCATCGATCCTAACCCATCACTGTGGAAATCCACATCCACCAGTAGGTTATTGGTGCGCCAGGCATTCCTCGAACCCTGGTCCTCACCCTTTAACAACCTTCCCACAGGACAAGCTGTCACCAATTGACCTGCAGATCAATTGGTGACAGCTTGTCCTGTGGGAAGGTTGTTAAAGGGTGGGGACCAGGGTTCGAGGAACGCCTGGTGCACCAATAACCTACTGTGGATTTGGATGAATAGTTCCATTTGCCCAGTGAGGGGTTAGGATCGATGCCCTGCAGGGCCAGCTTCGGGCCTATGGGGGCAAGCTAGCGGTGGGCTAGTGGGGTCAACGGGACGGGTTGTTACACACAGTCTCCCTTAGGCTCATCTGTCAAAACCGGGAACTCAAACAGGTCGCTTGACAAACAAGTTTCCTCTTCATGTTCGGAAACAGTCATTATCTCATCAAATGAACCACGATGCTATCAGACGAAACATTCACCTCCATATTGTATTTCATCTGCTGACTCATCAAAATCGTCAAAATCATCGTCCGAAAAAGTAACCATGTCTTGATCTGTTATTATGCGTAGGTTCCTTGCCGTAAAAGCAATCTGTTCGTGAGGACTAGCATCAATGTACATCGTCAAATCCTTGAGAAATCTCTCCCTTCCATGAACTCATCTTGATGGGATCAATGAGGAGCACAACAGGAAGATCAGAGTGGATCTAGTAGAAACTAGTGACTTGTTTTCCTTCAGTGATCATAGACTTGCCCATAATTAAGACGAACATAGACTCTAATACTCTATGGCTTTAGAAACGTCCTCGTTCATCCATAAATATCGGTTAAGTGTATCACAAGAAACCTTAGTTTTGGATTGGAGGTGAACGAGCAACCATAGATCTTCTCTAAAGGAAGTTGTTTTCGTGTCACAAAACAAACCATTGACAGATTCTGAGGAGGACGGTACAAGGAAGACAAACTAGAATCGGGTTCGGGAGGTTAAACTGTCAACGTCTGGTTTCTTCGGTTGATGAGAAATAAGAGATTGATGGCTTTATTAAGATCCCAACGTGTTTCCTTTAGACACCGTGTAGCAATCTCCACGGTTTGGTCGTCTGTAGCAATCTCGAGGAAAGACGAGACCAGTCTTCTCTGTCGGTCAATCTCCATTTTCAAAGAGATAGAGTGCGACAAGTGTAGTATGAGTTTAATGTTTTTCTGGTACGTCTTTTGCTTATTTACAGTATTTTATTTATATAGAGAACTTTATTGGTTTTATTTCCTTTTTCCACTCCTATTTGATTAAGGAATAAAAAATTCCTTTTCACTTTTATTTGTTTACGTATAATACTATGCAATAATAGTTTGAAAAACAAATATCAATTATTATTATAATTATCCAATAATAGTTTAACTAAGTAACGTCCAAGGTCCAATGACGACTGACTGTATATATGTGTAAAATAGTTTTATAAAATAATTCACAGAAAAATTATAACTCATGCTAATAAAAAAAAAGGTATACAATTGAATTTTTCTTTGCTTGAAAATGTGGAATCTTACATATTAATAATTAACATTAACGATTTTAACTAAATTGTATACTTTATATTTATAGAATTATCCCCTATATATTAAAGGAGAAGCATTTTGCTGAAAATGCTGATGTGTCATCGCCAGAACGATTTGGAGATTTAATTGCAATTAAGCATTTCAAGCTAAACATATTTACAAAAATAAGTCTTTTGATTTATTAAATGTGCCATTAAAATATACAAGGAAATATTTATTTCATTATTATTTACATAAATGTGTCATTAGAATATATAAGGTAATGTTTATTTCTATTAGATTTTTAAAATGAAAGACTTCATCAACTATTAAAAAAAATATATATAGTTAATAATTTAATTATCATTTTTATAACATATTTAATTATTTAAAGTAAATTACATTTCATAAACTATTAAAATATTTATTCATCTATTTAACTTTTTGAAATACAAAAATTATTCTCCGATTTTAAAGAATTTGATGACTATTCAAGTACTCCCTTTGTTTCACAATAAGTGTCATTTTGACACATTTCACACAACCTAAGAAAATATTAAAATATTAAGCATTTCAAGATAAACATATTTACAATAGTAAGTCTTTTGATTTATTAAATGTACCATTAAAATATACAAGAAAATCTTTATTTCATTATTATTTACATAAATGTGTCATTAGAATATATAAGGTAATGTTTATTTCTATTAGATTTTTAAAATGAAAGACTTCATCAACCATTAAAAAAATAAAATATAGTTAATAATTTAATTATCATTTTTATAACATATTTAATTATTTAAAGTAAATTACATTTCATAAACTATTAAAATATTTATTCATCTATTTAACTTTTTGAAATACAAAAATTATTCTCCGATTTTAAAGAATTTGATGACTATTCAAGTACTCCCTTTGTTTCACAATAAGTGTCATTTTGACACATTTCACACAACCTAAGAAAATATTAAAATATACATATATGCCCTTATTTAATAAATATTTAATGGGTTAATTTAGTCATATTAAAGATGCATTGAAAATATAAAATCTAATGAAAAGATGCATTGAAAATATAAAATAGTGCATTGAAATGTAATATGACACTCTTTGTGAAACAAAAATAAAATTCTAAAATAACACTCTTTATGAAACAAAGAGAGTATATATTAAAAATTAATTATTACAATAATCTTGAAAATAAATAACATTATCACAATTATCACAATAATTAACATTATTTTTTACATTTCATGGGTGAAATACATTTTTTACACAAAATAACTAAATGTAAATTTGAATAAAATAAAAAAGTTTATGTGTAAAATTATTATTATGACACCTTAAATTCCAAATAATAATTTTATTTATAATAATTTTGTTTGAGTTGATTTATCCCGCATATAGTGCGGGTTGTTACCTAGTTAGTTTAATAAAAGAAAAGATAAAACTTAGTTAAAGATATTTTGTTTGACTAATTAAGTAATTAGATTGTATATAGAGGAAATATTGGTAAAAAAATTTAGATATTTAAAGAAATCTAGATATTGGTAAAATTAACAAAATTTCCCGTTAATTAGTACTATTTTATTACATAGAAAAAAATAAAGGATTTGAGTTTTTTTTCTTTTTTTTTTTGCTCTGTTTAAAAGGTTTAGGGCTTAGTTAACAAACAATTAAATCCCTATTTTGGCGACGGATGGTCTTCTCATCACTCTTTCTTTCTGCTTGAGATCAGTGTATCCAGTGGAAGAAGAAGATGATACATTTGGCTGGGCTTACATGTTGCTTAAGCGGCGTAGCTTTTTATCTTCTCAGCTGGAGTACAGGAAGAATAGGGTTTTTCTTTTTCTTGGTTGTCTTTTACTATTTACAATCACCTTTTTTTTTCTTATGTTCGGTGATAATGTTCTTTTATCCTCTTTCGTGCGAGACAGAGTTGTTAAATCAATCACTAGAGTTTACCACCTCAAGGATTTGGGTATGTATGTTCCTTGAGCGTTAAGAAAACATTGCATTGTTCTGTATTTGACTTTTAGGTTGTTTGTGATCTTTCGTAATTCTTCAGAGAAATTGGTCGAAGGAGAGAGCAAGGTGTTACCTTTGGTCATAGTGTCAGGAAGTGTTGGCTCAGAGACACCTATTAAGTGTGAGCATAGTGACGTACTCAGTGTTTTTGTCAAGAAAACGGTATGTATGAAATTGGATTTATCGTACTTAGAGTTTGTAATATATATAATCTATTAATCTTAATTTCGCTTTAAAAAACGCTTCTTCAGGCAGAACAACAGGTTTTGAGACGTAATTGGAGGTTTTCATGGGTTCGAGATAGTACATTTATGCAGCCGATGGCTAAGGAAGTCCCGTGGTATCTGGTATTAGTCTGTCGGATTTTTGAGTTTGTTAAGCCAACCTACTGTGGAGTGGTCTTAGATGAGAGAGTGTTTTACTAAAGTCATTGGTTGTTCGATAGGACGATGGGACAGGTCGTGTGGATGTAGCTGTATCTCAAGGTGAAATAGGCTTGGCGTTGACTGTTGGAAGTGATGTATTTGAAAAGTCAGAGCTGGTATCGCTTGTTCAAAGAACGTTGGATTATCTCAGAGGCTTCGAGGTCATTTTTTCCCTTATTCCACTTTTCATTTACTTGTGTTTGGACAATGCTAATATGTTGTGGCGTCATGATTGTGTACAGAAACTTGGAGTAAGACACATCGAGAGCGTTGTCCCAATTGGTACACCGCTTACAGTTGTTGGTGAGGTAATATATACTATTACTAGTTTTCAAGTTGATGGTCGAAGTTAGGGTCCTTATCTGTTAGCGGTCAAAAATACGTTTTACATCCCATGTTTGTTATGTTGTTTACGGCCATGTTAACAGGCTGTTAAGGATGACATGGGGAATATCAGGATTCAAAAACCTGAGCAAGGACCTTTATACGTCTCTCATACACCGCTAGATCAGGCCATCTCTAAATGGGGAGAATGTTCAAGGTTGTTTCTTTTCTCAGTTTTGCCTATTTATTTCTTCCAACACTATGATTGAAAAAATCTAAAAATTATCTTTTTGGGCAGAGGGTTCAAGTATGCCTCAATGGGTTTCACTATTCTTGGTGTGATTCTTCTTTCAAAGCCTGTGATAAAATACACTCTAAAGAGAATTAAAGAGAGGAGGAGCCGGCGAAAATTGTTACTGAATAGAACCAATAGGTATGCCACAAATAAATTGGAAATAAATTGTCATTCTTAGTCAAGTGCGTTGAGCAATCTGTTGTGCAGAGTTGTTGATGCAGCTGCTACGACAGCCGAGCCAGTAACTAGAGGTATATCTATCTACCCATTAGAGTTAGTAGTAACATGTGAATTCTTTTTCTGCATATATACTCTAGGAATTGCTCTGCTTACATATTTTTTTTACTAGGATTAATAAGGCAACATGAGAACAGCTCAGGTGGTACAGACAGATATGACGATACACCTGATCATTGTGTGATCTGCCTTGAACGGAAATATAATGCCGCTTTTGTTAAGTAAGGGCACTTCTTTTTCTTAGTAAAAAGTCTTGAAACTCTAACTGATCAGACATGGCAGATTTTGATTCCTCTTTTTGTTTGGTTTGGACTTGTAGGTGTGGTCATATGTGCTGCTGCATAACATGCTCCTCGAATCTGAGGACATGTCCTCTTTGCCGGGAACGAATAGAGCAAGTTTTGAAAGTTTACTGCCATTGAAGAAATTTTTTTTTTGAGGTCTTAGCTTTGGGAGACGTTTGGACCAAACCTTCCGATCTACCAAAACCATTTACCAGTAAACAATCATTAGTCCTGTATATAAAGCCTTGTATTTTGAATTTGACTATAACCATTTCTGCATTGTAGATCGTGATTGAACGAAAGAGACAAAAGCTAATAGAAATGCGACCTAATTGGTAATTATTTCATCCCATATCAAATTTCAAGCTTATATTGAAGAACTTTTAATAGGTTTCCCGCCTCACCTCTAATACGATGCTCCATTTCTCCTCTTCCTACTGACTTCATGAGCTATAATTAGTAGCTCACAGTTTCTTTGATCAATGCAAACAACGAATGCATCACTACAAGAAAACAAGGCGATATCCGACGGAATTCCCGACGGACAAAATCCCGTCGGCTCTTTCTGACGGATTTTCGACTGATAGACGACGAGATTTGAACCGTCGTTGTCTGTTGGTAATCCGTCAGGAATTACCGACGGAAGTTAGTCTGTTGGGAATTCTGGACCATATCCCGACGGAATCTTGACAGAAAACGTCCGTTAGAAGATCTCATCGGAACTCCGTCGTTTTCCGTCGCTCATATGTTACCGTTTCTAAAATCGTCTGAAAATTGTCGGTGATCCATCGATCTTCCGTTGACAATAATTTAGAAAATAAATTATAAAGATTGTAGATAAAAAATTGAAAAAAATGATAATTCCGTTGATAATTTGCCGGGAAATCCCAACGGATCCCCGACAGTCTTAGGAGTTTTATCAGGTTTATAAATTTTACTGCATTTAACACGTGCTTTTATACTCCGTCGGAAAACATCGGAAAGTCAGGGAATTTTCAACAGATTAAAACAGATTTTCGATGGGTTTAGGGTATATGGTATTGAAATATGAAACTTTATAACTTAACACATTCACAAACACTATTTCTTAAGTCTTAAAACACTTACAATCAGTTTTGGTCTATTATACTACTATAAAATTAAATTTTCAAAATTTAACATGATTTCATCATAAGAGTTTCTATATACACTTATAATGTTACTTAAGAGTTTGAATGCTGTGAATGATTAAGTTTTAAAATTATTTTTTATAGTTTTTTTTAACAAAACAGATTTGCAAACTATGTAGTATACTTATTGTAATGGTAATTGAGTAGGAAATATATTTTTCACCCTATATATGATGTTTTTTGAAATTTTTCATAAATCCGTCGGGAAACCGTCGGTTATGATGAAAAATTAAAAAATTCCGTCAGGATTCTGTTGGATAAGATGCAAAATTTACCCGGGAAGTATTGGGCCCAAATTTTTTGGATATTGCGGGAATGATTTCTTTAACCCAAAAAACAAACCCTAACTTTTCATCTTCTCACCCTAGCCGACTCACTTCTTCTTCCTCACTGAGTCACTTCTTCCTTTTCCCGTTTCTCCCTCTTTCTCTCTTCTAAATCAAAAATTTTGTTCCTCATAACAACCACAACCACTCAACTATGTAAGATTTTTAGCCTTTTCTCTCAAATATGTTAGATTTGGGATTTGCAATTTGGTTTCAGTATCGGTGGCTGATTCAAAAAGTAAAGATTGTGGGTTCAATTATGTTAGATTATGTGTTCTTTATGTCAGATTAAGGGGTTGTAAACGGTCATACTATGATTTTGCTTTTTCAATTTTAAGAATTGGGTTTAGATCTATTTGTTACGATTTATATGGGTATTCAGTTGATGTTTTATTGAGTTTTTGTATTTTTGTATAACTGTAATATTTTTTTCACAGGGACTACGAAGCATATCGTTCTGGAAGAAACCGCTCCACCCAATCTCTTTCCCATGGTAGTTTGATCATATTTTTGTATCAATTTTTGTTTAAGGATTTAGAAATTAGTGTTCTTTGATTTGAGAAAATTAGGGTTTTTGATTTTGAGAAAATTATGATCCTCAAGATTTCAAGAAGATCAATCCATTGGGTACTGTACCATCTCTTGTTGATGGAGATGTTGTCATCAACGATTCTTTTGCTATAATCAGTAATACAGCCATTGAGGTTCTTATTTTCTTTGGTTTTGTATGTCATCCATCTTCCGTCAAGTCTCTGTTTCTTTATTTGAATCATGCTTTTGTTACATGTGTTGCCATGAACAATACCAGCTTAGATTGTCCTGCTTCCCACTCTGATGCGTTTGTATATTTCAGGCGATGAGTATTGTTTTGTCTGGCATACAACCTCATCAAAATCAGTATGTTCTTGTGAGTACTTGAGATTGACGCTAATATCTTTGTGGGTTCTAGTCTCCTAGATAAAGCAAACCTACTTACTTTTCAGTTTTTTTTTACACAGGTATATGGAGGAAAAGATAAAGGTAATGCTGAGGAAAAAACTTTCTGGGTTACTAACGCTATCACAAAAGGATTTACAGGTATGGGTTCTAATTGTTCTAAATTTCAGGAAACTCCACAAACCAAGGGTCGAATCTTTGGTTTAGGGAAAGTTGCAATAAGACTATATGATCCTGATCCTGAACTTGTTTGAGCCCTCCAAGAGAAAGATGACCGTATTGAAGCTCTTGAGAAGATGATGGAAAAAGAGAATGAGAGGAACAAGCAGAGAGATGAGGAGCTTGCGTCGTTCATGGCAGAGATGAGATCAAAGTTCTCCGACAATTCAAGTTCTTAGTTTTCACAATATTTAAGTTTCATTTTCTATTTCTTTTTGATTTTTGTATATTGCATTTTCTTTTTGGGATGTTTTTGTATATTGTATTTTGGATTCTAAATTTATGAATTCAAGTTCTTATTACCTAATTAGTAGTTGTTGTGGAAAGAAAAAGAAACCGTAAAAGTTGGTAAAAACAGGGGAAAACAGAGAAATTGATCATATTACCTAATCAATATAGAACATTATATCCGTCGGGACTTCGTCGATAAAAACAGAGGAAAGCAGAGAAATTGATCGTATTAATTGTCGGGATACCGTCGGTAAAGTTGTTGGAAATCCGTCGGGAATTAACCGTTGGGAAATCCGTCGGGAATTATCTGACGGATTCTCAACAGCTACATTAGCTGTCGCCATGTCGTTGGGAACAACAGTCGTTGGTAATCCATCGGGAATAATAAAACCGTCGGAAATCTGTTGAAAAGGCTGACAGATTCCCGACAGACTTTATTTTTCCGACGCTCTAGTCCCGACGGACTGATGCTGTTTGTTTTCCGTCGGTATGGGTCATTCCCAACGGGTTTCCGACAGATATGACCGTCGGTTTGCGGCTGTTTTCTTGTAGTGCATAATGTCATTGTCTGCACCGCAAGTCAGCTTTGCTTTCGCCACCGGGCATAAATCATTTGTGTCTTTCCCGATAACTAAAGCGGTGTAGACTTAGTCACATTTCGCTATAAAGTTTTTTTTTTTTTTTTTTTTTTTTTTTTTTGTTAAAACATTTCCATATAAAGTTTTTTCTGAATTTTTGCATATATGGCATTTCGCACTAATGACATAACTTGTAATTTCGTTTTTGTATGAACACACTTTCAAGGGTAAAAAGGATAGTACAAGTAATTTCAAGCTTTTATACACCATAACTACGAATCAGACCCGCGCTACAGCGCGAAGGAATATCCACAGATACATAAATTTAGAACAAATTGATATATGTTATATTTTATTTTACAGTCAGTAGATTATATATTTTTGTAATGAGTTTGGACACTGAATAAAATAATAGAACGAAAAAAAGAGAGTGAATGATAATAATATATGGGACGATTGCAAAATTGAACCCCTAACTTGAGTCAATTGCAAAATTGGACCCCTCTTTTTCTCTCTCCAACATTTGCCACTTTCTCCCTACTAAATCCTCTGCCATTCCATATATTCACAGAAATGCCATTATTTCTGATTTATTTGAATTTCTTGCGAAAATGTTTATTACATCTATATCCTCATCTTCTTCTTTTATTACGGTTGTGCCACCGCCATCAATTTTCCAACCACCATGAACAACCAAATTTGAAGCTCTTAATGCTTCAACAACCCAAATTTGTGAGCTTAAATAACACCCAATGCTATGAGTACTTCATTTCTTCCATCTCCTCTCCATTTTAATCGAAAAAATTGAAAGTTCGTTAATCTTGTTATATCTCTTGAACAAGGAAAATTGGCGCTGTGTTTCTTCAGTGGTGACTAAATACGACGTCCTCGGTGCTTGACATTGCGAAACAACCACCGATAAGGTTATTTTCCGGTAGATTTCGTGATTTTCTTTGTTTTTTTGTCGAAATTAGACTTCATTTGTTAGTCCAACCATCATAATATCATGTAAAGTCTACTATTTGGTCAGTTTTGCAATTTAAAATTTATCGACTTTCGAGCCCCTGGACTAAAATTCCAGTCTCCTTAATTTCATTTGAAAACAAAAAAAATATAGTGTAGACTGCATTAAAATATTTCCAACCGATACCTCGTTTGCAGTCTACTAAGGTGTATTTTTGCAATTGACCAAATTATTGACTTTTTAGTGATGACTGCTAGGCTAAGTCTTCTTACGATAATAAACGAGTAGACTTCTATAGTAACTATTTTTGGAATTGACCAAAATATTTAAGCATTGACCGTAATATTATTATATTAAAATAACTAGTTGACTGAAATAGAAGTCTACTACTTAAAAAATTCAAATGTTGGTCAACCACAAAAATGACCACGGCAGACTGCAAACGAAGTCATCATTAATGTAGACTTCGTACGAAGTCTACTTGGCGAAAGTCAAACTTGGTCAATTGCAAAACTAACCACGACGAAGTTTACTTTTTCTTGTTGACGGATAGTTGAAGTCTACTTAGTAGACAGAAGTCTACTGTGAAGTCAATGGGTTGGTCAATTGCAAAAATAACCAGAGTCGACTATATTTGAAGTTAACCAGTTGAACTTTCCATTGAAGTCTACCTTGTTTTATCTATTTAATTGCAAAACTAACCAAAAAATTAACAAAGGAAGACAACAAAAGAAGTCAACCGGTTCTGGTAGACTTCATTCGCAGTCTGCTTTGTTAAATTGTAATTGCAAAAATAGACCCCAAGAAATAGACTTCATTTGAATTTATCCTCGTATAGTCTTTTTTATGTCTACTCGTTGATGTGAACATGAAGTCAGCATTATTTGAAAACCAAATTATTGCAAATTGGTGAATAATTTTTAAGATTTTCTTGTTGTATTATTTGATATATGTTATTTACTTGCCTCTGTATGTTTTTGACATGAATCCATATTATACATATAGAGAAATCAAGTTTTTGGTTTTCATAGGCAGTTAGGTCATTGAGGTAGACTAATTTGGGAAGTTAACGTGTTGGAGTTATCTGTGAAGTCTGTATAATTGAAATAGTGTTTATTTGAAATTTATAAATTTTTCTGATTGATTTTGTAGTTCATTTGTTTTGTATCGGTTATGTACTTGCCTCTGTATATTTTTTTTCATGATAATATATTATATTTTTGGATCAATCATGTTTTTGGTTTTGTTAGGCATCTAGGTTATTGATTTAAGACTTCTACGGGTAGTCATCTGTGTAATGAGTATTTGACTTGCTGCTTACTCTTTCAGGTAAATGGCGCAAATACCTGTTGTTTTCGGAGTATGGGTGACGAGAAATGGGTCTTGGCATTTTGATATGGATGGATGCAAAGGTGGGAGAATGTTTTTTTTGCGACACGGTTGTACATACGCTGAGCTTCTTGAAATGGCTGTAGAAGATTATCAGATTGACGAAGAAACAGAGATGGTCCAGTTATTGTATCTCTTAACAGAGATGATGCTTCAGCAATTGCCCCAAGATACCCCTCCTGTCTATGTCACAAATGATAGATCAGTTTAGAACTTGATAGATTTTAGTAGTAGGAATGTTGTTCGCCTTTGCGTCTCTACGCGATGCATGGATGGACAGCCGATTAAGGAATGTGTTAATGATATAAACAACTCTCGTTCTATAGACGATGGGGATTCAACGGGTGAAGTAGGTGACGATGTAGATCCAGGTGCGGATGAATGTGTAGAAGAATGTCAAGAAGCTCTCCATGATACTACAGATGAGAAGCCAAAAGATGTTGATGACATGGATTTCGATTACAGTGAGTACGAGAAATTTGAAAATGAAGATGAAGATAACGATGACGATGGAGATCACCTAGATGTAGATGCTGAAGAAGGGAAACCGTTTGTTGGTGGTATTCATGGACAGTTAAATAATCCTTGGATAGACCAAATGAAAGTAGGTCAATGCTTTCCATGCAAACATGATGTCATAACAGAGGTGCGTTTGACCGCTATTATGTTAAAATTCTCTTTCAAAATTAAGAAGTCCACAAAGACTCGGTTGGTGGCAATATGCTCTGTGTCATGATGCACGTGGAGGGTCGTCGCCAGTGTGAAGAATAATCCAACCACTTTTTGGGTCACCAAATATCTGAACGTGCATACATGTTCTATTGTGGACCGCCTATGATGTGAGCACAGGACCGGAGCCTGACCAAGACGACCGAGACGCATTGATCGTGTCCGAGCCGCATGACCGAGATGCTTCAGAAGCAACCGAGACGCAGGACCGAGACGCGCCAAGCACGACCAAGGTTCCAGCAATCCTCCCGGGAGCCACGACAAGGTCAAGGAGCTCCGTCAAGGCTGCCAAACAAAGGATCAACCTCTTCATTCAAACGTTCCTCCAGCATCAACCGACCAACGAAGACCATGAAGAATCAGTCCGCATGGCCTTCACCCTTACCCAAGGGTGAAGGCAACCAAGTCATTGTAAGTGAGGAATCGTACTCTTTTTCCTCACTCTGGGTTTTTCCCAAGTGGTTTACCCGAGGAGGTTTTAACGAGCCGAGTAGCTTCAATGCACAACGTTCGAAGCCAAGGCGTTTCCCGCGTCAAGGCCAAAGACGGTTATCTCTCTTTCCCTTTTGCTTTGCGTTTTGATTTGAACTTTGGAATATTCCTTTTTGAACGTTAAGAGTGTTTGTGGCTAAGTTTGTTTGTCAAAGGGAGCGATGTGTTCTATTGCATAGAGAACACGTCAGAGGACAAGTGTGCGGACCAATGCGACTCCGCGTGTCATAAGCCCCTCTCTTAACCTAGCTATTTAAACTCTCTCTTAGCCCTTTGTAGTTTTTCAGACTTGAATAGTGAATTAATTTCCAAAGAGAGAATCTTTGTTTCTTGTCTCGCCTCTCTCCTTAGCCCAAGTTCAGGACTTGGCTCTCGAGAAACCCTAGGAGATTCACGAACCGGGTTCGTAATCTCCTAGTTCGACCGTATCACGGGCCGAGCCATCTCCCGTGTGTCGTCGCATCAATCCACCTTCGATCCCATCATCTCGTAGCCGCTCGCAATCATCGTCGCTTCTCATCGTAACCACTCGCAACCATCGTCGTTCTGTCTCGTAGTTGTTCATAGCCACCAACATTCCGCATCGTAACCACTCGCAACCATCGTCGTTCCGTCTCGTAGCCGCTCACAGCCTTCCGTAGCCGCTCGTAGCCTATCGTAGCCACTAGACCAGATCGAGGCCAAAGTTTGAGACTTTTCAAACCACTCGTTGGTTTACGTTCATTTCTCGTTTCCATCGTTCGTTTCTTTCGTTCCCCACCGTCTTGCCCGAGGAAAGTTTCCGATTCACCAACCATCTCGAGAAACCGACGTTCCGTCCGTACCGCGAGCCGTCCAGCGCTCACATCAGCCTAGCTCACCGTAAGCGTTGCACCTCCAAATATATTGGGCAGCTTTTTGTAGACCGGGTAGGAATAGTAGATAGTGTTGTCCCACAACATATCGAAGATTCAATGAGGATAATGTTCGGCATGATGTTGGATTACACAACTTCGTACAGGGCTTTACAATATGCATTGGAATATGTGAGAGGAAACGCCGAATCTGGATACACGAATTTGCCTTATTGTCATAGAAAAATAGAGCAGTCAAACCCGGGAAATGTCATTGACCTTGTTGTTGATGACGAGCATAGGTTTAAGTACCTTTTCCTATCTTTCGATGCTTCAATCCTAGGTTTCAATTACGTGAAGCGAGTTATTGTGGTTGATGGGACCCATCTCACCGAAAAGTATGAAGGTGTATTGCTAGTTGCTTGCGCACAGGATTGTAACTTTCAGATATTTCCCTTGGCTTTTGGAATTGTCGACTCGGAGTGTGATGCTTCATTGGATTGGTTTTTCACCAAATTAAGTGAGTGTATCTTGGATGAATATCCACTGGTAGTAGTTTCAGATAGGTGCAGTTCAATAGCTAAAGCATGTCGTAATGTTATTCCATGGGCAACACGAGGGATATGTTACTACCATCTCCAACAAAACATAATTTCTAATTTATGTGGGAAGCAACTGATGTACTTGGTGAAAAGGGCAGCATATGCGCATACGCATGATGATTACAACCGCAACATGGCTTCTCTTACTAACGTAAATCCGGCCCTTGCAGCGTACTTGAATGAGGCAGATCCAGCTTTATGGTCTCAGGTTTACTGTCCAGAAGATAGATACAACATCAAGACTAGCAACATTGCGGAATCTATCAACTCCATGATAAAGAAAGCCAAAGGTTATCCCATCACATATCTCATTGAGTTTATTACGAAAAAGTTAGGTAGGTGGTATTGGAAAAGACGAGAGGATGCACTTAGTCTAACAACCACTTTTAGCCGGGGTGTTGAGTTCTTATTGGCCGTAAGGGAGCACTACGCAGATATGATGACGATAGAACGCATTGATGGTTGGCGTTTTTACGTTAGGGGTGGGCAACGTGACTGTTTGGTTGACTTGGAAGCAAAAACTTGTTCATGCGGGGTGTTTGATTTTGAGAAAATACCATGTTCACATGCAATTAAAGCTATCAAGTCAAGCGGATTGGATATATCTACCGTAGTCGAAGCTTACTATAGAGAAGATTATGTCTATGCGTCATACGCGGCTAACATCATGCCCAATGTCGAGCACGATCCAAATGGGCCAGATATCCGATCTATACCTCCCATACTTAAGCGGAAGCCTGGTAGGCAAAAGAAGTCTTGTTGGCTAACATGGCTAGAACTGTCATGTAAAAAAGGGAGCAAGCCGAGGAAGTCTCCTAAGCAATATGCTTGTTCAAAATGCAGACAGCCTGGACATACTCGACCACATTGTGTAAGTAACAATCCCACTTGATAAATTTTTAACGTTTTGTATATGATCGTCGGTTACACTAACAATTATTTGTTCAGGTTGCTGAAAACGGCGAGAAGAAGTTAACTTCACGATGATGTTAACTTCATCGTGAAGTCATCTAGAATTTCCGTAGCAAAAATTTGTCTTTGTAATATTTTTAGGAATGTTCCCACGTGTTCAAGTCGACATTATTAAAGACCAGTGCTTAACTATCATTTATTCGTAAGACCATTTTATGATACTCCTCTTCTTAACCAACCACTATCACAACCACTATCAGCTAGAGAATGAGGAGTCAAATTTCAGGGTCAGTTTCTGATACAAATTCGCAAATACAAATTACTGGTCCAATCTGCAACCACTGCGGTAGATCAACGATTATTGTGAAATCATGGACAGATGCAAATCCCGGAAGAAATTTCTTCAGATGCACTGTTCATGGTTTTTCCCATTGGTCAGACGCAGAACCATCATGTGGTTGGCAAAGGCGGAGCTTATTAGATGCGAGGGATGAGATCCGTCGGCAGAGAGAAGAAATCAAGGTACTTCAAGAATCTATAAGAGAAATGAAAGAACAAGTGTACAACGGTTTGGTGAACTCTGGGGTGGTTAACACATATGTTGAAGACAAGAAGGGAAAAAATGATTATTGGCATCCAATGAAAGGGAAAAAATGCTTCGACAATTCATGGTTCTCTCTTGGATAGGTTTCATTGTTGTCATTGCAATGTGTATTGGGATGTGTACGAAGTCTCTAAATTAACTTCAATCAGATGTCTATTAAGCTTTCCATGTATGATAATGTTTCAAGTCTACATTCCCTGTACCCTTTCGATATCTCTACATTCGTTGTACCCTTTCGCTATCTCTATATTCGTTGTATCTTTCGCTATCTCTACATTCATTGCATCGTTGCCATCTATTCATCTTCTTCTTTACATATAAATATCCTCTCTATTTCCACTCAATCTATTGCATCTCCTTCTTTGATAACAAGAGAATAAGTTGGTTACAAGCTATGGCCGGAGAGAGTTCCAGTAAGCGTAAGCGAAGCAGTTCCGATTTTGAGTGGGAAGAGGAAGTAATAGATGCCATGAAAGACGCATTTGAGAGGACGAGAGCCGTGGTTGAAGAAGAGATGAGGGATCGTTTCAAAGCAATTCTTCGTATGATGAGAGATCACATGAAGAAGAAGGAAGAGGCTATCGCCCTAAAGCATCAAGTGGATCTGATGGACGCTCAACTATCCCAACTGAATCAAATATTGGGTCAACAACTTGTCGACTTCGAGGCAGTGCACAAGAGGTTAGATGAGATGAGAGAGGTTGCGGAAGCTGATGTCAAACAGTGTGTGGTTCCTCCTCCTATTGATTGGGGAAAACTTCATGTCCGTCTCGACTATTAATTTGCATTACCCAAACTCTTATTTGTATTTTATTTTTTAACTTAATGTATGCATACTGAATACCTATTTCTATTTTCTATCTGTCCACTCTACATGTCAATTGTGCATCAAGATCCATAAGTCTCTAAGTTAACTTTAGAAATATGTCTACTAGGCTTTCCCTGCACGCTATTACTTCAGAAATATCTCTTTTTTCACTCTCTTTCTGTATTATTTTATTAATTTTTAATAAACATTTAAGATTACACATTCACCGATAAAGTTATTTATGTAGGTTGCAGAAGAAGTCTTTTGGTTAACTTCAATCATATGTCTACTTAGCTTCCCCTGTACGCTACTTTTGTTACTAAGCTTTCGCTGTATGCTACTTGTCTTTTTTTGCCTTATGTTTTATTTTTTGGCCACCTACACTCTTTCACTCTGTTTTAAGCTTAACGTTTGAAGTTATATATATGAAACGAAAAACTGACAAAAAAATACCAATATATTCCACATATAAATAGTAGACAACAAGAACAATAATCCTTACACATTAGAGTTTTAAAGGAGGATCATACAAAAAATATCAAGATACCACCCATCATCGGAGTTTAATCAGTAGGATCCCACCCACAAAATATAAAGATCCCCCAAAAAAAACAAAACATCATCCTACATCATCCTACATCATCCTATTTAGACATACATAATTTAAACAAGAGTTTAAGTCTTTCAAACAAGGGAGTTTATAGTTAGTCTCGGATTGGGGGAGGATCATAGAGCCCAAACTCGTCCATGTAATTCTCCTCATTTGGTCAACGGCATTCAATCTCGTGAAATAAGTCACAAGCCATCTTCTCCCTTATCCATGTGATGTTTGCGTCGCACAAAGTAGTAGGAAATGTTATCCCAAGAGCATGACATTCCACGTACTTCAAAGTATACACACCACAGTCACCTGGCTTCCTGTTCGGAGGCACTCCCTTTGTAACCCGCTTATGAGTGAACTTCTCGTACGACCACATTTGCTTGAACTATGGGGTGGCTAACTCCCGCAGCACGTAGGGAACCAACACGGCAATGGGCTCGATGGCAGATTCAAGCTCTTCGTCGCTGGTGACACTCGGGATGCTATCCCAGACGACGATGTGTCTCATGGGAATCAAAATCCACAAAGCTATCCAGTGCGTCGACTTCACGTTTAAAGGCGCGTATAAGTCGTCCACTTCCAGACCCCATTGCTTGTTAGTCTGTGCATACGGTGGAGACTCCCCTGAGTGGTAGCTGAAGGCACCGGCCGGCAACAGTTTCCCAGATCCATTAGCATTTGCCTCATAATTGACAAAGTCTTTGTACTTCGTCGTCCACAGATGAGTGAACATAGCTCCTAGGAAAGCCACTCTACTCGTTTTAAACCTCTCAAGATGCTGTGCGTGTCGATGTCTCAATAGATTCAAAACCGCATCCATGTGCTTGATAACCACATGGATTTAAAACAAAGTTATATAATATTGAAGACCGAAGTTTTCTAGTATACTTGAAGTAGAAGTTTTCTTGTTTACTTACCGAATCTCGTAGCCACACTGCTTTTGTCTGCAGTTCGTACCACCAAAGACAACTTCGGGATTTCTCTGGGACCTTGTTCTTGTATGTCCTGCGGGGGATGAATGGTTTGGATACATATAAGTTACTAGATTTCGAAAAATAGAATTTTTGAAACATACCATAAAAGGTAGTAAACTTATGGATCTTTCTTTAAGAACTCAACCAAAACCTTCTTCAACTCCTTGTCTGCTTTAACAAAAGGATTGTACGCTGACGTGGCTGACTTATCACCCATGATAGTCTTGGCTGTGTTATCACCAACAAACGGAGAACGTTGACTTGACGCCAACCTCTTAACCCTTTTCAGCCTTGCCTTGTGTCGCAATCCTGGCCGCTTCTTTCCTTGGTTCTTGTTTCTTGGCTCTAGCAGTGTATTCGGCAGCTGTTGGGATTTCTGTGCGAATAAACACAGGTGGGTCGGACTCAGTGTCAGATGAATCAGCGCTGACTATCTTTGGCACCTTCGTATTTGTACGAGTAACAGCTGGAGCTGGTTTCGGGGTCTCAAATTGACCTGGCTTGTTCTGCAAATTCCGATTTAAAAGTTACATGATCATTTATGAAAACAAATAATATTAAAGTCGCAGCATATGTTTAAAAGTCTCGAATAAAACAAACAAAGACAACACGGATATAGAAGTCTACTTCAATAAGGAAGTCTACTTCACATAAGGAAGTCTACTTCACACGGATAAAGAAGTCTACTTCACACGGATAAAGAAGTCTACTTCACATAAGGAAGACATCACTTGTTTTTATGTCTTCAAAGTTGAGTCCTTCTGGAAGTCCAATTTTGTCTTCGCCTTGTACCTGGTATTGTGATTGTGAGGGATCGTAGTAGGAAATTGCAAGTGTTTAGAACTAACCATATCCGTCTGAGAGTCGTTCTTCTCCTTTGATACGGCCTCTTTCGTACCAGTGGCTGCCTGATACTCCTTATGTTCCTTTGATACATCATCTTCCGTACCAGTAGCTGCCTGAGAGTCCTTATGTTCCTTTGTTAAAGGATCAGCCTGTTTTGTACCAGTTACATCTCCCTTCATTTTGCCAAGATCCGAAGCCAGGCTTTCAATCTTCTCAGTCAACATGTCAAACCGCAAATCGAAACTGTTGAAACCTTCTCTCATCTGATCGAGCAGAGCTGCTCCCCACATGTCGAGCTCATCTTTTAAAGAATCCAAAACGTTGATATCCATGTCAGACGAAGGACCTGGACAGTGCCTCTTCCCACTTGGTTCACCAAATTCACCGGCTCTCTTATTCGATCCCTTTTCTTCAATCCTAATCTTCGGATTGTTGGATTGATAATTACCAACCGTCTCCCACAAACCTCTCCCCCACTTCCATGGACCAAAATCCCCATTGAATGCTCTCAAAATGTTATCAATCTTCTCATCTGATTCATCGTCTTGTCAAACAGGACTAATCATGCCACCAATGGTTTTGAAGTTTCTGAAGTTTGTCTACAATTTATATAAAACAGAAACCAAAAGCAAGTTCAAATCTAACACAATAGGGTTACCGACTCATCTAATATTGTAGATAAACTGTAGACAAATCACGTGGATGCGTACCTGTTTTAGAATATGCTCTTTGACATGTTTTCTTCCGCGAGAACCGCGGTAAGCAAGCTACGGTAGACTTGGATTACCTGGCAACGGTTCCCCAATTAATTTGGCAAAATCAGGCATAGCTTCGTACACCCATATCTACAGAGGTTCGACAAATTCGTCTAAGGTGTAACTCTGCTTGTTTAAGTCCTTCTCCTTAATAGACTGAATCAGGTTCTTGAAAGCAACTCTTCCCCATGGCTAATCAAGAAATGCATCTAAATCCATGACTAGCCTAGCCATATTTAGACGGGTGGGCGTTGATGGTTTCCTAGTTTCTATAAACACAGCGTAGATGGCTAAATAACCCAACCTAACACGCTCTATTCTATCCCAATCTTTGAGTTCTTACATGCTGCGACCAGTTGCTCAATACTCGGACCGCTGTCTAAATTGACTCCAAGCTTCTCCCAAAACTCTTCCATCTCGTCTGTAACCTCAACCTCTGGCTGCTCCAAGGACTCGACATCTTCACAGTTAAGTCCAGTGATGGCCTCAAACTCATTCAAAGAAAATCGTAAAGGGTTAGATCCAACAAGACTTCAAATCTCGTACTTTTTGTTGCAGACTATCTGTAAGGTGAGCATATGGTGAACCAGTCTGGAAGCCCATTCAAATTGGAGACGGTTGAACTGTAACAAGACACCTAGTCGAGATTGATAAATCTCGTCCCATTCATCCGGCTCGAGAGCTTTGTAGAGTTCATCAAACAGCTTCGTATCGTTGCTGTAATAATCGATGCTTTTTTGAGGAAGCGGCTCATCACCTTTCATGTAAAACCTCCAAGGAAATTCTGGTTTTCACTCATCCATTCTGCAAGATAAGATTAGGTTTGGCGGGGAAATTAAAAAAAAAAGATTGAGAAATAGGTAAACTAAGCCAATAAGTCTATGCGTCAAATTGGAAAAGAAGGCTACTATCGAATTGCAAAAGAAGTCAACCTTCAGTTTGATCGAAGAGGACAATGGCGGCGAAGACGATGCGGCGAAGATGAAGCTGAAGCGGTTGGGTTGAAGAATCCAGAGTTCATCGAGATCTGGTACAAATAAGTTAAACAAAGTAAGTAAACTGACAATCCGAAAGATAGAGATTTAGGAAAACATGATCAAAAAAGAAAGGAAAATCAACCGTTAGTGATAAGTGATAGAGATAAGCGGCAGAGATAAGCGGAAGCGAAGAGTTCTCTAGTTCCTTATGAGGAAGAATTAGAGATAACTATCCTTTGTTATCTCCGTTTTTTAGTTGTAAAAATTAAAATAATTATAATAATCCCGGTTATATAAAACCAAAACCGTTTTACTAGAAACAGTACCAGAAAATTATAAAGAAATTGTAAAGAAACTGATTAAAACCGGATCCCGCGTTTCGATAAATTAAACATATAAATATTACCGACAACTAACGTCAAATCAATTAATACCTTGTAATGATTATGTTGACGACTTCTCCTGCAGACTTCTCCACGGGAAAGTGAACCGTCTGCAAATCCATCAAATCAAATTAATTTTTGTACTATTATGCTGAAGACATATCAAGTAGACTTCTTTCTGGGGAAACTAAAACGTACTTTAAACTGCAAATCCATCAAATCAAATTAATTTTTGTACTATTATGCTGAAGACTTATCAAGTAGACTTCTTTCTGGGAAACTAAAACGTACTTTAAACTGCAAATCCATCAAATCAAATTAATTTTTGTACTATTATGCTGAAGACTTATCAAGTAGACTTCTTTCTGGGGAAGCTAAAACGTACTTTAAACTGCAAAACTATCAAATATAATTAATTTTTGTACTATTATGCTGAAGACTAATCAAGTAGACTTCTTTCTGGGAAACTAAAACGTACTTTAAACTGCAAAACTATTAAATCTAATTAATTTTTGTACTATTATGCTGAAGACTTATCAAGTAGACTAAAACGTACTTTAAACTGCAAAACTATCAAGTATAAAGTGATATGATATAGAATCTTTTTAAGAATGAAACAAACGTGAATGATATGATGAATTGTAGTGATATAGAGAAAGTTTCAATTACCCAACCGTGATCAGTCTCCAATTAAGCGTGGATGATTTATATTGACCGATACAAGACTTTCAATCACCAATTCTCCGTCGTCAAGATGAACTACGTACTATTTTTTTTAAAGAGAAAAGAAATGATTTACTGATAACTTTTTTGGTTGCAGTTTTAAAATAATCAAAAGGCCCCGGGCTGGTTTATATATACGAGACGAAACAGTTACAATGAACAGTTACATAATTAATAACGCAAACCGTCGCGTCATAAATCATTAACGAGTAGACTTCATCGACTGACTTCTTAATGGAGAAGTCTCCTAAATAGGTCATAAAATGAAGTCAACGATATCGTCCAAATATTACAGAAACTGAAGCAAGTTTAACAGATTACAAACATAAATACGCCATTCAAACAAACGGCCACGATAAAGAGAGGTTCACAGATTTTACTTGGAAGATCAACGAAGCAAAAGAGATTAATAGAAGCAAAAGAGATTAATAGATTATATCGGCGATTATGACATTCTCGACCACCCCGCGTACACGACGAATTGACAGACGTAATTCCTTCATCTGATCTTTCACCTTGTCTAGCTCCTGCTGAACCCATAGCATTTCATCATTTTCCTTGATGGCTGTAATAGAATCCCTTTAGTCAGCAAGTCCACCTCTCATTGCTTGAAGTTCTTGCATAATAGCCTCATCCCACCATTTCATAATATGGTCCTCTCCATCCTATACCTTACCATAGAAGTAAATATACCATAAGAATATTATCTATACTCAAATAATAATTATACCAAACAAATAAACCATCATACAATCTAACAACCTCATGGTTATTGCATCCAAAGAAAATCCTTCCAGGATTGTCGGCTGTGGTGGAACATTTCATAACGGTTTCCAACTGTCAGGCCAGTAAAGTTTACTTCGGGTGGACCTTCACGCCATACTTGCAAAGAACTAGAAGATGACTGAGTGTAGCTGTGTAACCACATATTTGTGTGCAAAACGAACAAAAAACTATGAGAACATATATATTTTTGAACAAAATTAGCTAAAGCGTTACAAAAGCAAATAGCCGACTTCCTATGATGAGAATACTTATCTGAGATGTCCTTCAGTTTCGAAGACGATAAATGATGAGGATAGAATCTGAATTTTTGAGAGCAACAATATCGGAATTTTAGAGAGAGAAATTGTGGAGAGAGAGAAAGCACATACAAACTAGGGTTCACCTACAGAAAGAAGTATTTATATGGTTACCGAATCCGGTTAGGTTAAAATCAGGGAATTGGTACACATTCGGTTAGGTTCAGCTATCGGTTTGGTTAAATTGTCGGTGAGCTTAAAATAATATAATATTACTAGTTGATGGCATTAAAAAGTCACCCACGAATAGTCTACAGAGAAGTCTACTTAAGCAAACCCTAAATCAAATAATTTTAACCTAATCAGCCTTACCTCCCTTAACTTGACTAGTTTATATGTAAATTTATTTTATTACAATGCAGGAAGTCTATGTGGTTATTATTTGGTCAAACGGTTAACCAAATTATTTTTTATAATTTTTAACATTAAAATTTAACCTATAATTAAGGAGTAGACTTACTTTGAATTCTTCCCTTTGACGTCAATTTGAAATCAACCTTAAAGATATCTATTGCAGACTTCCTCGGGTTAAATTTGTCATTTCGGCTTCTGTTTTTTGTTTGGTCGTAAGGGGGTCAACTGTAATTTCAGCACCCTTAGTAATTATGTTTCTCAAAAAACGAATATGGGGTCTACGAGCTCATTCAAATGCAAATAAAGGTACAAAAAATGCAATTGTCCCATAATATATACTGAGTTTGTTACAATAAAAAAGAAAATAAAATAATAAATAAATTGTATTCATTTAAAAAAATATATACATGAAAATATTGTGTAAGTAATTAAGTTTGGGATTTTTTTTTAAATGATTAATATAAACATAAAACAGTTTCGAGTTAAATTTTCGACATGTACTGACCCGTTGCAAAATTTTATACATGTTCTGACATGTTGCAAAATTCCTCGTCCTAAAATTATAATCTCTTTTACCCGTTGAGTTTTTCCAGCGATCAAGCACACTAAAATTATTATATTTGTACAATTCAGGATATTCTGTCATTGACATGTCCAAAGAAGACAAGTATTTATCAAATTCTAACTATAATTTATGCATAAAATAAAATGATGTTATAATCTAATATAAAAAAATACATATTAACTTACATATTAGCATATAAACTAATGAAAACGAATATGATACATAAAAATTAAAACTACTAATATAAGCTTATTCCATGGTTTTTAGTAAGTGGTCTATTGCTTCCAAGTTTTTTTTGGGTGTGTTGCTTATGTTATTGGAAGAATGGCAGCCATTTAGAAAGCTTAATAAAGAAATGAAGCAAAAAAAATGTGGAAGATATAATTAATGAATTCAACCTAGATGACTGTCATGTATTTATAGGGAGACGTATAACTGTTACTCGATTAGGGTAGATTTTAGGGTATATTCTCCTAATTTTTGAAATATTAACTATATTTATTTCGGTAATCAAATCTTGGAAGGAAATATTTATGGGCTTTTTTAGTTTAGGAAAGTAATTAATGAGATTTACGATATCTAAATCAATTAGGTGACTAAAAATTAGGTACAGTTTGAAAGGAAATATCTTTGTAACTAAATGATATTTCTATAATTCAAAATTGAGTAGTAAATGTTCACCGACATCAATCTAGCAATCTAACAGAAGTCAGACATCAATCAAACGAGCCACTAGAACATTCTCCTCTTCATCGCGTTGATTCCACGATCACACTTGCATTTATCTTCACCGCAACACAAAAGAGATCCATAAGGATTTCCAAAACAACTTACAGAGGCAATCCTCCCATCTACTTGGCTATACACACAAGCGATAAAGACAAACACAAGCAATACACAAAATAAATAAACCAGATAATGTTGAACCACTAGTGTCGACCAACACCCCTCGTTGCCACCCTCGACACTGAACCTTGGTGTCGACCGACACCCTCCTCGTGTGACACTCCGTTTCAGAGACTTGCAGAGAGGTTTAAAAGAATTGATTTGGCCACCTATGTCACCAAAAGTGCACATATCTTTTTGGTCAAAGGTCCTGAGAGAACTCAAGAGTTAAGCGTGCTTAAGCTGGAGTAGTCTTAGGATGGGTGACCTTCCGGGAAGTGACTGTCGGAACTGTGCGAGTGAGGACAAAACACAGGAAAAGTTCATGAGCTGATTTGTAGGGACGGTAATAAGTCTTTAAAGCTTCCCAGACGTAGCAAACCGGCCGTCGAATATTGATGGGCTCACGAGCCTAGTGAGAGGGCGTGAGGCCCATTAATGAAGGTGGTCCCATAGACTGGGATTGGACATGGAGCCCACTTAGAAGTGGCGGTCGGAGAGTTACAAGTGGTATCAGAGCCGAAGCCAGACGCGTGTGGAGTCGAGTGGGCTCACACTGTCTGGGGTGACGGTCTTGGTGCGCAACAGGGACTTTGCGATCTGTTAGTGGGGGTCAATTGTGACACTCCGGTTTCATAGACTTGCAGAGAGGTTTACAAGAATTGATTTGGCCACCTATGTCAACCAAAGTGCACTTATCTTTTCGGTCAAAGGTCCTGAGAGAACTCCAGAGTTAATCGTGCTTATGCTGGAGTAGTCCTAGGATGGGTGACCTTTTGGGAAGTGACTGTCGGAACTGTGCGAGTGAGGACAAAACAAAGGAAAAGATCATGTGGTGATTTGCAGGGACGGTAACAAGTATTTAAAACTTCCCAGACGTAGCAAACCGACCGTCGGATATGGATGGGCTCACGGGCCTAGTGAGAGGACGTGAGGCCCATTAAGGAAGATGGGCCCATGGACTGGGATTGGACATTGGGCCCACTAAGAGGTGGCTGTCGGAGCGTTACACCTCGACACTTGCATATGTCACCGCCAAAACCCTAGCTAGTATCGACCGACATCCTCGTAACTCATCGTAAAGCCGCCACCTGGTGTTGATCGACACCAATGCACTGAGCGTTTTTAGTCAATCTATCCTCGATGAAACTCGTCCCCCAATTGCCACCAACTCGTCCATGATGCCAAATCCGACCTCAACAGGCCACAAACACCACAACAAACATATACAAGCAAGCACCCAATCAATCAATCACATAAAACACACATCTAGTCGCTTAAATAAGCCATGATCCCGCACTCACCTCTTTTTTTTTTTAATGAAACTGATGAAGAACATCAAGATCCAAGCCTTCCAGCAACATCCAAACGTCACCCACGCTCATATGTCATTTCCAATGCGCACATACCAAAACAGGCACAAAAACCTTATGTGGAACAAAAAAGGCTAACCATAAACCTCTAACTAGACACCAGAAATCAAAAGTAAACCCGAACTTGAACCGAGTCAAATGTATTGAGCAACACCCTTATGGCGTCGGCCGACACAACCCCTTAACCAGAACTCGATTCGCGGGTGTTACAAGAAACAAGTTTTTTACCAAGATAACTAAGAAAAAACATCAAGGATTCAAACAAAATTTTAACAAAAAATGGATTAAAAAATGACTACCAAGATAACTAAGAAAAAACATCAAGGATTCAAACAAAATTTTAATAAAAATGGATTAAAAAATGACTAATTCTTTGACTAGTTTATTGTAGCATTTTATTTACTTAATTTGATTAGTTTGATAGTTACACATCTCATATATTTATCATATTATGAGTAATTTTTATATCAACATGATTCTTCTGCGGTGGTGGTCGCACAGGATGACCGCAACCATTTATTGTCTGATGATTCTTATAGTTCATTAGGGGTGACGGTGGTCACACAGGACGACCCCAACCGCTTATTGTTTGCTTATGGTTTGAGTTTGGCAGTTTCTAGATAGTCCATTATTTTTGGAATACCTAAATTACTTTGAAAAATATCACAATAATTATCATATATGCCGATCTATTTTAAGGTGAATAAAACAATGATTACTAATCACAAAAAGTGCATTTTGGTGACATAGGTGGTCAAAACAAATCTTTTAAACCTCTCCACAAACCAGAGTGTCACAGTCTTTATTTTTGTAAGCCTTTTTTTTTGTAAATAGAAGGTAACACATGCTTATATATTGAAAATAAAGGATCTTTTAAAAAAAAAGTTTTGTCCATTAAAAAAGATCATTTACATATTGAAAATAAATGATCTTTATTTAAAAATTTTTATCCTTTTAAAAGTATCATTTATATATTAAAAATAAAGGATGTAAATAAAGCATAAATGAACAATTTTTTTCTAAAAATATCAGTTATTTTCAATTTTCCCAAAATAAATATTTACTACATATTTAGAATAATTAACATATTTACAATTAGTCATCCAAATGTTAATTAAACATTGACCAATAGTGAATCATTAAGATATAAATATGCCAACACATTTGCTTTTTTACCAATGGATTAGTACAAACCTGTGTATATATATAGAGAAGCATGCATTACTCATCCATAAATTGAAAGAAATATGCTTCCGAAGATGAAACTAGTGGTTCTCATATCGTTTTTGCTCCTTCCATTGTGTATTTCAAGTAATTTGAAAATGTTTTACATCATCAAATTATATAGTTTTACATTTTTAATAACAAAGATCTAGTTTGATTTTTACTGATATTACACATATAATGTAATACTATTGTTTTCATCGAATTTAAGTTTTCTCTTTCAGAGTTTGGTGATAGCTATGGAGATGGAGTTCCTCACACAGTCCAATATTCAGAAAATATGGTAATTAATATATATAACCAAAATGCATATTTTCATAGATTTTTCTCTCTCTCTTAAATAATCAATATTTTCATTCATTTCAAAATAGATTTGCATATGATAATTATTGTGAAATTTTTCACCAAACCAAAAAAATAATGTAGGTTGAAGAAAGTATCCCAGAAATGATGGATTATCCAAAAAGAGGCGTAAATTCAGACAATGATCAGAAAAAAAATGGTTGGGGTCGTCCTGTGCGACCACCACCATCGCAGATGAACTCTAAAAACCATAAGGTGCAACAACCGCCAACACAGATGAATTCTAAGAATCATCATGAGCGACTATCGTCACCGCAAATGAACTTTGAGAATGATCAAACAATAAACGGTTGGGGTCGTCCTGTGCGACCTTCGCCACCGTAAATGGATTAAAAAATCATGATAAGAAAGTAAATATTTAAAAGATTGATAACTATATGACATGTGTAACTGTCAAACTAATCAAATTAAGTAAATAAAATGCTATAATAAACTTGGTCAAATTTTGGTCATTGTTTGAATCAATTTTTTTATAATTTTTTTTAATACTTGATTCTTTTTTCTTTTTAATTATCAAGATAATAAATTTATTGACTCAAAAAAATTAAAATAATTTACACTTTTAAAAAGTTTCAAAATATTATAAATATTTAAACTTTAAAAAAAATATAAACCTTTATAGGGTATGAACCTATAAAATAATTATAAACCTTTATAGGGTATGAACCTTAAAAAATAATTATAAATAAGAACTTTAAGTATTATAAATATTTTAATTTAAAAAAATTAAAATCTATAAAACGTTTAAGATAATAATAAAATTTAAACTTTTATGAAGTTTCAAGTTTAGATATTATAAACATTTCAGTTTTTTTTTTTAAGTTAAACAATATAAATAATATATTTAGTCCTTTATGAAGTTTTAAATATTATCAATATTTCAACTTTATAATAATTCTAATATTATACCTATTTTTACTTTATATGAAAATGGCAATCTTATAATATGTTTATATTAGATGGTTACTATCTTAATAAATATCATACTAACTCAATCTAATCCTTATAATATTAAATAATAAATAATAAAAATTAAGATGATATTTATAAAGACAAAGTTTTTCTTGTGGTGTAGGGCGAGTTAAAATAATAGTTTGGGTCGATATTAATATATATTTAAAATATCATTAATTCGGTTCTACACATGTATAAAACAAATTTCATCATTTTGTTAACAATATTGATATTAGAGTAATATACATTTCTAATTAAGTTGATTAAATTAATCTTACGTAAAAAATAATTGTTCTGTGGTATCCTATGGGTTAAATCATAAAATTAACAATCAAATAAAATTAATACTAATTGTTTGTTAGTTTCCTAAATTACAGAAACTAAAAATATTCTCGCAAGTACTATAGTTTAGTTTTGGAAAATCTTTTAAGTTTTCATTTAGCATTTAGGATAGAAATATAAATATAAAATAAAACCCGATAACTCATTTATAACGCTGTGGATATTTTTCACCCGAATCTGACTTTTTTAATTACGGGTTATTTTTGCGAAATTGACTCGACCCGGAAGCACTTTTGTACTTCTCTTTTACTTATATAGGGATAAATATCAAAGCTTTTATAAGTTGTTAAACTACTTACGATTTTGTTCTTATGTCCAAATAAAATGAACCAAATCTATATTTCTAGAGTAAAAAAGATGATAAATTTTGATAAAAAAATTATATTAAAAAATTGTTTGTTATATCATAATTTATCTTAAACAAAAAGAAAATAAAATTCTTAAAACTATCATACACCAACAAAAATAAAACAAATGTCACAATCTAAACAATATACTTTTAGCAAAAAAAAAAAAAAAAAAATCACTTAACATTAAACGTACACTGTTTGCCACATATTCCAAATGGTCCCCAAATTTGTTTTCTCCACACACACATAACTCCATCTATGTTGCTGACTACCAAATGCCCCTTATGTGTACAGAACTATGAATAATGCATGTCGCGACTATCTCGAGCATGTTGAGCATAAGAAAGTTTTGAGTATTTTGAGCAAACTCAACTGTGATTAATCCACCTCATCTTTTTATCTTTTCAACAAGGTCATTTGAGTCATCTAACTTCTAAAAAAAAAATAAAAAACACCATTGTATATGGTCTAATAAATGTGGTTAAGTATGTGACAAATTTGGAGTTGTAATTTATCAATATCTTGAATTTTGGTTGCGTGGGGTACTCATTACGATGTGTTGTGTTTTTACTGGCCAGTAAAAATTTTGATATTATTCTTTTCATCTCAATTATTAAAAGTCAATTATCTATATATACATTTTTCAAGTACATTTAGTAAATAAATCCTAGAGTTGCCACCTATTTACAAGACTGTCATTGTATTAAATTATTAAATATTAAATTAGTAATTAATTTAAATAATACTAATATTCTGATTTTTTAAAACAAATTTCCAAAAAATCTGCGTAATAAATAATCTATTAATTGCTAAAAAATCAGTCGAGATTTTTGATTTCCAAACATTAATTTCGATTATTTTCCCTTATAAGATATGTTAACAATCAAATTAAAAAAAAAAATTTAAATACCAAAAGATATCATATCCCTACCATATTCCTTAAAAAAAAAATTACAATGATTTACTCCCTAATTAGTTATTAAATCAGATTTTTTTTTGCTTGGAAAGGTTTATTTCCTCAACCTAATGTTCACCCTATAAATACTATACACCTAAACTCTGATTATATATCAGCAATTAGAACTGCATAATTGTTAAACCCTCTTTTTCATGATTTTTAGATCTGTATCAACATATGTTGACTGGTGAATCTGTCTCCAAATCTTGGAAATCTTTATAAGAAAAAAAGATAATGATGGAGAAACAATAGAGTGTTTATTATATTTTTTTTTTTTTGGGTTACAGAGCACTATCAATATTTTGTAATATCATATACTTGGAATTTTTAGAATGTAGTTTTTTTTTTTTGTCATGGTGTTTATTTCAGTTCTCAAATATAAGGTTTTCTTATACAGTTAAAGTCATTATTGTTTATTTTACTTTATTAAAAAAAATATAGTTTATTTTATGTTTAATGCTTTTAGTTTCACAAATAGTTTGGTTTGTATAAAATATATGTTCATAAACATGAACAAGATGAATCAAAACAAAAATAGAGAAGTCTTAATTTTCGTTTTTATTTATTTTTTTTTTGTTTTTTCTTAATTCATGCAAATTATTTTCAAATTATTTTATATTTTTTAGATAATAACTATAATTATTTATCTATATTAAAGTTACATTTTAATTTGTTGACAATAAGAAACATCTCTAATTAAAAAATTCAGTAATTACAATTAAAATCTTTTATGGTTATAATTAATTAGTTTCCAAATTAGACAATTTATAACAAAAGATAGTTAATGTGATAGCTAAAATTCCGCAATTAAAGCAAAATAAAAACATGATTATGAATAATTGTTTTATACTAGAATCTAATTAATTTAAGAAAACTCTACAAAAATCTAAATTTCATTTAATGTCATATCTTCATAGAAATATTCACTTCAGATTTTTCTTTTATTACGGTAGCTCATGATAACCAAATCATTTTTTTTTACGTCTGATTGGCCATTTTTAGCCATATAGTCCTACTTAAAGAAAAGAAAAGTTATATTAATTAAAGAAAAATAATGTGAATTTGAGAAAAGAGCTCTTTATAGGTGATAAACTTTCCATATAATTCAGATTGTTTGTATATTTTTCACTAATATTTTCAAGACAGTTAAGTTATTTTCTGACACTGATATTTGGCAAAATCTTTTATCCTATAAAATCAATCACGATAAATAATATTATCTATATGTACATGCACAATCAAATTTTTTCCATTTAGTTATATAAAATAATTGTCCACGGGTTCATTCTCTAAGTTTTGAAAATGATACATTGTATAATATTTCTCTATGTATTCTTTTGGTATATTTATCTATTTATTTATTTCACATATTATTATCCAACTAAAATTATACAATCTAAATAATCTATATATAGATTTGGAGAAGGTAAACTGTTAATAAATTTGATTTTTTAAAAATTTGGGATCCGAACTGACACAAATTGTTAAAAGAAAAGTTACTTCTCCAAATCAGCATAACTTAGGAAGAGAGTTTACCTTCTCCAAATCAGCATAACTTAGGAAGAGAGATTTTATTGATAAATATACTCCTGCAGGGCTCGAGCTGATACAAATTGTTATAAAAAAAATGTATATATAGATAAACCACTATATGTAGACAATGGAAATTATACACTACACAATGTATTGATATAAAACTATAGTAGATTAAAAATACAAAATATATTATATACATATATAGTTAATATAATAATGAAATTTTATTTTGCATTTCTAGACAAAAAATATAGTCCCGCGGTGTACCGCGGTGAATATCTAGTAATATATAAATAATTTATATCAAAATTCATCATTTTTTATTCTCTATAGATAGATAGAGACTTGTTTCGTTTGATTTGAATATAGAAAAAATCATATTTTTTATTGTATTACTTATTTTACAGAAACAAATAATATACATAGTCCAATGGAGGTGTTGAATCATTAATTCAACAATTGAATTCATACAATGAGAATGTTGAAAAAAAAAAAAAAAATCTATATGGATTAAACCATGTTGAAAGAATTTAGCAAACAAAAGCTAGGACCACTAGGACACATAATGCATTATTATTGGTTGTTAACGTTCTTTATACTTTTAACTTCATCATAAATGAAACGACCGCACCCGGATTCCCAATCCTTCCACCGGACACATGGGAAATAATCTCACCGGAACCCCATAATTCCGACAAGACAACCGGCGTCAACCGCTTCTGACAAAAGTTCCACAAATACTATCTACAACAAACTATCTCATACTCTACAGCTACTAACAGTAATCATACAAATCTACTTCGGCTCCATAAGCATTTTACATTTATAGACTCTGATTACTCCTCCAACTAGCCACTTCATGATCCACCAACGCAAGCCACTTAAACATGTATCCCAAACACCACCTCATCTAGTTACTGATTCGCACAACCAACCACCCCTAGCGACCGAGTAACAAGAGAGGTGGGCTGGAATACTTCATTCCATCCAGCCACGGAAACATTTCTCCGACTAATCCATCGGTTCATTGTCTAATCCATCGATTCATCGTCTTAGCTTTAAGCCGACATTCCTGAGCTCTAACTTGGTTCTACAACCACCCCGACCTTGCTCCATAAGCTTAAAGAGGTTCTAGCCCAAACCGAGCTTGTTGGTTCAACCAACAACACAACTTAACACAATTCAATCCATACAAAAGCTTATATAAACACTCGAATAATTCATAAAATAACCGTTGAAAACAAATTTCCACCGTTGGATATGAATCTCGTAATATCACGAGTCTCTCTACCAAATTTCGTCTCGATCAGACAAGATTTGAACCCCCAAACGCCGCCTAGAAAGAGCCATCTCAGAACAGTTTCTAGGGTTCACACTTAGCCAGATTTCACAGTTCCAACGAATTACTTGTCCAGGAAGTAACAAACATAACTCCTCTAGATCAACTCCGAATGAAGCTATTTAAAATGCTATGGATTCTTGGCTTTGGTGGAGAACACTCCGGTATAATCAGCTTTCCGATCCAATATAATATCCGGCGCCAGCGAGCCTCCAAATTCGGCTACTCCACACTGCCTTTATCTCCAATCTTCTTTCACTTCCTTTCTCCTCTTCAGCTCTGTTCACTCTGCTCTGTTCTCCCATCACTAGAGAAACTTCACACAGCCATAACATGACTATCCAGACCCACAAGAGGCTTCCCCACCTCTGCCGCGTCTCTCTCTCATCTCCGTCATGACTACATCGCGTCTCTCTCTCCTTTTTGATAACAACACCCATCCACAGCACAACATCCTTTGCTCTAGGACTCACGTTGCTTCTCCTCCTCTTGAGTCGGAAGACAACACGAACACAAAAACAACTCCATGGAGAAGGAGATGCGTACATGTATACATAAACTGATATGCACGGCTCACCCCTCTCCTCCTTACATCACCACCAAACCAGGCTCTACGCCTTTTATCTCTTTACCCAAATATTGATCAACGTAAGCCAATACATACGCTGACTATTACAAACACGAGCCAACCACAACAACAACGGTGGTGGCAACTAGAACAATCATGACAAAGACTTTCTCCTTTACGATTACATAATCACTTTAATAAACAATTCTAAAGATCAATCCAATAAACAAATCCACGCAACCAAGAAAATACGATCCTCTTCCCATGACCACCAAACTCACAAATCAGCGACTCACATAACACAACAACAGAAACGAGAGTTAAGGGTTAGCGATACCTTCTCGACAACACCGGTTTGCTCTCCCGTGAAGACGTTACGGGCAACAGCACAGGTTGTGTACACAACGAGAGTCTCGGAGATAACAAACGGCAGCAACCAACACCAACAACATAACATCTCGATCCCCTCTTCCTCTCACGCCAACACCACCTCGGCCCGTACTCCTCTCACGACCCCTCTCCCCTTTCATCTCTATCGTCACCACAACCCTCCACCCCCGTCCCCCCAAGACAAGAGGCGTCCAATGTTTTTAAAGGAACGATAGGGTTTTTCCTTGGTTTAATTCGATTAAACCATAATTTAGTGAAACCAAGAATTAATTAAACCAGTTTCACTCCAACTCCTGACATAAACACAAATCATTTATATACTAATTTTATTTTGGGACACGGGCGTTACAATTCTCCCCCTCTAACAAAAGATTCATCCTCGAATCTGACAACCTCGCACTTCCAATTACAATACATTTCTACCGCCGCAATGGTTCACACCACAACCTGACCAAACGGGTCCACACACAAGTCTTGAGATTGAACCACCTATCAACCTTCAAGGTCTACATTTAGTCACTATGCTTACATTCACGTCCTAGACAATATTTGCTCCAACCTCATCTACTCTAAGGTCAACACCTTCGAGGTATACCGATCTCACTCTCAGACCACCGTCTTTGAGTCATACCGTCTCACTCTCAGACTGCAATCCTCGAGATCTCGATATCAGGGGAACTACTCATCCCCTCAGGATAACTATTCATCTCCATAGGAGAACCACCATCTCCTCTGCCACTCTCAGGGCCACATCCCCTCGAGCTATCGCTAGCTATGAGAACAATTCCCCTTAGGAGAAGTAATAATCTCCTCACGAATTGTTCAGGACCACATGTCCTTAGAGCAAACAAGTCTTAACGTCAATAAGCATCTCCTAACCCAAATCTATCTCCCGTGATCCGAGTACGACATTGCAAAGTCATACATGTCCACCCATATTCCTACTATGTAATGTCATCCCATCCATGACCACCAGTTAACAATCCTCACTAATTGCCTTGTTAGCAAATCCGCAAACAGATCATCTCCGGCCTGAGTAAAACCTGCTGTCCCACCGACAGCCTCCATACTGACTCACTTACCGGCTACCACCGATAGCACCTCGGCTTCACCCTCAGAACTCGTCATGATTTGTATAAGAACTCCTGGCCTACTCGACCATGGTACTCCGACAACACACTCATCCCAGCTGGAACACGGACCGAACCACACAACCAAAACATGAGGCAAATTGGAAACTTGTTTTATTATTATTATTATTATTATTATTATTTTTAATAAGGAAACTTCATCAAGATAGCTGAACAAAGTAGCTTCCCACTTAACAATTGTTCACAGTGAATCATCCATACGATCGTAATAAAACAGACAAGTACCGTACGTCCGCATATTCCAATTCACTGCGTCAAACGCCTTGTGAGCCGCTAATTTAAGCCTCTTGACTCGCTTCCCCTGACAAGCTTGCCAACTCCTCGAATTTAGCAATACCAACCAACATAGATTCGTCCTCGAATCTCGAACAACCATCAGCCAAGGACTCCCGTACAACCGCCTCCACGGCCTGCACTCCTTCGACCGATCTACGGAAGGTCACCTCTAGGCGATAGACTCACGCTCCAAGCGTTATTTGCTCTTGACTTTTGGACTTTCCTTTACTCATAGGCCTAAACCTTGAGTTTTTATTTGCTCCTCATCAGACCTAAGTCTGCATGCCATAATGCTGGCTCCTCATCGGGCCTAAACCCGCATGCCATAATATATAGGGAAAATCCAATACTCGTCTCTCGGGTTGCCACCCTACAGCGCGCCCCGGATCGTCATCCGAAGTCGATATACCAACCATACTCCCAAGCCACAAAGTCTCAGAATATGACAGTACTAGGAGAACCTAAATCCCCCAAGAGTCGCGAGCAAACAATTTTGAACACGTCTGAGTCCTATCCCTGTCCAGGTTTCCTTCCCGTGGCTCGCGTAAAACATCTCAATGTCCTACCAACCACATATCCCCTCACTGGAATACCTCATGACCACACAAGGATCATATACATGCCACAAGGGCCAAACAAATGTCCTAAACATGACCGCCACCAAGGCCAAACAATCTGTCCTAAACAGAACCGCCACAAAGGCCAAACAAATTTCCTAAAGAGGACCGTCAGAAAGACCATATGGCCCGAAGGACCGCCTAAAAAGGCACTCTGGCTAAACAGCCCGCCACAAACGCCACGCAGCTGGCTAAACAGCCCGCCACAAAGGCCACACATCTGGCTAAACAGCCCGCCACAAAGGCCACACATTTGGCTAAACAGCCCGTCACAAAGGCCACACATCTGGCTAAACAGCCCGCCACAAAGGCCACACATCTGGCTAAACAGCCCGCCACAAAGGCCACACATCTAGCTAAACAGCCCGCCACAAAGGCCACACATCTGGCTAAACAGCCTGCTACAAAGGCCACACAACTGGCTAAACAGCCCGGCACAAAGGCCAAACAAGCCCCTACAAGGCTCACAACCACTAAAAATGGAAAAATTCTAACTCCCATAAACTTTCCATTTTAGAACTTTCCCTTTTTTGGAAACTTTCCACTTTTAGAAACTTCTGTTTCAGGAAACTTTCCTTCAAACCACCACAGTCCCAAAGGACTCTCATCAAAGGAATCTTCTTCTTCCGAAGTTCTTTGATCCTCCTCCCGAGAACCCTCACTGGTCTCGCCTCCAAAATCATGTTAGGCTTAAGATATAGTAATCAAAACTTTATTTTATTTTGTTTTACATTAAAATTTTTTATTTTTCATCTATACTATTAATTCGGGAGTACAAAAGAAGGAAAAAAATAAAACTTTGTCAAAAATACCATATAATACCCCTACGAAAGAGAAAAAGGGAGAAGAAACAAAAATAAAAATAAGGGCAAGTAGGTAAATCAAATTGTAGGTGGGACGCGGATCGTATATGTTTGGGACTATCTCATTCGGATCGTAGATATATTAGAGGTGTATCCAAACACTCTCTTCTACTTCTTTAACCTGTAGGAGAAATCAAATAAAAAAAGACATCATAATCCGCACGTACTATAAAAATGACAACTAAATAATATGCAATCCCTGATGATCCTCAAGATTAAACAAACCATTCAAAAATAGAAAGATATGGTTGTTAAGGAAGGTACGTTTAAATTAGAATGCCCATAAAAAAAGCGATTCCCCAAACCATCATCAATATAAATATCATCGGATATCCTAACACTATTAATCGGTTTCCATATAATCCCAAACAATTAAACCACAATAAATATGTGCTGTTTAATCGGACTCAATCTTCACCCAAATCAACGAATCAGAATTTTAACGCCGATGATATATTTCGAAACTATACATTTAGGTAAGTTTGAATATATTGTAGCTAAATTACAGTAACCTTTTAAAATTGTATTAACTGATTATTCTTATCCTCTAAATTTTAGCAACTAACACGGATTTGAAAGTTAAGATTTTATTGAAACAATAAATTACCGTATCTCATGGCCATTATCGAAGAAACATATTCCAGAATAATACCATTTCACAAAACTGGCTCCATTCATTCTATAAATACAAACCTCTACTCAAGAACTAATATAACATAAACTCCAACCCAAAGTAAGTGTATCACTTTGATCCCAAAGTATAATCTTTGATTCGTTCTTTAATCTTAAGCATTGTTTATCAAAATATCAAACTAATGTCACTATTGTCATTATATGAAACAGGATGAAGAATACGTGGAATACAAGGAGTCATACACCATCTATCAACTTCAAACTCGAAATTTACAAGGAATTCTACTGGTATCAATAATCAGGTTCCAAATAATCAGGTTCTCAAGAAATTAGAAACTTACTTGGATTATGCGGAGAACCATATAAAACTTATCCAATAATCAAATTTTTTTTCCTCAAGGATATGAGATTTTAAAGGTGAGAACTTTTTTTTACATTTGTGTGCACTCCTATAAGGACGAAATGTAAAAACTTTCTATAAGGGCGACTTTGATCAGCCTCTTTTGATTTTTATAGAACTAACAAAATTTTATGAACTGTGTAGGAATGAGAGTTGTCGCGCCTTATAGAAGTTCCAAGAAACTTAAAAGTAAATTCTTCTGGTCCATGTAAGAATTTATATATAATACCTACAAGGCTACACAGTTTCAATATGTACTCAGTATACGTTTAATATATTAGCTATAATTATTTAACTGACCAAGTTTTGTTTTCATGAATTGGCCAAAAATTTGTTTCTTAAATTGGCTAAAAACCTCTTTCAGTTGTCTTCTACTCATGCAAACGTTGACTCTAAATTCAGGAAATAGTTCTAACATACCTAACTGGGTCCACACGAAAACCCCTGGAGGAAGAGGAGATCTGGAAATAAGGCGATGCATGCCCAGGTAACAAGATCTCAGAAGCAAGCTCCAAAATAGGAAAGCTCTTGCACAACTACCGACCCATCAGAGCCACAAACCAAACCGAAGAAAGAAGTCGCAACAAACCGCCGAGATTCTCCCTCCCACCACACAGCGATGACGCTCCGGTAAACCACCAACAAGAGTCGGAGATCTAAGAGCCACAGAAACCGCCGGCCAAATCAAGAAGAGAATTTGAAGATAAATTGGTAATAGTCTAATAAATCGAATCGATTCGATCGATTATCGGATTGTCGATGAGAAACAACTTTCCCTTTCCTTTTTCTTTTAATTTGTCTGCACAATTTTTATTTTTTTGGCCAACCATTAATCGGAAGCCCAAACGCGTACATTACAAGGATGAATACAAGCCTTTTGAAGCCCAAAACCTTAAATGAACCAAACACAATATGACACATAATTGTAATCGTGTTTCTTTCAGAATCCTAGAGGGTTCATAAGACATCATAATGACGTAAGTGATGAGAGAATTCAATGGAGCACCATCAATTGCTCTCCAAGTTTCTTCTTATCATCGGTGACATAGTTTTGTTTTCCTCTCCAAGTTGTATCAACAAAAAAACAGTGTATTTGCTATTCTCGGATTATCTCTATTGAGATGTGTGGCACAAATCTTTAGTAATTATTAAAACTTATAAAAACAAAATACTGACAAAAAAATTAGGATAAAATGGAAAATAATCCAAAAACTACATAAACCAATATAAAATAATAAAAATAAATAAGTTAACTAATTTTAAAATATTTAATATATGATATATATATATACATGGACTATATATATTTGTAAAATTATTTAAGTCAGCTTATATTGTAAACCTTCTATGTAACTACGTAATCAAAATGTAGGAAAACACCAAGACATTATTATTTTTTATATAGTTTTATATAATAAGATACAAACTTTGAGGAAAAAAAAGAAGAAGATAATCTATGTTATACATCTAGAACATGAAATATAACTAAGAAAATATTGTATATATCAATACGTAAAGTATTGTATGTGTATTGGACAACAAGGAAAAGCTTAATCAAACTCTATTGTTAAGATATAAATTTATGATATATATTGGTAAGACTCTATTGTTAAGACTCAAACTTATTTGATTTAGCAAGGTAAAAAAAAAATGTGCCATGGACAGGAACAAGGATTAATAATTCGCATCCGCTGTCTTTCCTGGTACGTAAAGGGAGGTTCACCGTTTGGCGTATGAGTTGGTAAACTATGTTTTCTCTTTACTTTTAGGATTTCATAGCTTTGATTCTTCTCTAGAAGCTGTTAACTCTATTGTTTGTGAGGATGCAAACGGTCTGCGCGACTTAGATCCATTTGGTTGTAATTGCTTTAGTTTTTTTTTTCAATAAAATGCGGGAGACGAACCAAAAGAAACATAATCCTAGACGTATGGAATATAATATAAACCGATAATCAAATTTAGTTTTTGAAATTAACTCCGCACGTATGTGCGGGTCTTATCCTAGTACTTTATAAATAGAGACTTGTTTTATTTCATTTGAACATATAAAATTATATAATAAGATAGATCGATGGAGCAAGATGTTGAATTTTATTAAACAAACATATTGTAAATGATAAAAAATGAATGGATGTTGAATTATTAGGTGAAAAAAAGAGAAGATGATGTGGAATGTTAAAAAAAACAAAGAGGATGTTGAATAAAAAAACCAATGTACATAATTTTATTATAGTGAATTATTGAAGAGACATTGAATTATGACATGGAAAAAAAGAGAATATGATGTGGAGTTTTTAAAAGGTGAAAATAGGATGTTGTACAATTTTAACCAATATACATGCATAGTGTTATAGTAATTCATTAAAAAAAAATGCTACTCCAATTAATCTAAAAGTTAAATTACTTCTCAATTAGTATGTCTTAATGCGAAATCGTGTTTTTGGGAACAAAATAATTAGTACTATTGGTCAAACAATGGTTTCTACTAATAACCACTAGAAGAATAAAAATAAAATGAATAAAAGAACAATGGTGAATGAAATAAACAATTTGTGAGAAATGAGTAGATGAAGAGAGAAGAAAGAAAATAATAAAGGAGCACTTTCAAAAATACTCATTTTCTAATGTCATTTTTCAAAAATACTTTTTAATGTTGTCTATTTTTAAAAATACCCTTTTTAATGTATAATATAATTAAATTATAAACTCTCAACTCCAAATACTAAACTTTACCCCCTTAAAACTATACCCTAAATGTAAAATAGAGAACCCAAACCTAAAAAAACAAATCTAATAATTAATTTAACATATTGTAATTGTGTAAAAAATGGTAAAAATGAAAATATTCAAGAAAAAAGGTATTTTTGAAAAGAGCTATCTCAAAAAGGGTATTTCTAACAAATTTTCAATAATATAAATGGTAACTAAACAATAAAAATATTTTTAAAAATAAATTAAATATTAAATAAATATAATTTCAATGAAAAATACTAATACTACTTTCTTTACTATTAATGTATTTATAATGAATTTTACATTTGATTTCAAAATAAAATTTGTGAATTAAATATATATATTTAATGTTAAATATTAATAATTAATTTTAACCTACAATAAATTGTTGAGTCATTGAAATTTTTTATTTACGATAAAAAAATCTCTTAGATTTATTTTACTATTCATACAATTTTTAAAGAGAAATTACCTAGAATATTACATAAAAGTAGGTTTATTACTAGAACAACACGTTTAGTTTTCCGACTTACTAAAATAACACAGAAAAGTTTGATTATTACTTCTAAACCAGGATTGTGTGTTTTATTACGATTTATGCCATTTACATTTAAAATTGTCTTTGATTTTTAAGAGAAAGGAACACAAAAATCTTGAAAGATCCATTCCTGATTTTTTTTTGGATTCTCTTAAATTTGGTTTGGCAAAAAAATATGAGATTAATTCCTTCGAATTTGATTCATTTTTTCCACTAAAATCATGGCGAAAAAAAAGAAATTTATCAGAGCTAGACAATTATTCTGTGAGTTCACTGTTCACTTTCTATCTCAAAAACAAAGTTGTAGATCTAGTTTTTATTTTGTGTGAGTTTCATTTTCTTATGGTTGATTGTTGCCGTTTTCTTATGATTGATCGTTTTCCTCTTAAGTTGCTCTTGTTTTTTATTTTTGGTTTAGATCCACCGGCAAAATCACTGAGAACAAAAAAAAGCTTGTTATTCTCTCAATTGTTTATATTTTTCATTTCTCTTCTTTTTCTTCTTCTTCTTCTTCTTCTTCATCGCTCTTTGATTTTTTGAATCTTGATCTGTGAGGAAAGACTCTTTGAATCTCTCTATCTCTCTGCTAGAGACTTGAATTTGAGGCAAACCCATTACGATTCTCTCCGTGTTCAATTTGATTGAAAGCAAATCTCCCAGAGGAGTAAGGCGGGAATCTCAAAATTTTTGGATTCTGAAATCCAAATGCGGTCTGGGAGAAGACCACAAGGAAGAAGAAGAAGAGCGACAAGAAACGGGAAAGAAGAGACAGGATTGAGATCGAGAAGAAGCAGCGGTGAGAAATTGGGATTGGAGGAGAGGCGGAATCTGATCGGATCTGACTTAAGATCGGTGTTAATTTCAAGATCGGTGTTAATTTCATTCAAGATTGGTGTTAATTTCAATTGAATGATCAACTTCCATGTTTCTTCCCATTTAAGAACTACGAAATCATCGTGAGCTTTTTTTTGTCTACATACTTTATTTTCCTTCTGTCTTTATACTTCATCCCAACTAAAGCCAATTCAATATATCTTCTAAAACTAAAAGATTTCTTTTTGGCAAAACTATTTATCAGGAATTGAACCACATGTTACACTTGACCACTATGATCTTCCTCAGTCTCTTGAAGATGAGTATGGAGGAAGATGTGAAGCTATGGACTACAATCAACGAAGCTACAATATTCGCCATTGCTTTTTATGGCCAAGGAAGAAGGTTTGGACATTGTACTCCTCCTACCAATTGCTCTACCGGAAGTTCTTGTACGGAGACATATATTGCAGGCCATAACATTTTGCTAGCTCATGCCTCCGCTTCAAAGTTGTATAAACTAAAATACAAGGTATACCTATTTTTATTTTTTCGCTCATAATTCCTCAACCCTTATAAGTTATAAACACAGTTCATATGATGGTGCAGAGTAAGCAAAGAGGATCCATAGGACTTAGCATGTTTGCATTGGGGTTATCTCCTTATACAAACTCCAAGGAAGATGAAACCGCAACTCAAAGAGCCAAAGCTCCTCTTTGGCTGGTGAGAATTATATAAGCTTTCTTTTGTTTCAATAACTTGAGGAAAAAGTCTGAAAGACTAGATTGATAAAAATTCAGGATGTTGAAGCCTTTGGTATTTGGGGACTATCCTGATGAAATGAAGAGAACCTTGGGGTCGAGGTTACCTGTTTTCTCAGAGGAAGAGTCGGAGTAAGTGAAAGGATCAGCTGACTTTATTGGAATTGTTCACTACATAACAGTCTACGTCACAAACCGAGCCTCACCTTCTATCTTTCCTAGCAACACTAACGAAGCCTTCTTTGCAGACATTGGCGCATATATTATCTGTAAGCATAGTTTTAATTTCATCATCAGTCAATGGAAAAATCTTGGAAACTCTTTTTAGCTGATAAAACTTCTTCTTTGGACAGCTGCTGGGACTTCTTCACCATTTGATGCCACTCCATGGGGTCTTGAAGGTGTTCTTGAGTATTTAAAGCAGAGCTATAACAATCCTCCAATCTACATTCTTGAAAATGGTAACACTTCATTCTATTTTGTCTTTTTGCTCTGTTTTTGTCTTCTTGTGAAATCACACCTTTTTGTTCTTAAAAACAGGTAGAGCCATGAAACACGATTCTATGCTACAAGACACACCAAGAGTTGAATACATTCAAGCTTACATTGGTGTTGTGCTCAACGCCATCAAGTACTATTATCCTTCTTTATCTTTTAGTTCATCATATTAGCATTGATTGTTTTAGTGGTCTGATGTCATATTAGAACCTCTCAGGCTCTTCTTCTCTGTAATGTTATGATTTGGTTTAATTTTATCCATTCTAAGAAAAAAAACTCAATGAATTTGCAAATGGTGTGTCTTGTGAATCTGGATTCTGGAAGTTTAGTTAAATAATAACAACACTCGAACACAGACACCAAGGCTGGACAAAAAGCTCTATTGATCCAAAATTTAACGTGCAGTCAAAATCAATATATTGCGCTTAACGTCTTAAAACCGCATCTGGTGTAGTGGTATCATAGTACCCTCCCACGGTACTGACCAGGGTTTGATTCCCTGGATGCGCATTCTTCTCGTTTTGTTTTACATTTTTTTTTTCGTTTTGGATGACAAATCTTTTATATGAATGTTTGAATTCTGGCAGTATACTTGGGGACTACATTTAAAGGCTACTTCTCTAGCAGTTTTGTTTGAGTTTAGTTATATGGAATTTTATCCTTTCAGTTTAGTTCTTTTGATTTTTTAACTAAAATCTAATAGGACATCAAGTAGGTAACGTACGTACTCAAATCTTCCCAGTTTGTTGGGGGAAGACACAAATGGATGAGGCTTAAATAAGTTTTGGTTAGCGATCAAATGGATGAGGCTTAGATCGGTTACACAAGTTATTTTTTCATGCGTATTTTTAAATTTTTTTGTTCCAGAGCTGCTTTTTTGTTTGGTACTAGACAATTTTACAGTCTATGAAAACAGTCTTTTAGATCGATTACACAAGTTTTTAAAAGCAAACCTATAAGGACCAAACTGTACCTCCCAGACTTCAAGAACTTCTAGTAGCTTCTTCCTCTTCAGGAAAAGCCATAAGCTGAGACTTAAGATTATGAGAATGATGACTTCTGATTATGTACGTACACGTTTATATGTACGTACACGTTCAATTTTAGGTTTAATGAACCCGAAATTACCAAAATATCCTCGTCTTCTACCTCTAACGTACGACTAAAAACCCTAATTTTCCCTGCCTCACTTGATTTTTTTCACGACTTATGTCTATTTTTTTGGTTTCACTTGTGGGGTTTTTACTCAACTATTATAGATTTTCATCTCAACATCTGATTTCTAAATTAAAAACCTATAAAAAGTGAGTTATATAGATCCTCCAATAACGATATCTTGCTCTTCCATGGATGAACCCAGAGGAAAGATTTCCGAAACTGAGTAGGAAAAAGACGTTTGCTCCGGCCGATAAACAGAACACGATTGATGAATCTGCTACAAACTTTATTACATGAACACCATTAATCGGAAGAACAGCAAACTTGTTTAGATCTTCCTCCAATAAGTCTATCACAACGCTAGACTGTCTTTGCCAGCTCAAACAAATTCGTGTTATTCTAGTAAGACTTTACAGCTGTCAATCTTGCTTACTAAATCTACCACAGACAAGAAGCCTACCACAACACTACGAAAACTATTTCAAAAAACAAACAAAGTATACCAAAAATATCTGTAAGGAGAGAAGGCTGTCGCAAAAATCTGTCGCAACAGGCCATTAGTCTACCATAAATATCTTCCCACCCTTTTACGTTTGCCGCTACACGCGCTAAAAACAAAAGTCTATCATCAAAGGGAAATTCCTCTACCAACTTAATCTACCGAATTGATTTCATGTACGTCCACCGATAAGTGTACCAACACTACAACTAAGTGTACCATCTACAGTGACCGATAAGTGTACCAAGACTACAACTAAGTGCACCAAAAATATCGGACGTACACCTTTAATCAGTCCACGTGTATAAATCTACCATCAAAGGATCGGTAGACTTAGTCCCAACTTCCAATGTTTTTTTTTTTTCCTAATGGCATTAGCCGTAATTACGTTTTTTCCCAACACTAGTTTCAGGGGTAGTATAGGTACAATGTGTTAGTCTAGTCATTACAAACAATTGTATGTTACTTTTGTAATAAGGAAGCTTTTATGCAATATTCTAGTAACTCACCCATTTTTAAATAAAGCCTTAAGATTAGTTTAACAGAAAATTTGTAGCGAAATTTTTTGTTGTCAATACATTGTGAAAATATGAAAAATTATTGTATCATAATTTATAGGAGTGTAATGTTATTAATAAACATAATTTTTTATTTTAAAATAAAATAGAATTTTAATATTTATTCCTTTTTTGTTCATTATCAATTTTTGAGAAGAAAATTTTTGTTTTATTTTTTGAGGAATGGAGAAAAATGACGTGGAAACAATATTACTTTTAAATGGTAAAAAAATTGAAGAATAGAAAAAAAAAAATGTGACATTACTCCTTGTTATTTTCTTAAATCATGGTTAGTTGGTTACCAATGTCAATATATATTTCAGCATTATTTAGTTTTTAAAAAAATATTCAGATGAGAAAAAATGAATTGGTCTGCGAAGTGTCTCTCGAAAGGTGGGAAGGAAATTATGATTAAATCGGTGGCTCTGGCACTCCCTTCCCATGTTATGTCATGTTATAAACTGCCACAGGATTTGACGTCTAAACTAACGAGCGCTATTTCTACCTTCTGGTGGAAGTCTAACGATAAAGCTCGAGGTATGCACTGGGTTGCATGGGATAAATTATGTAAAGATAAATGTGAAGGGGGCTTAGGATTCCGTGCTTTGGAGCAATTTAACGACGCCATGTTGGCTAAGCAATTTTGGCGGTTAATCCACTACCCGACGTCCTTAATGGCCCGGGTGATGAAAGGGCGATATTTTAGGAACAAACATCCCCTGAAGGAAAAAAAACCAAATAATCCATCCTTTGCATGGAGAAGCATTTATTCAACTAAAGATTTGGTGGAACAGGGAGCGAGGTGGGCGGTCGGTTCAGGTACTTCTATCTCAGTCTGGCATGACCCATGGTTGCCGGACACCCGTCCGAGACCAGCGAATGGTAGGGGGAGATTATGGCTTCCGAGCTTGATGGTTAACCATTTGATTAACCCAGTTACAAAGGATTGGCATCTGCCCACTCTTGAGGAGTTTTTTGATCCGGAGGATGTATCACTTATTCGGAGTCTACCGGTTAGTAAAACTTACAAACCGGATAGTCTATTATGGCATTTTACTAAGTCCGGGAAATATTCGGTCAAATCAGGATATCGGCTTGCCCGAGAATTACTCACGGAGGTTGAGTATGGGCCGACATGTACGGCCCTACGGGCTCAATCATGGAAATTGGATGTGCCCCCAAAGCTCCAACACTTTTTCTGGCAGATTGCCTCAGGTACTCTTCCTGTTTTAGAAAGGCTTGCGTTTAGGGGTATTCGCTGTGATCCTTTATGCAAGCGATGTGATTTAGCCGTGGAGACTATAAACCATGCGCTTTTTGAATGTCCTCGTTCGCGAGGTATCTGGGAGTCTTCACCGGTGACGCTTGAAATAGGAGGTTTTCCTTATGGCTCGATTTATGCGAATTTGGATTTCATTTTCTGGCGGGCGTCTTCACAATCCGGGGTTCCCGATATAGCTCGATGTCTCCCCTGGATTGTGTGGTCAATATGGAAAGATAGAAATAAAAAGGTTTTTCAGGGTACTGAATTGGAGCCAATTGATATTTTAAATCAAGCGGCTAATGATAAATTACTATGGGAGGAGGCTAAGTCTTATTCAGTGCAATATCTTTATCCTCCGCCTTTAGTCGAGGACAGGGGTTCCTACCCCCGATGTCAGATTGATGGTTCTTGGAAAGGCACAGACTCTAATCAAGGATTGGGATGGTGGTGTTGCAAGGGAGAAGATTCAACGCTTCTATTGGGAACACGGAATCAGAGGAGAGGTCTTACTCCCTTGCATGCAGAATTACAAGCTCTGATTTGGGCTATGGAGTCTTTATTGGCGATGGGAGTTGATTGTCAGGCTTTTGAGACGGACTGTGAAGATCTAGTTGCGATGGTGCAGACGCCGGAGGAGTGGCCTGCTTTTTCAAACCTGCTGGAGGATTTCTCACTGCTTCGATCTTCCTTCCCTTCTTCACCCTAGTCAAGATCCCACGAGAGTTAAACGCAAGGGCAGATTGTCTGGCTCGGTCTTCAAGAACTTTAATTTCTGATTCAATTTTTGTAAACTCTTATCCTCCGGTTTGGGCTACCAATCTTGGGGTTTTCTTTTAATTCTATTAATGTTTGGTTGAAAAAAAAAAAAAAAAAAAAAAAATGAATTGGGATTGTTTTGTCATATTTAAAAGGTTTAGGACTTAATTAACAATTAATCCCTATTTTGGCGACTGATGTGATATGATCATCATCACTTGACTTCACTCTTCCCTTAAAGTTTTGATCGGTTTCTAATTTCTCGACGAGCGAATGAAGTAAACTGCCGACAATAGTGATTTTCGTAAAGGGATCAGTGTGTCCCGGTGGAAGAAGATGCTACATTTGGCTGGGTTTACATGTTGCTTAGGCGGCGTCGCTCTTTATCTTCTCAGCCGTAGCACAGGCAGGTTAGGCAGGGGGTTTTCTTTTTTTGCGATCACTTGCTCTTTTTTCATTGTTAGGTGATAATATTCTTCTCTACCTCTTTTGTGCGAGATAGAGTTGTCGAATCAATCAATAAGGTTTACCACCTCAAGGATTTGGGTATGTATTGTTCTGTAATTCAATTTTAGGGGTTTTTGATTATGTTTTTGGTATCAATCTTTCGATTTTTCTTCAGAACAATTGGTAGAAGGAGAGAGCAAGGTGTTACCTTTGGTCATAGTTTCAGGAAGTCTTGGCTCTGAGACACCTATTAAGTGTGACCATAGCGACCTACTCGGTGTTCTTGTTAAGAAAACGGTATGTATGAAATTAGATGAATCGTATATTAGATATTGTAAAAGCTTTTAGATGGTATGTTTTAAAACAATGATTCTTCAGGCAGAACAACAGGTTTTGAGACGTAATTGGAGGTTTTCATGGGTTCAAGATAGTACATTTATGCAGCCCATTACTAAGGAAGTCCCGTGGTATCTGGTATTATATAGTCAGTTGGAATTTTGAGTTTGATAAGCCAACTTCCGTGTAGTGGACTTTGGATTAGAGTGTTTTACTAAAGTCATTGGTTGTTCGATAGGACGATGAGACAGGTCGTGTGGATGTAGCTGTATCTCAAGGTGAAATAGGCTTGGCGTTGACGGTTGGAAGTGATGTATTCGAAAAGTCAGAGCCGGTATCGCTTGTTCAAAGAATGTTGGATTATCTTAAAGGCCTTCAGGTCTTTCCTTTCCTTCCACTTTTCATTGATTTGCTTTTGTTTGGACGATGCTAATATGTTGTGGCACCATTATTGTCTACAGATACTTGGGGTAAGACGCATTGAGCATATTGTCCCAATTGGTACACCGCTTACAGTTGTTGGTGAGGTATGTCTTTTATTCGTTACAAGTCATAAATCTCCTATATATCAAAATACGTTTTACATCTCTCAGTTTTGTTGTGTTGCTTACGGCCATGTTTACAGGCTGTTAAGGATGGCATGGGGAATGTCAGGATTCAAAAACCTGAGCAAGGACCTTTCTACGTCTCTTCTATACCGCTCGATCAGCTCTTCTCTCAATTGGGAGAATGGTCAAGGTTGTTTCTTTTCTCTGTTTTGCCCTGTTCTTTTTCTTCGAATACTATGATTGAAAAGTCTAAAAGGTGTATTTTTTGGCAGGAGGTTCAAGTATGCCTCCATTGGTTTAACTGTTCTTGGTGTGATTCTTCTTACAAAGCCTGTGATTAAATATACTCTAAAGAGAATTGAATATATTCGAGAGAGAAGGCGGCGGCAGCGGCAGTTGTCACTGGATAGGTATGTCGCAGCTTAACCAAAGTCACATAAATTGAAAATAATTAGTCATCACAAGTTTAAGTGTTGAGCAATTTGTTGTAGAGTTGTTAATATAGCTCCTACTCCTAGGAGAGCCGAACCTGTAACTAGAGGATTAACAAGGCAACATGAGAATAGCTCAGGTAACTCATTAGAGTTTGTAATAACATGTGATACCTTTTTCTGCATACTCTTGGAATTGCTCTGCTTACAAGAATTTCTTATCAGGATTAATAAGGCAACATGAGAATAGCTCAGGTGGAACAAGCAGAGATGGCGATACACCTGATATTTGTGTGGTTTGCCTTGACCGGAAGTATAACACCGCTTTTGTTCAGTAAGGGCACTGCTTTTACTTGTAAAAACTCTTTGAAACTCTCTCACTGTTCAGACATGGCAGCTTTTGATTCCTCTTTTTGTTTGGTTTGGACTTGTAGGTGTGGTCATATGTGCTGCTGCATAACATGCGCCTCGCAACTGAGGACCTGTCCTCTTTGCCGGCAACGAATAGAACAAGTTCTGAAAATTTACCGCCATTGAAAGACAAAACTGAGGTCTCACCTTTGGAGGACATTGGACTAAACGCTTTCGATCTACCAAAACCATTTACTAGCAAACAATCTCATTAGTCTTGTATATAAACCTTGTAGATCGAGATTGAACGAAAGAGACAAAAGCTATTATAAAATATGACCTAATCATCTAATCCCATACAACAAAGCTTGTATTGAAGGAAAAAAAAAAAAAAGTAGCTAAATGGTTCGTGTCCGTGAAGTTATGCATGATTCCGTTATGTATATCCATCACTTGTTTTTCTATTTTAAAAAGAAAAGGTATAAATCCGTGAACGGCAGGATTCGAACCTGCGCGGGCAAAGCCCACATGATTTCTAGTCATGCCCGATAACCACTCCGGCACGTCCACCCTATTGTTAAAACTACTGGATCAAATTTATTTAAATGAGTTCTAGTACTGTTTTAAATGGAATCAAATTGGGCTTAATTAAGCCCAAACTTATTAATGAATGACACAGAGAAACAAACCAGACACAACTGAAACTAATCAATCAATCCTCTAAATGGTAATGAACGAGAAACTAGAGAGTCAACGGTCAGAGCGTTGACCAAATCTCTCACTCTCACGAGCCCAAATCTCTCCAACTTCCTCTCTCTCTCCGCTCAAATCTCACCGGAGATAGTCTCACCGACGAATCTGATTCGTTCTCCCAACCGAGTAAGCTCTCTCTGCAAATTCAGATCATTCCAGCTCAATCTCATCATCGGATCAAGATTCAGTTTTTATTGTTCCTTTCTCTTAACAAAAGCTTTTAAATGATTAATGAAATCTAAAACATTTACATTCTAGTGATTTGAGAAATCAATTTCATAAACTTGAGCTTAGAGAACCGTAAGATAAAAAATTAAAAATTTGATCTTTCATTGTCACTTGTTGAAGCAGTTTTTTAAATTTTGTGTTGAGTACACTTTCAAATTTCTAGGACTTTTATATAACGTGTTAGATCGGTTATTGGATGTTCGAATTCCGAAAAAGTTTCGATCTTTCTTCCATTTTTTTGTGTTAATAAGGTGGGAGAATGGCGACTCCGGTTGATCCACCAAATGGGATAAGGAACCAAGGGAAACATTACTTCTCAATGTGGCAAACACTTTTCGAGATCGATACCAAATACGTGCCTATCAAACCTATAGGCCGAGGCGCGTACGGTGTCGTTTGCTCTTCCGTTAACAGAGAGAGTAATGAGAGAGTAGCGATCAAGAAGATCCACAATGTGTTTGAGAATCGTATCGATGCGTTGAGAACACTTAGGGAGCTTAAGCTTCTACGTCATCTTCGACATGAGAATGTGATTTCTCTTAAAGATGTTATGATGGCTAATCATAAGAGAAGCTTTAAAGATGTGTATCTTGTTTATGAGCTCATGGATACTGATCTTCATCAGATTATCAAATCGTCTCAAGTGTTAAGTAATGACCATTGCCAATATTTCTTGTTCCAGGTTTGTTTGCCTTTGCTTTTACGTTTAGTTTGCATTTGACGTTTGCATTTACTTGTGTTATTTTTCATTCTTTTGCTTAGTTGCTACGAGGGCTCAAGTATATTCATTCAGCCAACATTCTCCATCGAGATTTGAAACCTGGTAACCTCCTTGTGAACGCAAACTGCGACTTAAAGATATGTGACTTTGGGCTAGCGAGGACGAGCAACACTAAAGGTCAGTTCATGACTGAGTATGTTGTGACTAGATGGTACAGAGCACCAGAGCTTCTCCTCTGTTGTGACAACTACGGAACCTCCATTGATGTCTGGTCAGTTGGTTGCATATTCGCCGAGCTTCTTGGGAGAAAACCTATATTCCCTGGAACAGAATGTCTAAACCAGATTAAACTCATCATTAACATTTTGGGGAGCCAGAGAGAGGAAGATCTCGAGTTTATAGATAACCCTAAAGCCAAAAGATACATAGAATCACTCCCTTACTCACCAGGGATATCATTCTCACGGCTTTACCCGAATGCGAACGTTCTAGCCATCGATCTGCTTCAGAAAATGCTCGTTCTTGACCCATCTAAAAGGATTAGTGTCACAGAAGCACTTCAACATCCTTACATGGCGCCTTTATATGACCCTAGTACAAATCCTCCTGCTCAAGTTCCTATTGATCTTGATGTAGATGAAGACGAGGATTTGGGAGCAGAGATGATTAGAGAGTTAATGTGGAAGGAAATGATTCATTATCATCCAGAAACTGCAATGATGGACCACAGTGAGCTCTCTGAGTTTTGATGAGATCAAGTGTTTTACAGGTAATTTTTCACAGAGATATCTTACAACTACTTTTCTTTATATCTTTTTCATGTTTGCTTCTTGAAATGTTGTTAATAATAGTATCTAAGAAAAGAAGAACAATGACTTATATAATTATGTGATATGTTTGTGCCATGGAAGCTTTGTTTTGTTTTTGGTTACAAGCTAAAGTGTCTGTAACGTTTTGTATATAAGACTATAAGTGTGTGTGTCCTTAAAACTTCATACTCTTACCTCTGATCTTATTATTAGTGCTTTCTATAAAGTCAATATATTTATAGCTGATAAAAGTTTTCCGAATGTTAAAACTTCACATCATAGCTGATTGAGTTGAATATGATTTTGAAGATATATTAACACACGAAGTTGCCTACACTATTTGAGATAAATAACTAATTTATTAAATACTAAAACATATGAATAATTGCATATAGCATATTGGAGTTTTCAATAGAATGTTCCAAATCCAATGTATTGTACATTTCTAAACAATGTTTTTTTGACTTTCATACCTACTCTTGAATTCAAACTTGCTCCTTAAGCTGCGTTCCTATTGGATTCATAGGTTGTAGTCTTTTTTGTTTATATACCTAATCAAATGTCTCAATGTCCATTAAATCGTTTAATCAAATATTGTGGAGACTTACTGTCTATCGCACATTCACACACTTAAATTTTACTTAAATGATAGAATTAAAAGATGTCAGTAATACTAATTAGGGCTAATTAGTAACTAACATGTATACTTTGGAAAAATATATGATGAGCAGTGTGTGAATAAGAATCTTTTACTTTTGTAAATGGAAAAAATGTAAGAGTGTACTAATTATTGAGACCATTGATGTGAAAAATTCTAGAGCCAAAGAGATAATGATTCTAGAAGATCAATTCAAGTTTTTTAATTGATAGTCAATGAATCCTCATCATCATCCTTTTTTTTTGTGAAAAGGCTAACATCATCATCATCATCATCATCATCGAGCCAATTCTATATTATTCCATCAATTCGATAGTTTGATTAAACTAAACCATATGATGATGATTAAGCAGTTTACTTGTAGACCTTTATCCAAAACTCATCGAAAGTTGTGATGATTTTGACACACTAGTTTAGGTGATAGAGAAATATAATTTTTTTTTGCAACTGCTTTGTAAGAATTGTCACAAATGATATTTTCTACTTCAATTATTATACAATTTATACTATGGTCAATTATTATGCACTTTTTATCTTTATGCACAACATTTAGCTGGAGAAATTTATTGTATACTGTTTCAACTGCTAAAATCAAATTACCAAAAAAATAGAGAATTTAGCTGAAAACAGCTATAGTTATACTTATCTACTATTCTCTCCAATTTATATTACTTGTCATTCTAGATAATTTCATACATATTAAATAATAAAATACTATAATATATTTATTTATCTTTTTGCTAAACACATAAACAGTTAATCCATTATATATGTTATCCACTAATAAGCATATAAAATTAATAAATATTATACCTACTTGACAAAGAGTGTAAATTTAAAAGTTTAATTTTGTTTCACAAAAAGACGAATAAATTTCTAAAGATATATTATACTATTTTATTACTAACTTTCAATTATTATTATTTTACTTTTTGCTTTTTTATTAAAAACCAAGTACTCCTTAATATCAGTTTTAGATTTTTATTTTTCTTTTTGCACTACGAAGATATGGATTTATACATATTTTCAAAAGGGTATAAAGTTGGGTTAATGTATCATTTTTTTTTTTTTTTTGCAAAAGTTAATGTATCCTAATCCCACCCTCAAAGACAAGAATTTAACTAATTAGAGATGCAATGTTCAATCTCTTTTGGAGGCACCAGACGCTGTCGCAAGACACACCACTTGCTTATATTTTAATTTCTATCTTCTCTTTTAATATAAGGGGATGATGCCTCTTAAATGATAGTATGATTTTATTTTTCCCGACAAGTCAAATTTATTGGTATTAAAAATGTTTTCAAAAACATAAACATTCCAAATGTAATACTATATACGCAAAATACAAAAAATTAAAATAAATTTTGATGGAGTAGAAATAAGTCGGCTATTATTTGGTAGAATTGTAAACAATATAAATCTGTTACATCCTTTCATCACAAACATTTTACTGACAAGTGGTTGACAACTCTAATATTTTTAGCAACATTAGTTAGTAAATTTAAATTTGATGTAGTTGGAAATAATTTCTGGACCATCAGTTGATATGCATGCTGGGCATGTTCGTTTGTCTGTCGCCAGCGACAGAAACGAGCGACAGCGACAGAAAGTTGTTCGTTTATCTGTCGCTAGTTTAGCGACCAGTCGCAGCGACTGTCGCCAGCGATCAGCGACCGTAATTTTCAGTCGCTAAAATTTTCAGCGACTGTCGCCAACGATCAGCGATCAGTCGCTAAAACTAGTCGCTGGATCCAGCGACAGGCAAACGAACAACATAGCGACCAAGAATTATAAAAAAAATAAAAATTTATAAATTAAATATGATCAAAATTAAAATTAATTAAATAAAATATAAATATGTATAGTTATTAAAATTAAACTAAATCTAAATAAATAAAATAAAAAATAATTTGAATATATTTAAATAAAATTTTTAAAAAATCAGTTATAAACAAATTAAATTTAACAATATTAAAATGAATAAATTAAAAATAAAATTCAAATTAATTATTTAAAAATATGTAAATATGTTTTTCATTTATTTTCATGGTTATATGTAATTTTTTTTAAATAAAAATATAAATTATCAAAAATTAAGTTTTATTAATTTTTTTCAAAAATATATGGTATTTAGTCGCAGCGACAGGCAAACGAATAATTTAGCGATAGTTTCTAGCGACAGTCACTATAGTCGCTAGGGACAGACAAACGAACAATATATGCTGTCGCTGAAATTTATCGCTGTCGCTGAGTCCAGCGACAAGAAAACGAACAGGGCCATATAATAATTATCTAAGTCTTAAACACAGAGCGACAACCTAAAATATTTTTAATGATATAAAACACGTAGTAACGAGCAAAACAAACAGGTAATTTGTCACATGTGCTTACATAATCGAGAAAATTAATCAAATCCACCGAAAATTATGTGAACAATAATTCCAAACTTTCGAACTAAGTTGACTAACCTAACTCATGTTTAAACAATGTTTATATTTACCAAACTCTGAAAAAGCACTTATACAAACAAGAAAATTAATTTACAAACTATCAAATACTTTATGTTAATTAGAACTTGCTTAACCAGAATCTCTGATTGCTAAATTCTATTTAAAAACCTATAAATCTCCGTTCCAATATATATAACATACACACACATCAAATTAGTTGCCATACACGCATCAAATTAGTTGTCGAAAACAATAATATCTCTATACATAAAATTACAAAAAACTTTTAGAAAATTCCAACTATATTTTTGATTATAAAATTACTTGTGGAAATCTATGAACGAAAAGACTTATTTTTAACTTCTTCTCCAAGGAAGTCAATCAACAAGACCAACACAACGTTATCACATACGCGATCCATGATGTTCTCTAGTTCTTTTTATTCGTAGAAGCTTCTTATTATAATGAATCATCCACATATTAAAAGAGTATAAAAATCTGAGATCTAAAAGATTGACCAAGTTACAACGCTTCATCAGATCCGGTCAAATTCTTAAATCCTTTTTCTCTATTTAAAAAAACCATTATCGTGTCGTGTTACAAAAAGAATATTATTGTCGCGTGAAAAATCTTATAAAATATTAATACAAATCTCTTATATTAATAACAAGGTCGTCTCTCTTAAAAACCAAATCCTCAAGAAACACATCTCAAGATTTAAAGAAACCATAAAAGATCATCATCAAACCGACCCAAGTAAACAAAATGGTGAGTCCATTTAGATCTCCATGTTCTTCACCAAAAGCATCAAGGAAAGCAAACAAGAACCCTTATTCAAATCGTGGACTCGACAAATTCTCTGAGCTTCTCTCCGAGCTGGACGAGAAGAGACAAAGCATATACTCGAAGAAGCTCGACTCCGGCGGCCCACCTCTTGTTCGATTCGTGTTCACGAGCTCTGGCGAATGTGTCCCCGTCGTGATCAGATCATCTTATCTTCAAAAGAAGAACAATAAGAAGAAGAAAGATGTTGTTTCTCCTGATCATAAGGTCAAAACAGAAGAAGTCAACGAAGTTAGAACAGAGGAAATCAAGAAGAACACAGAGCCTGAAACAGAGCAGAAACCGAAACAGAACTGTGTTATAAACGAGAAGCTTAAGAAGATCGCAAGACCGGATCGTTTCTTTCCTATGACTGTGATCTTGGTTCTTGTTTTCTTGGCTTTCTTTGGAAGATCTGTGGCGATTATGTGCACTTGTATCATTTGGTACTTGGTTCCGACGATTCAAGAACAGAGCGGGTCATCATCATCGTCACTGTCTTACGCGATGAAGAAGAAAGATTTCGCTAGGAAACTGAGTATTGAAAACAGAGCATCGTTTAATCCAAGAACTGTTCGTGATCATTCTCCTCGCAAGTAGTAGAACAAGTTTTTTTTTTGGCTGCTCGTGAAAAAAACCGCGTGACCGAGCAAAGAAAAAAAAAGTTTTCTTTCTCTTTTTTTTGTTGTCTTTGTCAAAAGTTTTTTTTGGTTTGGTTACTCTTTTGTTAATTCTCTGTTTTGTTCATAGTTGTTGAATTTAGAGACAGCTGAATTAGCAGAAACATGTGTATCTTTATTTATTTTTTTCCTTTAGGTTTTTTGATGTTTATAGATGTAAATATGCAATTGCAAGATGTTACATATTGGCCCTGATTGGTAGGTGACTTTAAAGACTTTAAAAATATTAAAGTCTTTACAGTCATTTATTTGCCAATCACACTTTTTTGACTTTTATTTTTTTAAAAGTTTTCAAAGCCATTTTTTCTTTTTCCTTCGTTAATTTCTCAAATTTTTTAAAGCCTCAAAACCAGGCTTTAAAATAAAAGAAGTATAAAATATTTATTTTGTTCTTTCCCAATTCTATTTAAAAGTTCTCCACAAGTTTACATATATATTTTAACTATTTTCTTTTTATAAATTAATTATTTTCATTTTTTGCTCTTTTTTTTAAGATCCATTTCAATAATTTTTATTTTTATTTTCATTATCATCATTAGTGATAATGATGAAGAGTAAATGAAAAAAATTGTTCATAATCACTATAATAATTTTTTTAAATTTCAAAACAAATTAAAACCTATTCTATGGGATTTTCTCTAAAGACTTGCATACTTTTCATATTTTTTTTTTATCATAAATAATATTTATTTTGTGATTAAGTTTCTACATGATTTCATTTCTAACATAAATTATATTTATTATTAATAGATATATTTCAATGATAAAAATAACAGCTTGAGCTTTAAATTTTCTGTATTAAAATTTATTTTTGTCATTAAATTGACATATGAATTAGTTTTTGACATAATTATACTTATTATTAATATAATAATAATACTAAAAAAATAACAGTTACAACTTTAAAAGTTATTGGTAAACAATCAGATTTTAACAGTGAAAGTTTTTACAGTCAAAGCATCTACAGCCAAATTCTCTGCAGCTAAAATTTTAAAGTCAAAGTCTCTACAGCCAAAAGTAACATCTGTTACCAATCAGGGCCATTATCTACTCAAGCATACTTAAACTGATAATACAAAAATCCCAACTTTTTTGCTTTTTACTTTTTGGGGATATTTTTCTATGTTTTGTTTTGTGTTTCTTAATTGGTGTGTTGTGGATTGGGTTATCCATTGGTCATATATAGATCGTCATGTTCTTGAACCAAACGATTTGATAAAACCAAATAGACCGTGAATGAACTAGTTCTCATATGCCAGAATTTACATGACAATGTTCATATACCTTGTACCCGTTTTACTTTACCTTAGACCTGATAGACTAATATGTGACATGTACACCAACAATAGATAATACAATCCATAGCACACCAATCAAGAAACTTAAAAGAATAACGATAGAAAGTGGCATATAAATAAGTACATTGATCAAAAGTCATCAGCAATTTATTTATTTATGTATCTTAATGAATTGAAACAATGACAGATACGTATATAGAAAACCCCCCCTTTTTTTTTTAATGCAAACCATAGATTTTTTTTTTTTTTTTTAAGCTAGAGAGATAAGATTGATAGGAGAACCAAAAAAGAAGTGATTCTGTAGAAGAACCAAAAACTTCACATGCATGTCAACTTATTATTAATCAGAATTAATGAAGAATATGGTGGCATTATTTAATTAATAAACGAAATTATAATTTGAATTAGCTTTTTAAAATAATTAGTTGATGTGTTAGTAGTAGTACGTAAGTTATTGAAAAAAAAAACGTAGAAGTAATTAATATCAATAATATACGTACTAATACATCAACGAGATTAGTATTAATCACTAGAGTAGTCATCGTGATAAAGAGTGATTATGACTAAATAAGCATAACTTGCAAGTTTCATCTTATCATCAACAGTATTCTTTTTTAAAAATGAAGAAAGACAGTGTGATGCAATACATTTGTCATTTTTTCTAAAAATAATAAATTCGTTAGTTGTTTTCTTATAATTCAATTTAGTTTCCTTGACACATCTATGGAACACGTGATATTGTGGAGAAAGATCCCACATTGGAAGATGTGATGGGACTTAAGTAATATATAAAGGGTTAGGGCCAATACACTCATTGCCAATTGATTTTGAGTTGGAAAACCGTAGTAAAACCCAAATTTAACATGGTATCAGAGCCTACACACGCTGGCCCATTAATTAATCTGGCCCGGACAGAGGGCCGATCACCCCATTAATTGATAGCCCAAAAAGAAGGCTCAATTCGGGGGCGTGTGGAGAAAGATCCCACATTGGAAGATGTGATGGGACTTAAGTAATATATAAAGGGTTAGGGCCAATCCACTCAAGGACTTTGATTGGTGCGGGTGAAGCACGGGACGGGGTTTATCATCTTGCTGGTGCTGTTATTCCTCAAGCGTGTCGGATTGGGAAGCTAGATGATCGTGATTTGTGGCACAAGCGAATGGGGCATCCTTCGTCTCAAGTTCTCACTTTACTTTCGGGCTTTGGAAATTTTTCTACTGGTGTTAGTGATTTAGAAGCAAGTTGTGATATTTGTTGTCGAGCAAAACAAACTCGTTTCTCGTTTTCGAAAGTTCAAATAAAGCAGATGATTTATTTAGTATGATTCACTGTGATGTTTGGGGTCCGTATCAAACAAAATCGACTTGCGGCTCTGCATACTTCCTCACCATTGTTGATGATTTTTCTCGTGCGGTGTGGACACACTTGTTGCGTGAGAAATCTGCTGTTCCCATTGTCGTTAAGAATTTTGTTGCGTGGGTTGAACGACAATTTGGAAAGCAGGTTAAGACAGTTCGTTCGGACAACGGTACTGAGTTCTTACCACTGCGATCGTATTTCGCAGAACATGGGATCACTCATCACACTTCATGTGTTTACACACCACAGCAAAATGGACGGGTGGAGCGACCTGCAGATGGTATCAGAGCCTACACACGCTGGCCCATTAATTAATCTGGCCCGGACAGAGGCCCGATCACCCCATTAATTGATGGCCCAAAAAGAAGACTCAATTCCATCGAGATAACTAAATAAAGAGCATTATCTCGAGGAGGCGTGATGGATTATCGAGATTAATGGCTAGAAGAGCCATTATCTCGAGGGGGCATGTGGAGAAAGATCCCACATTGGAAGATGTGATGGGACTTAAGTAATATATAAAGGGTTAGGGCCAATCCACTCATTGCCAATTGGTTTTGAGTTGGAAGCCCATAGTAAAACTCAAATTTAACATGGTATCAGAACCTACACACGCTGGCCCATTAATTAATCTGGCCCGGACAGAGGCCCGATCACCCCATTAATTGATGGCCCAAAAAGAAGGCTCAATTCCATCGAGATAACTAAATAAAGAGCATTATCTCGAGGGGGCGTGATGGATTGTCGAGATTAATGGCTAGAAGAGCCATTATCTCGAGGGGGCGTGTGGAGAAAGATCCCACATTGGAAGATGTGATGGGACTTATATAATATATAAAGGGTTAGGGTCAATTCACTCATTGCCAATTAGTTTTGAGTTGGAAGCCCATAGTAAAACCCAAATTTAACATGCATGGATATTCGATAGAAAATGAACCAAAAACTTCAACCTATCATCCATCGATGGTACGTAATTAATGGAGATAAAAAGGTAGATGGTGGATGACATTATACATTAAGTTTAGACAGTGTGTCTCAGAGAGATTCTAGATATGTCAATTGACCTCGATGGAAGTTTTATGTAGGTAACAACGGTCTTCTCAAGGAGTTTTGAGATTTAAAGTCGTTTATGGATAATCATAATTTTGTCCGCTTCAAAAGACTTTATTTTAGTCTTATTATATTGGATTTCACTTTGGAAATGTGTGATTCATTGGTGATGGATAAGGTCGTGCTTCTAGAATTTATGAAGAGAAGTCCATATCTATTCATTTATTGAAATACATTTACATTTTTGGTTATATCAGCTTCTATATAAAAGGTTGTAACTAGATTGGAAGAATAGTACTAAACCATGAATCAAAACATTGAAGACAATATGACCCGAATGGATGGTGAACAACTTTATCGGCTGTTTGATATCAAAATATTTTCCCTTGAGCTTGACCCTTGAAGTCCATTTTGACGCTTGTTAAAATTCATAACCAAAGAGAAACTGACGTGGTGATAAGAGTTACAGCACCAACCATCTTTAGAACCATTCCAAAATAATTTCTTGATATTCTCCTAACATAAAATATAACAATTAATTGACACTAAATAAATTATTTTGTTCACACAAGTTCATTTCTGTCTCAGAAGTACATGCGTATTTGGTATTTTCCAAATCAAATAGAACATATCTCAAACCAATTTTGGACAGTTCGAGTCGGACTATAAAAATATAGACACAACAACTCAGGTTGGACAGAACTTAGCCCAATTTGATTGACATGCCAAAGTTTCTTCCAACAACTTTTCAAAGGGAATATTTTTCCGAATTTAATTCTAGTCAAGTCCAGTCCGGTGTGCATGTATTTTGGCATAAGAACAAAAATCAGATCTGAACTTAGAAAACTTCAAAACATCATCTTAAAATACAAATCCACCTGTCATAGACCTAGACGACAGAGAGCAGCACTACAACATCTCCCATGTTTCTCTAGATCTCATCTCAGTGTCTTACTCCTGCAAACAACCAGATTTAATTTAAAATATCAGAATCTCATCTTTTATCTAGATTCAGCATTTTAGTTATATGATCACAATCATAAATTACCCTGAATCTTTTCCGGCGTAAATCATCCTGATTGTATCCGAACGACTCGTTTTTGTGTCCGCCATCTCTGTGATCCAACGCCCTCCTCAAGTCCCGGAAGAATCCAACCTTGTCCCATGTTAGTTCATAGTCTGCCTTTAGCCGAGTACCTTCCTGCTCAAATGACAAAAACCGGAATATATCAGCTATGTTCAAATTCCTACAAGAGAAATACTGACAAAAATATCAGTTGCTTAATTCTTTCTGCATAAACAATCACATAAAATTTAATCTATCGACTATCAAACAGAAAGTATTGAATGAGGTATATACAGACGTTAGTAAAGCATTTAGATGTGGTTAGTAAAGCATTTAGATGTGGTTAGATGTGACTATTTAGTTTCGGATACAGTAGCAAGAACCCACAAAACCACACTAGCACAAGCAGAACCAAACTTTTTCATACAATTTAGTGCAGGATTCAGTCGAGGTCTCCAACAAAATCATTTTTGGGAATGATAAAAGCTCGTCAACAGCTCCAAATTTCCCAAAATATTTGTCTAGTGAAACCTAAAATGCTACTTTGCAATATAGATGATACCTTTTCCATTGAGCGACCACAGAAAGCCTTCATGGCATTCACAAAGTCATTGTATTTCTCGAACTGAACCACAATCTTACAATGTAGACCTGATACGAGGTCTCCACTGTCCTCATCTCCGTCCTTACCTAGATCATCGTCCTCAGCAACATTAAGATTCCTATAGAGGATGAGTTAATGCAGCTGAACATGGATTTATATAAATTATCCGAATTACATTAACATCAGATTCATTGGTAAACAGAACAATGATCCGAATAATAGAATACTGTGAGCACACTTGGTAAATCAAGTTCAATACAATGATTGTAACTAGTCGTCAGTAAGATTTCCATACAAAATGCCAATTCTTTTGAACTACATGGACAAATACGGTAGACTATGATCAATTGCAGATGAATGAAACCTATCCAAAGCAGCACAAAACCAATGCACTTTGCAATCAGCGAGCCATAGATCAATCTCAACTCCCACAGTGTCACATTATTGAAGCAATTTCATTAATCTTAACTTCAACAGTGTCACATTGAGCCAAACAGAATCAAATTGGACACGAAAGATGAAAGAATCTGTACCTAATTTTCCCAAAGCTAGAGAAGATTGTATGTGTAACCAACATAGAAGGCTTTGATGATACTCTTGGCTCAGCAAACCATCTTGATGGCACACCTCTGAGTATTATCGTATCAGCCTCTCTCCTTGCCTCCCTTTGATGCCCTACAAAAGCACAATCACATCAAAATATCCAAAAGAAAAATCATATAAATCAAGCTCTAAATTTGATAAACCCAAATTACCAAAAGCGTAAAACTCCTCCCAATCCTTCTTCAACCTCTCGAAATCATCTGAAATCGGAAGCACCACAGTAAGCTTATACTTAACTCCTTCCAAATTAAGCTCAATACCATTCATCTTCTCCACCAAACTCTTCCTCCAGTCAAGAAACTTCCTCTCCAATTCCTTCACATCTCTCTCTCCATCAATCTCTTTCTTCCTCTTCTTCCCATCAAGAAACCCTAAATCGCGGATAAACAACGACCCATGAGCTACTGGCTCCTCACGCTTGCGTTTCTTCAAGTCCTTGTGACGGCGTACCACGATATCTTCCTCCGCAACTGTCACCGACGGTACGACGGAGCTTTTGAGGTAATCTATCAAGGATCGCTTGAGTTGCCATTCGTCGATGGGTTTAGATACGGAAGGGACAACTGGGTGGATTGTGAGACAGAGCTTAACGCGTGAGACGAGAACGAGGCCGTTCTCTTCAATATCTAGGGTTTCTATCGGTGATAACTCTTCTAACGATCGCATTTTTTTCGCCGTCGATGCAAAATTCAAATCGCGATTGGCTCTCAAAGTGTCTCGGCGCGGCGGCTTTGGGTATAATAGAAAGAGATACTGAAAACAATGCTGAATCCGAATTCCAAACTGGTTATTTCCGGTTCTCTTGGTTTTCCAACATTTTGGGAAGAAATTGAATAAACTGTCCAAAAATATTAGTAAGAATCTTCATTTATTTTTTAATTAGTCTTTTTCGCTTACCACCGATTTTTAGTTTTTTAGTTTTTTTTTTTTTTTTAATCTTGATTCAATTCGTGTGTTTAGGAATTAGGATTTTAAGATTTAATATCGATTAGCATGCTTAGCCGAATTGATACAAAAGTTTAAAAAATCTATCATCACATGGATTTTTTGATAATAAATAGACGTATAGATCACAATTTTTTTAGTGAAACTGAAAATATATCAGTTTGACACCTATTTGGCAATTAATTGCTAGATTAAGACACCATCCTATCCAATAAGTAGAATGATACAAATTTTAGGTAAAAAGACTAAGGAGGGTGTATTTTTTTTTTTTTTTGACAACAAAAGAATTAGCTCAAACGAGCCAATTATGTGGAAAATTGTTTACAAATAAAACATTATGCGGAGAGGTACGCGCCTGGCGTGCCAAAGAGTCCGCATGTACATTAGCATTACGCGAAATAAAAGATAAAGAGAAAGAAGAAAACTCCTCCCTATCAATCTTGATAGCGTCGAGGTATGTTGAGTAAGCCGGCCAGTCTAGAGGCGAAGACACCATCTTCACCAAGTCTGAACAGTCTAGAGGGGGGTGTATTCAAACTATGATTTTGGAGGATTTTATGAGATTTAGGAAATTAGGGATTTCGAGAGATTTTAAGTGATTTTAAAAGAGTTTTTAGGATATTTGGTGAAATTGTTAAATATTTTGTTTGTGATTTGATGAGATTTAAAGAGATTATAATGGGTGATTTTAAAAGATTTTTAGAAAAAATAAATTTTAAAACAAAAGAAAGAAACAAATATTCTCTTTAATTTCCAGTATCATACTATCATTAATCTCTTCCATTATTAATTTTTGCTTCTTCTTTCGTTCTTCTTCTTCGTTCTTCGTTCTTCTTCTTCTTCTTTCTTCGTTCTTCTTACAAATGACCAATGATCTGCAGCAAAAGCCTAAAAACACTAAAAGAGTAAGGTGTATGCCACGATATCACCACATACATCTGTTCACCTCCCCTTTTCATCCTTTCACCATGCCTCTGCCTATTAAACAAATAACCATATAATACTTATCATGACCATCTCTCTCTTCAATGTTCTTTTTTTGGTCTATGAAACTGGAAAAACAAATTGAAGTCATGTATTAGTAATTGTTAATCACTTCTCTGGAAAAGTATTTGTTATTTTTTTTGCTAAAGAAAATGAAAGAGAGATAAGTAGATACGTTCGTGGGTGGTTTTGGTTTGGATGAGATGCAGATCTTGTCAAGTTCCACATATGTATATTGACACTCGGCTATAGTGTCTTTTTTTTGTAAAACAAATATTTTAAAATATCACCTCTAGAGATGTGATTTTAAAAATTGGATTTCTAGTGTAAAAATGTATCCACAATCTTCCAAAATCTCTCAAAATCATTGTTACAAGATTTGAAAGAAAAAAAAATTATATTTTCAATAACAGTTGATTTTATATGATTTGTTAAAATTGTTGTTTGAATAACAGAGACTTTGAGTGATTTTGAATGACTTTATAAAAATGTCATTTTCAATAACACTAGATTTGTGAAGAGATTTTAAAATTCCAAGTTGAATAACATGTGATTTTAAACAAAATCCAAACTCTTTTAAAATCAATGTTTGAATACACCCCCCTAAAAATCCAGAATTTTTTTTTTTTTTTTTTTTTTAAAAAAAACAAAAACGAAAAATAACAGTATTAAATATTTTGATTTAAAAATACGATTAATGAAAAAATAATGTATATGTATAAAAATAAATTATGATTTAAAATATAATGTATAAAATAATATTCAAAAAATTGTTTACAAAACATTATGTATAAAGATATGATTTAAAAATATGAAATTTAAGATTATATAGTTTAAATAAGTTAAATATATGTATGAAATTATAACTAAAAAATGTATATAAAAATATTAAAATAATATTTATGAAAATATAATATAATATATAAAAATATGATTTTTTTAATATATAAAATATGCTTTAAATATATGAGTTTAAAAATACCATTCTTAATATGATTTATAAAAAAATCTAAATAATAAAAATATGACTAAAAATTTTTTAACTTAAAACAAATTTGTTGTCACTTTTTTTTTATTTCAAAAATCTGTTGTCACTATAATTACATTTTACATTTAATAAATCTGTTATCAAACACCAGATTTTTTGAAGCAAAAGAAAAAAACTGTCATAACATAAACAAATCTGCTATAACATATGATATTCACATAGGTCATTTTAACATTTTTTTATAAATGTTATAAATCTGTTATCAAATCTGTCGTAACTTAAAACAAATCTGTTATCATTAAAGGTCAACCTAGTAATTATTAATCTGTAAAAAATCTGTCGTAGATAGATTTTTTTATCAAGAAAATAAATCTGAAATAACTGTGGTTAATAAATCTGCCATAAATTATATCAAATCTGTCATATATTGTGAAAGTCTGTGGTGTCTTCATAAATAAATCTGCCGTGAAAAATAAATCTGTTTTGTGGTCCAAAATAAGTCTGTCATAAAAAGTCTGTCACACAAAAATAAATCGGATGTACAAAAACAAATCTGTCATTCACAAATAAATCTGTCACAACTAGAACGGCAGACTTTTACAAATATTTTGATTTTCTTAAAAAAAATCTGGAAGGATAAATTTGACTTTATTTTTTTTCCTAACAAAGAAAAAAAGGTATTTTAGACAAAAAAATAACACATCTAACTCTCACATTTTATGAGTTACTTTAGTAATTAACCTCTTAATTTGGTTCAATCTAGTTTTTCTCCCATTTTTTTAAAAGAACTGTTTGCATTTAAAAGTTACAAAAAAAACACAAAATTATTTTGGAGACACATTTTTTATTTGTCTCGTGAAAAAATAATAATAGTATGTGATAGTGACATTTTTATAATAATAGTTGTGACCCAATGGTTGACAAAAAAAAACATTAGATGCATGTGATACTGACATTTTTATACACACTTTTAACTATGCGGTAAGTGTTTTTCCGTATTACATATTCGCGAGTTATCTTAACATATATATATATATATATTTTTTTATTTTTTGGGTGTTTCTTTACATTATTCTAACTTATATATATATATATATCATGCTGTGAGTAATTAAATATATATAAAAATTATTCTTAATCGTTTTCGAAAAACATCTTTCAAATTTTTTTTTGTTCTGATGCTCGTTTTCTCTTCAACTGTCTTTAACGTATATAAAAACTACAAAATGAATGCAAATACACAAATTTATGCACAAACATTTAGACCAATACCAAAATTTGGTGGTACATTCTAAATGGTACAGCCTCCCACATCAGGATTACTAAGTGGTGTTGACCATTGGTTCATTTGATTCACTTACTTTATTTTAACTTGAACAGATTTAGCCGATGAGAATGTTTTTGATGATACCAAAAAATAATGTGTTAATTTATGTATATTACGCATCCACATTTGTTTATGTATTACGCTTTCACATTTGTAAAGATATATATATGTATATGGATATTTTTTAATGACGATAGGATTATCAAAAAAAAAAAAAAAAAAGAAAAAAAAAACAGAAAAAAAAAGAAAAAAAAAATTCCAACATTTATGCTATTTTTCAATATTTATGAAAAAAAGAAAAAACCACTTAATAATTTTCAACATTTATGTAATTTGAAAATTTTGTTAAATGCTTACGTGCTTATGTGTTAAGTTATATGACCCGTCTTCGCCCTTTCTCTCCCCGACGAAGACACACAAACACACAAAAGAAAAAAACAAATCCTAGCTTAGCACCGTCGCCACCGAATTCGAAATTCCGGTAACCCCATCACCGGAAAAATCTACTCCACCTGGCTACGGATATTGGTTCTCGTCGGATCTAGCTGCTTCCTTTCTTCGTCCAGATCTCGTACTCTATTCTACCTCGATTCGCTGTGGAAGTTTCGACGATGGAGGCGATCGATGAGTTGTCTCAGCTTTCGGATTCAATGAGACAAGCGGCGTCGCTGCTCGCTGACGAAGATCCCGATGAGACCTCTTCTTCTAGACGGCCGGCTACTAATCTCAACGTCGTTGCCCTAGGGAATGTGGTGGGTTTCCTCTCGCTTTACCTGTTTCTTCGATGTGGTTGTATTTGGTGTTTGTGTGTTAGTTTTATGCTGTGATCGAGTGTAGATTTTGGTTGCCATATTGTGGATCTTGTGGATCTCGATGAGGTTTGTATGATTGTTCCTGTAACCTAGGAGTTTGATAGGATGTATTCTTCGTTCGTAACTTGATTTGTTGTGTTTCTCTCTATAAGGGATTTTTTGATTATATGAGATTAAGCCTGGGATGTATTGCTTTAGGAGAGACGGTTGATGTGTTTGGTATTTGAAACTATGAGAAATCTATTTTAGAAAGTGTATTTCAGGACGAAAGATGTATATGTCCTTCTTATTAGATCGTTGTTGTTAATTGAACTCTTTGTGCCTAAATTACTTGTCTATTGGAAGACAGAAGAATAGATTGCTCTGTGCTTGTGATTGGAACTTGGAAGGCTTGGAAAAGAACATTTCTTATGCTTAGACTGAAGTTATTTTACTTTTCTTGGTGGATCAGGGAGCTGGAAAGTCTGCAGTTCTGAATAGCTTAATTGGACATCCAGTTCTGGTAAGTTGTGTATTGAGTGTGCGGCAATTTGTGTATATCACTACTGGCTGATACATTCTCTTAAAGTAACCACTTTCTGTTGTGCCTATCTTCTACAATTACTATGGATAGCCGACGGGTGAGAATGGTGCTACGCGGGCTCCTATAATCATTGACTTGAGTAGGGAAAAATCACTGAGCAGCAAGGCAATAATCTTACAAATTGACAATAAAAATCAACAAGTTTCTGCAAGTAAGGCTCCCCATATGCACATATGCAGTTTAGCAATGATTTGTGAAGTTATTTCTGCGTGTAAGATACAATGCATTAGATTAATGTTTGACTAAATATTCCGGTTGTTTTGAATGTGTGTGTTATAGGTGCCCTAAGACATTCTCTACAAGATAGGCTTAGCAAAGGCGCCTCAGGAAGGGGTCGTGATGAAATATACCTAAAACTCCGTACCAGCACAGGTAAGCCCTTTCTTACTTGCACAATCATAAATGTGAATCCTATTTATTGGAACATCCATATTATCAAAGCCTAAGTCGGGGAATGTCCCCTACATCAGTGAACAGATCAGCTGTAATAAGTTTTTACCACCGAGTCTAATGCACATTAGTGCTTCAGCTTCTTTTGGTTAGAATCTGATGCTAAGGTGTGGTAATTGGATTATATATTTGAATGAAGCTCCAACATAAGTATCCTCCTTGGAACATGAACAAACACATATCATTTGTTTCCTTACTGCTTTCTGCAATCATCATAACATATTTGTGTCCTTTTAACTGCAGCTCCACCCCTGAAGTTGATTGATTTGCCTGGACTGGACCAGCGAATTGTAGACGATTCTATGGTAAGATTAGGAACTCCTTGATACCATTTTCATCCCCCCAGTCCATCTGTCAACTATGGAGATTTTCAACACTTTTTTATCCAGCATTCTGGCTGTAGGGCAACATCGATTCATTATCATCTTGTAATTTGTTTATTTCCTCTCTTTTCAAGATTGGTGAACATGCACAGCACAACGATGCCATATTACTGGTTGTTGTGCCTGCTAGCCAGGCATCCGAAATTTCGTCATCTCGAGCCCTGAAGACCGCAAAGGAGTATGATCCAGAGAGTGAGTATATAGACACTTTCATTATATAGTCCCTTCATTATACTTCTCAACTACTATGGTGACCTTACTATATTTGGATTAAATCATTGGATCTGAATTTTAGTATACTATAACAGTAAAAAGTGACATCACTCCCTATTTATAGGTACTAGGACAGTAGGAATTATCAGCAAAATTGATCAGGCAGCAGAGAACCCAAAATCCCTTGCAGCAGTTCAGGCTCTCCTTTCAAATCAAGGACCTCCAAAAACAACTGATATTCCATGGGTTGCACTTATTGGCCAATCTGTCTCAATTGCATCAGCACAGTCTGGAGGCAGTGAGAACTCTTTGGAAACTGCTTGGCGTGCTGAGAGTGAAAGTCTTAAATCTATTTTGACTGGTGCTCCACAAAGCAAACTTGGCAGAATTGCCCTGGTGGATACCCTTGCTAGCCAGATTCGTAGCAGAATGAAGCTAAGGCTTCCAAATATCTTAACTGGGTATTTCCTTTCTCCATATGTTTGCTTTTATATGTCATAATTGCAAATGAAAGTTAAACGAAAATGGATAGGTGCCAGATTTATCCTCCATCATTACCAAGTTCTGAAAATACGAACTCTTGCTTGCGTGGTCTTTGGTCAATGCTCATCCTCTGTTTAGCTGATATGTTTCCTTTCTCTCCCAAAATGTGATGGCTGTCTTTTGTTTAGTTTTCTGGATGATTATTCAGAGAAATGATTGTGGTTCTTATGAAAATCCTGAACTAATTCCTTTTTTCCATGCACAGACTCCAGGGTAAGTCTCAAATAGTGCAGGACGAATTAGCAAGGCTTGGTGAACAACTGGTTAGCAGTGCTGAAGGCACAAGGGCAATAGCTTTGGAGCTTTGTCGAGAGTTTGAGGACAAATTTCTTCTTCACTTGGCTGGTGGTGAAGTGAGTATTTTCCATCAGACTTTCCTTTTCATTTTCTAGTTGTAATGGGACGTGTGGTGCTGTTTTAATGTAGACAGTTAAGAAGTTTATGAAGATTATCTTATATCATTTTGGATGTATGTCATATGTTTCACTGGAAAAGTTTTTGAATTGCATGCCTTGTCGTTGTGCCTTTCATGTGGACTTCGATGAATTTTGTTCTCTAACAAAAGTTTGTTTCAGGGAAGTGGTTGGAAAGTTGTTGCAAGTTTCGAAGGCAATTTCCCCAACCGTATCAAGCAGCTTCCATTGGATAGACATTTTGACTTGAACAATGTCAAAAGGGTGGGTTTTTAAATATTCTTGACCCCAATTTTATGGACAAGTAAAAGTCTTAGACTGGATTTTGACAGATTGATTTGCTAAATGTTTCAGATCGTGTTAGAGGCAGATGGTTATCAACCTTATCTTATATCTCCAGAAAAAGGGTTGAGATCGTTAATAAAGACTGTTCTTGAGTTGGCTAAAGATCCAGCACGACTATGTGTTGATGAGGTGTGTCCATGTTAGTGTTTACAGCTTATCTGTTGTTGGCTCCCTCTTATTTTAGCTGCTTAGGATTAGAATTCAGAAATTTAGTATATAGTGAAACATTGGGTATGGCTTGTCACACATTGTCTGTTCAACACATGTCACGATGATATTTAAATTCTCCTGATCTAGTCTTATTAAAGTCCTACTCAACCTTATTATAAATATTGTCACGGTTCATTTTTATTGTGAAGTTATTCCAACCTGGTGCCTAACTGTCTCATTTATTACTGAGCTAATAGGGTCTGAACTTTTTATTAGGTTCACCGAGTGCTTGTTGACATAGTTTCAGCTTCCGCGAATGCCACACCTGGTCTTGGGAGATATCCTCCTTTTAAGAGAGAGGTAATAATGTTTTTCACTGCTCATTCAGTAGCATTATTCATTTTCGTAATAGCTGTTCTTTTTCTTAATTTACCGTTAATCAGGTTGTAGCTATAGCAAGTGCCGCACTTGATGGATTCAAGAGTGAAGCTAAGAAGATGGTAGTTGCACTAGTTGATATGGAGCGTGCGTTTGTACCTCCTCAGCACTTCATCCGCCTCGTACAAAGAAGGTAACATCAGCTGCCCTCTTTGCCTTCTGGCTGTCATTTCGAGTGGCGTTATCATACTCAAAATTATAGATCATTGTCTTAATTTCCCTGTCTTTTGATGTATAACAGTTTTAAACATATTTAAATGGATCTACTTTTGTGAGTGTCCAGCTAATTTTTTATGTTTGCCTGTGAAATGAACATTTATGTTTTAAAATGCTTTCATTAGGGTCACAAATTTGACCCTTTTAAATAGTTCCGTAACTGCAGTATTTGTCGCACAGGTCATGATATATACAATATACATGTTACAAGTTCTTTTGTGATGCATATCTCACTATTCGTTTCGCTTTTTTTGCTGTACGGTTTACTGTCTTTATCAGAATGGAAAGGCAACGTCGTGAGGATGAGCTAAAAGGTCGTTCCTCTAAAAAGGGACAAGATGCAGAGCAGTCGCTCTTAAACAGGGTATGCTTTTATCTCAGATTTAATCTGGATTTACGAGCAAAACTAGATAGTGCTTTCTGCGTTTTATTTATGAAAAGTACATAATGTAACAATTCTTGTTTCTGCTCGTAATTCAGGCAACTAGTCCTCAGCCTGATGGCCCATCAACTGGTGGTAGCTTAAAATCATTAAGAGACAAATTAATGCCGCAAGATAAAGATAAAGATAAAGATAAAGATAAAGAGACTCCGGAGGTTTCTGGTCTGAAGACTGCTGGACCTGAGGGGGAGATAACAGCAGGTTCTTTTTCTGTTTTTTAGGATTATCTGATATTCTGACAGTTCAATTGCGTGATTTCCTCTTCTTTTCTATTTCCTTTCTATCATTTAAGCATTGAACTGGTGTAGGATCAGCTTTTCATCATATTATTTGTTGATATCAAACCATCGACGAAGCTTTTCTTGTCCAATTTTGTGATCTCCTTTTCTTGTCTGCCACTTGAGCCTTTACTATGGTGTAGGATGGGTTTTCGTGGTAATAGTTTGTTATAAATACCAACTTTCAAGGTCTTCAACATTAAATTGTACTCTCTGGTGCAGGGTACTTAATGAAGAAAAGTGCAAAGACAAATGGATGGGGTAGGCGATGGTTTGTTCTGAATGAAAAAACTGGAAAGGTTAGTGTTTATCACATATATTCTTCAGGAGTTCATCCATATATTAAAAGAGAAAGCTCTGTGCACTTATATTGTAACTGTAATGCTAGCACTATACTTTCCCTTACAATTTTGTTTTCTTTTTCAAGATCTTTTTATAATTGTTATTGATGTGATCTACCATTGCATTTACCTTTCTCCAGCTTGGTTATACGAAAAAGCAAGAAGAACGAAACTTCCGCGGCACTGTAACTTTGGAGGTATCATTCTCTTGAAAAACTTACTTTTTTGTTGGTCGTTAAAGATGTAACTGCAATTAAGAGAGTGATGATAGGCTTTCATATTTATGTTGCTCTTCCACCTGGTCCTTTGAGCAGGCTGATGATTACTTTCAATTGTGAAGTCTACACCGCAAAACAATTTATTACCATTTACTGCTGATGAGAAAATTTGGATGCTCCATGTTCCATAAATAATATTTAGCCTTTTCCAGTTTTATTTGGGTACAGTATTCAACTTTTTGTCTCATAAAACTCTGTTAAACTGCTCAGGAATGCAGTATCGAAGAAATTTCTGATGATGAAGGAGAAAAATCAAAGAGCTCCAAAGATAAGAAATCAAATGGACCTGATTCAAAAGGACCAGGCCTTGTATTTAAGATAACCTGCCGGGTTCCATATAAGACTGTACTTAAAGGTATGTCAAGCGATAATCAAAAATTAACGGCTTGACCCTCTTTATGCTCCTTTTTATATGAGCAAATCCTCAAAAGCCCTTATATGTTGCAGCTCACAATGCGCTGATTCTCAAGGCTGAGAGCATGGTTGATAAGAATGAATGGATTAATAAGCTGCAAAAGGTTATCCAGGCCCGAGGAGGCCAAGTGGCTGGCGCTTCCATGAGACAAAGTCTTTCAGAAGGTTCACTTGTAAGTCACACGAGGAAACTATATGCTTATCCCATGATTTTCCCCCATTCTTTTAAAATTGAATTTTCGTAAAATATGTGTTAGCTGATCTTAATCTAGTACCATTAGCTTGATGATAAAGTGTTTGCCATAAAAACTGATATCTTTGTGTCGTACTTGATGGGTTAAGATTTTGTAATACTAAACGTTGAAGATAGCTTTGTTTGGGCATGTAAGACAGTGTGTTTCTTAGAGTGGCGATAAATTTGTTTTCTTTTGTTGTCTGATTTTCTTTCGCTTTTCAGGATAAGATGGTTAGGAAACCGGTTGACCCGGAAGAGGAATTGCGGTGGATGTCCCAAGAAGTACGTGGTTACGTTGAAGCTGTTCTCAACAGTCTAGCTGCCAATGTTCCAAAGGTAGGAAACTATTCAGTTTTTCTTGTGAATCTTTAATTTTCCATGTCCATCTCGTTCTTTAATACTTGATCATATTAATAAAACCGTGGCTACATACAACAGGCTGTTGTTCTTTGTCAAGTAGAGAAATCAAAAGAAGACATGCTGAATCAGCTTTACAGTTCTATCAGGTCTCTTCACATCCTTTCTCAATGTATAACTGTATACTCAATACTGTGGTGTGGTGCTTATTTGTCTTTCCTTTCCTTTCCATTGATCTGCAGCGCAATTGGTAATGAGAGGATTGAATCATTGATTCAAGAGGATCAGAATGTCAAAAGACGAAGAGACCGTTACCAGAAGCAGTCTTCTCTTCTTTCAAAGCTCACAAGACAGCTTAGCATTCACGATAACAGAGCAGCTGCTGCCTCAAGCTGGTCTGACAATAGTGGCACGGGTATACATATACACACACTCATCTACCATTTCATTATTGTGCTAATATATGTAACGGAAGATGCATGGAATTGATTCGTTTTTGTGGTCGTCTTTATTTGTTCTTTTTTTTTTTTTTTTGCAGAAAGCAGCCCGAGAACCAATGGCGGGGCTTCAGGAGAGGACTGGATGAATGCGTTTAACGCAGCTGCTAGTGGACCTGACTCATTGAAAAGATATGGATCTGGCGGCCATAGCCGTCGTTACAGTGATCCAGCACAGAACGGTGAGGATTCTTCTGGATCTGGTGGCAGCTCCCGTCGCACCACGCCAAACAGGCTCCCACCAGCACCGCCACAGTCCGGATCTTCTTACAGGTATTAGAAACCTGTTTGATTTTCCAGGATTATTATTGAAGGAACCATAAAACACAGTTCATTCTTTTTTTGCCCTTGTGGATTGGTCCCCGTTTCGGGGACTATTTTTCTTATTTCCTTCACTAGTTAAAGCAAAAAAATAACAGAATGATAATATGATGATGATGTACTTGCGTGTGTTTGTAGATAGATATTTGTTAGAGACACATATATGAGTTTGGTCTTCATATTGGTCATATGCTTTTTTTTTACTAAAGAAGATGTTACTTTTGTATTTTAGTAGCATCTAAAATCTTGGGAAAATGAAAGTGAAACATGTTTCCATTTAGACCAAGCTTATGTATCTCTCCATAGTGTCTATCAATTAAAACACTAAATCGCCCACGCAACCACAAATTGAAATGACTAAACGAATAAACTATTTTCATATTCTAAACGAAATCGACGATCATTATCATGTTTATCATTCCACTGTGGAAGAGGATTATTTCTTCTGTAAGATACTCTTTGCAAAAATAAAAATGCTTCAGCACAATGGTCATCGAGAAAGTGTAAGAATATGATTACCCTAGCGTAGTCCGTTGGTTAAATAAAACCCAATGTTTTCAAAACCGGCCCGGACCGGCGGTCGAACCACGTTAACCCACGAACCGGCATCATGTCCGGTTGGGTTAATATCAAAACCCAAAAACAATTGAACCGGTAAAAAACCATATCAACCCGCCAAAAAACCAAAAACCGGTGAACCATTAAACCGGATAAAACCGGGTTCTACTTTTTTTTGTAAAATTGAGTGCAATTAATTTAATTAATTATCTTTTCTAGTTTTCTTCTTAGCAAATTAGCAATAGTAGGGTTTCTTAGAGAATGAAGATTGAATGTTCTACACTCTTATTATCTTATTGCTTTGAGATTTGAATTTCTAAAATATTTTACTAGCTAGTACTGGTTATACTTTGAGTTTGTTACAGTTTGAATTTATTACTTTTTTATGTTTTTTAAAAACATTATGATTATTGAAGTATTTGATTTGGTATATCAAATTATATCATAGTTATAATCATTGAAAAAATAGAAAACATATCCATACCTATTATTTATAAAAATATCATCAAAATCAATTGAAGGTTGGCCGGTCGAACCATATTTACATGTGAAACTAGGTTCATTCCGGTCCGGTTTTAAAAACATTGATAAAACCCTAAATATCAGACGAAACTCACTTATCTGTGCTTAAGTGATAGTCGTGGTTCAACCTGTGTTCTCTGAAACCCTAGTACGATCTTCATCGGATGAAACCTTGAGCGACGTCGTTTTTCTCGGAATTCCTAATTTCTTTCATCTTATTCCGATTAAGTGGGAGTTAAGAATAGAGAGATGAGTACTCACAGGATAAATCCTTGAGACACGATATGTGTTAGTTCTGTAGGTTATCTTGAGGCTCAGGCCAGACATGGAGATTGTTCTCAGGGCCGTAAGAGATGAAACCAACCGAGTTGCAACAGAGAACAAGAGAGCTCTGTGGCTTTCTTCTTATCTCCTCTGTTCTTAGCTTTTAAATGTTGTAGCTACGATGAGTTAATTCTTCTGTGTGGTTTTCTCTTCTCAGGGCATTGTTTTACCATTCTGTCACCAAGTGATTGATGCTGGTACTGATAGTAGTAATCTTATAGCAATGAGTTTAATCTCTGGCACTGCTTTAGTGCTTCTATATAATAATCATGTTATCTTGTCTCTGTGTAAAAACTTCAAAAGAAGATAATAAATTCTATATTATCAGAAGACTAATTATAAACACATTGTAATGATCCCCCACGTGGCAAGTAGGTAGTTGCTGGGTGCTGGAAGGTGTTGTTGCCTATTGTTTTTTTTTTTTTTTTTTTTTTTGCCAGAGATTGTTAGTAGGTATTGACTTACACTTAAACAACACATCGCCTACTTTATACAGATCTGTTTGGACGAGAAGCGATTTCCAGGAGGTGATTATATTGTTGATCATACTACTTTTCTTTCTTTAGTTTTCCGTGGAAGAAGGTGCGCTTCCAGCTTTTGTATTTTGCGATTTTATTGTCTCAGTATTATTCATGTCTCTCTTCAAAGATCTGTGGGTTAGGATTTCACAAAAACAGTATCATGATTTTGTAAATTTTCAAAACCTATCTAAAGTTGATAATAACTTCTACTTTTCTAGCAGGAGGCTTATGGCTGAGACACTTTTGTCGTTTGGAATTCAGAAACTTTGGGACGTCCTTGTCCGAGAATCTGGTCGATTTAAGGGAGTTGATGAGCAACTCAACGAACTCAAAAGTAATCTGAACTTGCTTAGGTCGTTCTTGAAAGATGCATGTGCTAGGAAACTTGCAAGTGAGACGGTGAGAAATTTTGTGGAAGAGATAAAAGAAATTTTTTTAGACACAGAGGATATAATCGAAACATTTCTTTTAAAAGAAGAGCTTAGTAAAACAGATGGCATCAAGAAGCGTATGAGAAGACTTTCTTGCATCCTAGTAGATCGCATGAAAATTGCTACAGATATGGGAGGTATAAGTAAGAGGATCTCCAAGGTGATCCGTGATATGCAGAGTTTTGGAGTGCAACAGATGATTGTCGATGGCGGCGAGTATTCACTACATCCTCTACAAGAAAGACAAAGGGAGATGCGAAAAACGTTTCCTAGCGACAAAGAAAGCGATTTTGTTGGACTAGAAGATAACATGAAGAAACTGATTGGCTATCTGGTGGAAGAAGATAACATTCAAGTAGTTTCTATAACTGGTATGGGCGGTATTGGCAAAACTACCCTGGCACGACAAGTTTTTAATCATGAAATGGTGAAAACTCATTTCAATGGAGTTGTGTGGGTCTGTATTTCACAACATTTTACAAGAAGATATGTGTGGCAGACGATCTTGCAGAAACTTAGTCCAAAACATGATGAGCAAATATACTCAAATATGACTGAAGACGAGCTTCAGGACAAACTTTTTGGACTTTTGGAAACGAGTAATTCTTTGATTGTCTTGGATGACATGTGGAAAGAAGAAGATTGGGACAGAATAAAGCCTGTGTTTCCATCAAAGAAAGGTGACATCTTATTCTTAAACTTTCACTACCCTTTGATTAAGAAATATATAGAACATGACAAGGAATACACATGTGATTTATATATTTTTGTTCAAATACATTACAGGATGGAAGGTAATACTAACTTCTCGCAACGAGAGAGTGGCCTTACATGCAGATCCAACATGTGTCACTTTTAAACCAGAATGCCTAAACCCTGGAGAAAGCTGGACACTTTTCCGAAGGATGGCATTTCCTAGAAAAGATACAGCTGGTAAGCTTTCAGGGATTTTTTTTTTTTTTTTTTTTTTTCTTTTTAACGTTATATACTCAAATTATAGAAACTTCTTTTACGTTTAGTTGCATCATATCTTCATCTCAAAGCCCAAGCACTACATTGTTATCGATGATGTGCAGAATTTATAGTTGATGTGGAAATGGAAGAGATGGGCAAGAAAATGATCAAACATTGTGGAGGACTACCATTGGCTGTCAAAGTGTTAGGAGGGTTGTTAGCTGCCCAACACACATTAAGTGAGTGGAAAAGGGTTTATGATAATATTGGATCTTTCATCGTTGGAGGGACAAGCTTCAATGATAGAAATATCAGTTCAGCAATCATCTTTTGTATATGAGCTTTGAAGAGCTGCCTACTTATTTGAAGCACTGCTTCCTCTACCTTGCCGATTTCCCAGAAGATTTTACAATATCTGTTGGGAAATTGTCCTATTTATGGGCTGCAGAAGAAATACCAAGGCCGAGGTATTTTGATAGAGCAAACACTCGAGAGGTCGCAGATGGATCTGTAGAAGAATTGATGATGAGAAACATGGTGATTTCTGAACGAGACAGTGATACTTCAAGATTTGAAACATGTCACTTACATGACATGATGAGAGAAGTTTGTCTGCTTAAAGCTGAAGAAGAGAATTTCCTACAGATTGTTAGTGGGAGATCAGTTGCAAACTCTAAAGCTCCTTGTAAATCTCGCAGACTAGCCACTAATAAATATCATCTGGAGGAGGTGATGATGAATCCAAAACTTAGATCTCTCTTGATTGTCAAGAATGATTGGTGGCAGGTTTTGGTTAGTTCAGGTTTGTTATTCGGCAGGCTACAGTTGTTGAGGGTTTTAGATCTCTCTGGTGTTAGTTTTAAAGGAGGAAAGTTACCTTCTAGCATTGGAAAGCTCATCCACTTGAGATATTTAAGTTTATGTCTGGCAAAAGTATCTTATCTACCATCTTCCATGCGAAATCTGAAGCAACTTCTCTACCTAAACCTATTTGTAGACATGGAGTATTCTTCAACCTACATGCCCAATCTCATGAAAGAGATGCGAGAATTGACATCCCTCGCTCTTCCACGGAGAATACATAATGAGGTAAAGATGGAATTGGAAAATCTAGTCAACCTGGAGACGTTGGACAGTTTCTCAACAAAGAGAAGCAGTTTGAGTGATCTTCACGGAATGACAAGGCTTAGGGCTCTCTGTATCTTATTCGATGGCGGATGTACTGTGGAAGCTTTATCTTCAGCCCTAAGTGAATTGAGACACTTGGAGAATCTGACTATATATAACAACCAGAGAAATGATGAAGCAGGATTAGTTTTGGATTGCGTTCATCTCAAAAGTCTGACGTTGAGTATATATATGCCAAAGTTACCTGATGAACAACACTTCCCTTCTCGCCTTACAACCATATCTCTAAGTTATTGTCGTTTGGAAGAGGATCCCATGCCCATTCTAGAGAAGTTACTTCATTTGAAAGAGGTCAGGTTCTGGAATAAATCTTTCTGTGTGAGGAGAACGGTCTGCTCAGGCGGTGGGTTTCCCCAGTTGCATACGCTTGACTTCTATGGATTAGAGGAATGGGAAGAGTGGATAATTGAAGAAGGCTCCATGCCCCTTCTCCATACTTTGTCTATCAGTCAGTTTAAAAGATTGAAGGAGCTTCCTAATGGGCTGCAATTCATCTGTTCCTTAAAGGATATGAAAATCCAGACAGATCATCTGGAATTCAAGGAGAAATTGTCTATAGGAGGAGATGATTACTACAAAGTCCAACACATTCCTCTTGTTCGACTTTACTAAGACTGATCTCCAAGAAACCTAGTATGTTGTATGCGGTTCAATTCTGTCAGTATGTTTGTCGAAAGAGAGAGAGAGACGATTTTCACCAACTCTGGTACGACAAATTCATATCTGTACCTTTGTTGATTCAGTGAATCAAATATTTTTGACAAAATATATAAAGCAACATAGCTTGGAATCTAATAAAAACAGAGGTTTCCCTTTTTGCAGGTCGGGAGCACTTACTGCTGATCTTTACGAGGGTGTTGGTTTACATGAATATCCAGCATCTGCTAGGCAAAAGTCAGATGTTTAAACTCCACAAGAATGTTTCTGAGGAGAAATTATGTGGAGATCTATAAGATGTCAATATGATCATTTATCTTCTCAGGATTTACAGATCATTACTAATGACTAAAACTGTGTATTCATTAAAACAATTTTAGTTGAGTAACTTTATGTAAACAGTTTCTGTAGCAGAAAGCATGTTCTTGCTGTGTGATGACATTCATACTTCGTTATGGTTCTGCTACAAATTACGGAGATGTATAATACCGCACTCGCCTTTAGCTAGGCTGCTTTGTACTATTAGTGATATCTGCTTGAAAGATATTAAACCAAAGAATGGAGTATCCCGCTAGAGCAGAGTTAGTGGTGTCAGACCAGAAGCTTCCTGCTGGTGGGTTTCCTCAACTGCACGAGCTAGTAATTTCTGAGTTAATGGAATGGGAAGATTGGATATTAGAAGAAGGCTCCATGCCCATTCTTCAATAAGAGTGTTGACTTACTAGTGAACTTTCTGAAAGACTTTGTCTCATCTTACAGGTATTAGAAACTTGTTTGTTTTTCTAGGATTGTTATTGAAGGCTACCTGATATGACAACATTTCCCTTATTTTTACAACCATAACTCTAAATTGTCGTTGGGAGTTGGATCCAATGCTAATGATAGAGAAGCTGCTTCACCTATATGAGGTTAATTTATGTAATAAATCTTTATCTGGTAGGAAAATGGTTTGCTCGGGCGGTGGGTTTACTTAGTTACAATATAGCTAATGGTAATTGGATTAGCGGAGTGGAAAGAGTGGACAAAAGAAGAAGGCCCCATGCTACATCTTTATACTATTGGTGTATATAGTTTTCATAAGTTAAAAGAGCTTCCTGACAGGTGAGATTTTATCACTTCTTGACACCACTCGATATCCGTATCAAAAGTAAGAAAGAATGTGGAAGGAGAAATTGTTACAGATTACGAAGTCCAAAAAATTTCCTTTTGTTAAAACTTAAAATTGATTATATTACATACGAATCTCCTTAACAATATAGACTGCAACAACCAGGTGAAATATTAATTCCTTCCCCAGTTTTAAAATATAATTGAGAGAAAGAATATGACGATTTTGATATATTTTCTATTGGGTTGTGATAAGAATGTAGTCCTTATAATATACTAATCCCTTTTACATTGTCTTGATGTATTTTGGTTCCTAATCAAGCTTTTTTGCTTCTGTTTGACTACCATACGAAATAACAAAAATACATGTTGTAGATCATGTTTTTCATAAATACTGTATATTTTTTTTTTCAAAAATCTATATTGCTACATTTATATATATATACTAGTAGTTACTCCGTGCTACGCACGAATTTAGCTTGCATTGTGTTTGGATTTTTAGTTAGATAATATTTGTTTTTGGTTTCTTTATTTGTATTGGTGAGTTTTTTAAGTTTTGTGTTTCTTGAGTTTCCACTGTATACTTTATATTTTTAATTTATAGTCTACTATGGAGCTGGAGTGATATGATCGTGGCAAGCACGGAGCCAGAAGCTGCAGAGAAACCGGAGATGGTGGGAAGGATCACTCGGTCAAGAGCTAAGGAGACGGCCAAGGAAGCTCATTCACTCATAGTTGACGGGTCATTCAACCTACCAAGGATCCAAGTCTTCAACATATCCACCTTGAAGACTTCACCCGGTAATGAGGAATAGGTAACTTAGGTGTGAAGTTTGTACTCTTTTTCCCATAGCTGAGTTTTGTCCCAATGGGTTTTCTCAGCATGGTTTTTAATGAGGCAAATGGATCACTACGTCGAGTTATCTAGAAATCATTACCAATGGGAAATAATGTACTTCTGTATTAGTACAAGTGACTTCTGCACTACTACAAGTCACTTAGACGTTTTGCTATTTTCTTATTTCCTTAAATCGTCTTGCTGTTTTATTTTGAACTGCCTGTTGTTTGGAGTGTCGAGCCTAGGGTTGATTATAAAACCTAAAAGCTACGCCTCTTTGTTCTTTAGCGAAGAAGTTGTATGAACAAGTATTGTTAAACTTTTTCCTCAATTTGAATTCTTGAATGCGTTCTTGATTTCTGAGTTTCTATATACTTCGTGATTCAGAAACTCTTCACTTGTTACAATCCATATCACCATCTAAACAATCTATCTCCATCGAACCATTGTTCTATCATTCAAACACCACCCTTTCCATCTACAATAACGATCACGCATCACCACCTCCATCGTATTTGCCACTTCCGCTTCATCACCATCGAATCTCATCACCGGTCATTAGTCTACAGCCTTTCATCAGAGTTCTAGTCCTAGGGAAATCGTATTATGTGGTCAGAGCCAACTCTGTGCCAAAGGCTAAGCGATTCTAAAACCCTAATCTCGTTTTTGTTGCTTAAAATTCGTTTATTTAGTTTTAGGGTTTGTTTTTGTTGATTTGTTTGTGTCTAGATCGAATAGGGTTTAGTTTTAGTTTTTTTTGTTGGTCATTTGTGTCTAGATCGTTTAGGATTTAGTTTGGTGTTGTTCGAAATTAGACTGCAATTAGGGTTTGATTATTTCGAGTTTGTTAGCTATAGGATTAGGTGTTGCCCGTCTTTCTTATAGTTTTGTGTTAGAAATTTTGAGTCTTAGAGCTTATTTTCGTTTTTCTCATTCAAAAAACAATTTACTGCGAGTTTCTTCTTTATTTTGCAGGTACAATGGAGCTTTCTCCAAAAGCTATGGAAGCTTTGAACCAAGCCATGTCTAAGCAAATTGCCGAAGCAAATAAGACCATGTCTACGCAGTTTCAGCAACAGATGGAGCAGCTCAGTAACAAGTTTGAGAAACAGTTCAAAGACATAGCTCAAGCATCTAGTGCATCAGAACAGAGTTCTACAGAACCGCCTAGTCCTAATGAGGCCCTTCGTTTAGCTAAAGGAAAGGCTCACGTGGGAACCTCTTCCAAGCATACACGGATCAGAACAGCTAAGTCACCTACTGGGGGGAGAGAGACTTGTTTCAATCAGAGGAGAAACACTGAAGGTACAGAAAGAGAGCCGCGCAGAACCAGCAGAGATCACATTCGTCCACGACGAACTGCACAAGTAGTTGGGCATCGAATCTACATTGAGTCAGATAGAGAGTATTCTGAAGAAGAAGAAGTTTCAGATCATAGTCAAGAGACAATGAGGAGAAACATAAACGGAGATCATGGCAGGGATTATGATCCTTTGAGGCAGCAACTGAAGCACCTCAAGATTCAGTATCCGTCTTTCCATGGAACCAATGATCCAGAAACTTATCTAAACTGGGAAAGGAAGATGGAATCCAACTTTCAAATTCAAGGTACTTATGAGTTGAACAAGGTGAAGATAGCCATCTCCGAATTCAGTGGTTATGCTTTGTTGTGGTGGGAGCAGTTGGGGCTTACTAGACATCGACAGAGAGAGCCTGCTATCACTACATGGGAACAACTAGTCACGCAGATGAGAAGGAAGTTTGTGCCTACACACTACCAGAGAGAGATTCTTAACAAGCTGAGGCGTCTCACTCAAGGCACTAAGTCTGTAAGAGACTACTATCAGGAGCTGGAAACGCTTATGATCAGGGTTGATTTGAGGGAAAGTGAAGACATGGTTATGTCTAGGTTTCTTGGAGGTTTGAACAGAGAGATTCAAGACAAGATAGAGCTGCAGAACTATGAAGATGTGCAAGAAATGGTACATAAGGCAGAGTTGATTGAATCGCAGATCAAGAGAAAGGGAGTGAGGTCTACGTTTACGCCTGACATGTCCAAGCCGAGAGAGTTCAGTAAACCCGCCTTCACCAAGGACAGCAAACCCGTGACAGCCACAGTCAAAGAGGAGGTTAAGATCGATTACAAGCCCAAGAGTAGCACCTCTACAAGTCATATCAGGTGTTTCAAATGCCAAGGAATGGGGCATTATTCCAGAGATTGTCCTAACAAGAAGATGTTTCTTCTTCAAGAAGGAGGAGAGATTGTGCCAGTAGACAGTTCAGAAAGTGAAGTAGAGCCTGAACTAGATGAAGAAGAAGAACCATCAGTCATGGGAGAGATGTTAGTAGCACGCAGAGCTTTAAGTGTTCAGATGCATCCAGATGATAGAGGTCAGCGTGAGAACCTATTTCACACCAGGTGTATGGTTCAAGACAAGGTCTGCACCTTGATCGTAGATGGTGGTTGCTGTACTAATTCAGCTAGTGAAGAGATGGTACAGAAGCTTAATCTCAAGACCACTTCACATCCAAGGCCTTATCAGCTACAGTGGTTGAACAACAAGGGAGCTTTAACAGTCACGCAGCAAGTGATGGTGAAACTAGCGATTGGGAAGTATGAAGATGAGTTGTTATGTGATGTGATTCCGATGAAATCAAGTCATATTCTGTTGGGAAGACCATGGCAGTTCGACCGAAGGGTGTTTCAAGATGGCTACACCAACAAGCAGTCATTTGAGTTCAAGAGACGCAAAGTCACTCTTCTACCACTTACACCCAGCGAAATTTACAAGGACCAGCTTCACATGAACCGCAAGGATACAGAGAAAGTGTCTCACAGCCTGTACATCAACCACAGCGAGTTCAACAAGCTATTTGAGCCAGAGATGACCACATTCATGTTTGGGTACAAAGAGACATTCACCAGCACTAAGCCAGCAGAAGGGCTTCCACACGAGATCATAGAGGTTATAGAGGAGTACGAGGATGAGTTTCCAGAAGAGATATCTCCAGGTTTGCAGCCACTACGTGGGATAAAGCATCAGATCGAATTGGTACCAGGTTCAGCTCTATCGAACAGACCAGCTTACAGAACCAATCCAGTAGAAACTAAAGAGCTTCAGGAGCAAGTAGAAGAGCTGATGAGCAAGGGACACATTAAAGAGAACCTCAGTCCAAGTGCAGGTAAGGATAATGTAGTCACAGATGCATTATTCAGGAGGTACACTCTCATTTCTACTTTGCCTTCTAAGCTTGTAGGATTTTATGAGACTGACATCGATTTTGCTGAGAGCTATGGCAAATGCCATGAGTTTGCTTTTGAAAACTACTATAGGCAGGATGGATATCTGTTCTTTAAGGATAGATTGTGCATACCAAGAGGATCCATGAGAGAGATGCTGATCAGAGAAGCTCACGGAGGTGGACTAGCTGGACATTCGGAGTGTCAAAGACTCTACTTGGACTGAAAGAACACTTCTATTGGCCTCAAATGAAGAAGGACGTTGAGAAGGTTTGTTCTAGGTGTCATATCTGCAAAATGGCGAAGGGTAAGGTACAGCCTCACGGCTTGTACACCCCTCTACCGACTCCTTCTCAACCTTGGGCTCAAATTTCTATGCATTTTTTTCTTGGCTTACCTCGAAACATAAATGGTAGATATTCTATTTTTGTTGTGGTTGACAGGTTTAGCAAGATGGCTCACGTCATTGCAAGTCACAAGACGGATGATGCTGTTATTGTAGCTAATTTGTTTTTCAGGGAAGTCATAAGGAGGATCAATGACAACGCATATCAGACTGATCTTCAAGGTAAGTATACCATATCATCAACATTCAATGTTTCTGACTTGCTCTCTTATTATGCAGATTCCGATTTGAGGACAAATCCTTTTGAAGAGGGGGAGGATGATATGATCGTAGCAAGCACGGAGCCAGAAGCTGCAGAGAAACCGGAGATGGTGGGAAGGATCACTCGGTCAAGAGCTAAGGAGATGGCCAAGGAAGCTCATTCACTCATATTTGATGGGTCATTCAACCTACCAAGGATCCAAGTCTTCAACATATCCACCTTGAAGACTTCACCCGGTAATGAGGACTAGGTAACTTAGGTGTGAAGTTTGTACACTTTTTCCCATAGCTGAGTTTTGTCCCAATGGGTTTTCTCAGCATGGTTTTTAATGAGGCAAATGGATCACTACGTCGAGTTATCTAGAAATCATTACCAATGGGGAATAATGTACTTCTGTATTAGTACAAGTGACTTCTGCACTACTACAAGTCACTTAAACGTTTTGCTGTTTTCTTATTTCCTTAAAACGTCTTGCTGTTTTATTTTGAACTGCCTGTTGTTTGGAGTGTCGAGCCTAGGGTTGATTATAAAACCTAAAAGCTACGCCTCTTTGTTCTTTAGCGAAGAAGTTGTATGAACAAGTATTGTTAAACTTTTTTCTCAATTTGAATTCTTGAATGCGTTCTTGATTTCTGAGTTTCTATACACTTCGTGATTCAGAAACTCTTCACTTGTTACAATCCATATCACCATCTAAACAATCTATCTCCATCGAACCATTGTTCTATCATTCAAACACCACCCTTTCCATCTACAATAACGATCACGCATCACCACCTCCATCGTATTTGCCACTTCTGCATCATCACCATCGAATCTCATCACCGGTCATTAGTCTACAGCCTTTCATCAGAGTTCTAGTCCTAGGGAAATCGTATTATGGAGATTTGTGGTAGTAGTAAACATTTACCATAATGTATATATATCAAAATAAAGAATTTTATGTGTTGTTTTATTGAATAAGAAAATGATATATTCATAATTTTACAAAATGTAGTATTACAAAATGTAGTAAAGCTTAAAGTAGTTTTCTTCTACAAATTGGGCATGTTGTTTTGCGACGTAACCAATCTTTTTTTTTTTGTCTACAAAAAAAAAAGATTGGTTAGTAGAGTGTTTCATGGTGGAATTTGTAATACATTTCATGGTGGAATTTGTGATTGCATAGTAGAGTGTTTATGTTTTTTTCCTCCTTTAGATCTTGGAGGCATATTGAGCATTCCCCCTCTTCTTCTTATGTCACTTGAGTTTGACTATTTTCTAGCTCTCCTAATACCACTTCTACATCTAGCCTTCTTGTTGCATTTGGGTTGTTATCTTCGATTTCGAAGAAAACTTCTATTTGTTGTGTAGTTTCCGCTCCACGTAATAGAATAGCTGAGTGTATAAAATCCGTCAGATTATTGGTTAAAGTACCTGATGTTTCTTCGTCAATCACAAAATGTGAGGTAGAAGTTGGTGATCTCTTTGAATTGATTATTAGTCGGATGTAGTATTTGCTCATTGGTGAACGGGAAGGTGTAGGTGATGTTGTTTTCTCCTCGGTGTGGTCTTGTGAGTTTGAGATTGAGGTTGTTTCCAGGTTGTGTATCCGTTGGAAGTAGAGCATATATAGTACATTGCATATAGTATATAATTTTCTGGATTTTTGTTTGCTTTAGTGTGTAAATGTTCTTTTTCCATTTTTTTGTGTTTTAAGTGTTTTCCATGCTTTGGTTGTTGTTGTACATAGTGCATCATTTTGGTTACATGATTTGTTATTTATTTCTGCTTTTATTTTCGTATTAAATTTTTTGATGCTGTTGTGTGTTTTTTTCAGCAAGTAGTTTGTTTGTAACATAATAGTATTTAAATGCCATTATTGTGTTAGTTTATTAGTTGACCCAATTCTTGGCATTACTGTGTAGTTTGTACGATATTTTTGCTGCATCCAACGTCTATATTTGGTCCGTTGTTTCTGTTTTATTTTTTTGGGTTTTTAATGGGATTTGTCTTTCAAAGGAAATCATTTTTAAGAAAATGTGGAATATCCGTCTTCATTATTGTTGACTAAAACAACGGGGCAATCAACGTTAATCAACGTCTTCACTATTAACGTTAATCTCCCATGTAGAAAACCTTAGCAATCATCACATATCTAAGCAAAAAGTGAAAGGTTGATTGTAATTACAAAGGAGAAGCACTTACGCCCGACTTTCTGTGGGTTAACATGGGTTGCAATGACCACAACAGTTTCATCTTTCAGGGTTAAAAGTTTGGCATGGGCATCTACCGCAAGTTCACCCCAAAGAGATATGTATATGTTGTCACCACTACAACCAACACCAAAAATGGAAAGGTACACACTTACAAAGAGTGGAACGGAAGTAGTTTGAAGGAGAAATTATATTGTAAACAAAAACAATACCTTTCTAAAATGCAAGTCAGTATTAAATTGAAAGTTATCTTGGAAGGGTTGTTATGGTCTTTGTTTTTAGATGTACGAAACGAAGATATTTGGCCAACAACATCTGGTGGGTGGGTAAATGTAAATATGAGTCATATACTGAAGAAGAAAGTGAAGGCTAAAAGACTAGAAAAATGGAGAATGCTAAATATGTTGTTACCTGGAAGCTCCTCACCCTTGTCGACCATATCAAGCAAGTCTGAATAAGTAGAGAATCTAAAATAATCATAACCAATAGAGCATTGTCTTTTTTTTACACTATTCAAAGACGTTTTCTCTATGAAAACAATTCTCCACTTGTGGTTGGTGCGACAATAACGGTTGGAGGATGGAACAACATCGAACTCATTGATTCTGTACAACTGGCCTTTAACCAATTGATCTTGAAACCTAGGCAGAAGATTAGGAAGGACTGAAGCTTGTATAGCACAATCCTGAAACGGAGGAGAAATTAAAGTGTTAGAATGGAGGTTAATCAGGGGTCAAGAGGAACAAAAAATAGAGATAATATATATTTTCATCTAGAAGGAGGCATTCAAGACTTAGTAAGATATTGTTTCTTTGAAAGTCTCGAACTTCCCAAATATGAATGACCCAAACAACAATCCTATTGTTACCAGCCTTGTGTGTTTCGTTGGAGATTATATCTAGGGTACAATAGGGAGCTAGTGTTTTCGTTTTGCCCATGGTGTCACAAAGATAGTGATTGTCGTCAAAGGAAGGTATTTAAAAAGAAAACTTAATGGAATATTTGAGGGAGAATAATCAGGGATTGTAATGGAATGGTAATGACCATAAAAGTATAGGGGTTTAGTATTATTTTCATGACGTTATATTTGGGTGGAAAACGTAAAAGGGGAAATGAAGGATACACTTTAATGGAATTCTTTAATTATCTTAAAGATTGTAGTAAGTCATAGTAAAACGTAAACATAGTAATGGTTGACATGATTCAAATTTTAAAATTTTATTCCAATCAATTTTAAATTGGATTTAGGACGATTTAACATTAACACCAGTGAGGAAAACATAAATGATGGTGAGTTGGAGATTTACCCAACTTGATGGCAATCCAGATATGAGACCCAATTTGATGGCAAACCAGAGATGAGACCCAATTTGATTTTGAAATTAATATGACTCCGATGGGATGTCAGAGATGTTAACGGAGAACATGGCGCATGAGCTGGCAACGAAGGACAGAGACCTATGGCGTATACACCGGGACGAAATCACAAAGTTCGATGGAGAAAGGTACGTCGGAGGTGAGAAGATGAGTACAAAATCACAAAGGCTACTGGAACGATGGTGACAAAGGTGAGTAGATGAGAAGATGAGAACAGGTGGAATCGACATCGTTTTCGGCCATTTGATTTTATGGGCTGACAATTTATTTAGGTGGGCCTGTATTTTGACTAATTTGGTTAAGCCCAATATAAATACGTAATAAGTAAAAACAAATGTTTTAAGAACAAGGTGAGAACATGTGTCAGCTATATAGTAAGCCAGATGTCATGGTCTTAGAAGAAGTTGAGAAAAACTTTCTCTTATTATATAAGATATACTAGAAATAGGTTCGCGCGATGCGCGAGATATATTTAATTTTATTTTTATTAATTATGATATATTTTAAATTTAGAAATGTATTTTTTTAATATGAATTTTTTAATTTTTTTTTAATATTTGTTCCTTTTTATATATGGTTCGTAATGTTTGGATGCATAATAAAATAAACAAAACATATCGGAAATTTTTTTAGTGAAGTAATTAAATATCTCAAAGTTTTGTTGTTTTGGATTTTACTGTTTTGTAATAAATTGTTAGGTTCTTAGAGCATCTTCAACCACACTCTATTTTAAAGTCAAAACTCTGTTATAGAGTAACACTTTCTCTAACCCTACTCTATATCTTACTCTAAAATAGAGTAAATGGTACGATTACTCTATATGCAACTTTAATTTTTTACACTAACTCCATTTTTTAGTATAAAATAGATTGACATAGTGAAAAACTATGCTCTATTTTAGAGTAAAAAATAGAATATATATTGGAGATAGTCGTAGCACACATGAGATTTGTGTAGAGACCATATATCAGACATTCGAAACGAAAATTGAGTATTGAAAATTGTTTACAAATATTACCAAATAAATCTCATCTTTCCCTACATCTTTTCCAAAGCTGTAATATATGGATACGATCAAGACTTATATGATCGTAAAGAAAAATAATTGATAAATATTTATCTTTTTGCGAGTGGTTTTACAATTTTATATATTCTTTAACTAAATCTTGATATTTGATTTTCTTTTTGACTCCACAATATGTTGCTACGGTTTGATTTTCTCCAGTTAGCCTCCTAACAAATATCTTGTGAATTAGAAACTCTATATGAATGCTTAGAATGTGTTATACTTCTATGATGATGGGTTATTTCTCGGTCCTTGTCTCTATTCTTATTCATTATGTTTTTTTAATTGTCAAAAAATGAACTCCAACATTTCTATTGGTGTAGATGGAAGGGAAGACAAAATTAGAAAATTTAATATCAACAATAGATACATTCCAATTATTTTTCTGACATAACTACATTTCTAATTTATTTTAACTTCATCTAAATGCTTTTTTTAATTAACTATATAAAAACTTATAATATCTATATGTTGACTTTTTCATCAGATTTTGATGATTTTAAAATAAGATATGTGAGGAAAAAAAATCTGCCCGACTCAAATTCATCCAATCAATAAATTAAACTTCTAAAACCTGAATTTTGTACTATACTAATAAGATTATGAATCTAGACAATATGTTTCACAAGGTAACAGAAGAATCACCAATGAATATTTTGAATATTTAATAAGTGTACTCATGATTTATCATATGCTTCAGTGTTTACTCTCTAATCTTGTAATCACCCTTAATATAAAAAATTGGAATAATGCATATTAAAATATGGCTCATGTCATAAAAATTTATGAAATATCTTATACTATATCTCACATTAAATTTTGAATAAAATTCATGAAAAGAAAAATGTGTCAAATTTAATATTTTTAGATTCGATATATTATATCTATTTTCTAATCATTTTAAAATAAATACTATAATTACCATTAAATTATTTTGTGAAACTATTGTTTCCTACTATTTCATGGGGTGATTAAGCAATTATGTGATTTTTCTTTTCTTTTAGTACATACGTTTTAAAGACAGTCAAACTGTAACTTATAGAATATTAAATATAATTTAATTTAATCTGAGTTTTGTCTTTAATATAATATATATGATTATTGAATACAATGTGATTTTTTAAATATATTAGAACATATTTTATATTTTTAAATTAGTCTGTCATAAATTAATTTGGCTTCAATTTTTATTTTAAAAATATGAAAACTTTTTTTGTTTTAGTTGGTTCGATCAGTAGTTTCATTTTTATCTGAGTGTTGTCTTTAATACAATATATATGATTATTGAATATAATGTGATTTTTTAAAATATATTAGTACATATTCTATATTCTAAAATTAGTCTATCATAAATGAACTTGGTTTCAAATTTTTACTTTAAAAGTATGAAAACTTTTTTTTGTTTTAACTGGTTTGATAAGTAGTTTTATTTTTAAGTTATATGGTATATGCTTTTGTTAGGAAATATATTATATGTTAAAAAGAAGAAATATATTTTGTAACAATGTGATTTTTTTTTAAAAAAACCAACTATACACCATATAAGATATAAATAAAATAACGTATGTAAAAAATGTTTAATTTATGATTAGTGAGAAAGACATGTGTCACAAATATAGAGCGCCAAGTGTCGCATTGGCAGGCAAAGTTATAAAACAACCTTCTCATGAGCTCAATTATTGAATTTTGTTTAGTTTAGAAGGTAATGGCGATTTTGGTTACTAAAGCTATGTGTTTCAAGTATTCTCTAGATTAGACTCGTACCTAGCCTAATCAAAGCTACCGACAGAAATGTGCCATCAATAATCAACGGTAGAAAATTTATGGAAACATTTCCGTACACAAATATCCTATAATGAAATTAAAATCCAATAATAATTAAACACATATTTTTTTGGTGTGGTACAAATGTAATCAGACAAGTGATATGGCTTCAATTATTGCTTATATAAATTATAGCCATTCATTTTCACAACAAATGGTCGTCGGATAAGAGTCCACTATTCTCTCCTCAATCTATTAGCTAAAAGCCTAAAAACACAAAGAACTCACACTTTCTCTTCTTCTAATATATTGATTGGATCAAAAAGCGATTTCCAGAAAAGGTGAGTCATGTTGATTTTTTTACTTTTCTTTCTTTAGTTTTATGTCTAACCTAGTTCTCGGATCTTTGTGTGCATGTATATATTTATAGTGTTTGCACAAAAAATTATAAATTTATAGTAATGTAATGTTATTGTCTCAATAGAATGATCTATGGATTGTAACATTCCACCCTAGTTATATATTTTATTCTGTAAATTCTGCATAATAATATCTGAATTGTAAACTTAGGGAACCTAATCTAGTGAGTGTTGATTACTACTTTCATTTCTTTGGTTAAGTAGGAGACTCATGGCGGAGACACTTTTGTCATTTGGAGTCGAGAAGCTTTGGAACCTCCTTGTCCGAGAATCTGAGCGATTTCAGGGAGTTAAAGAGCAATTTGATGAATTAAAAAGAGATCTGGATATGTTAAGGTGCTTTTTAGAAGATGCAGATGCCAAGAAACATACAAGTGCAATGGTGAGAAACACTGTGAAAGAGATCAAGGAGATTGTCTATGACGCAGAAGATATAATTGAAACCTTTCTTTTAAAAGAAGAACTTGGAAAAACAAGTTGCAACGGGAACGCTATAAGAAGGCTTTTCAACCGCAGGGGGCTTGCTTCCGATATGAAAGCCATAAGTAAGAGGATCTGTAATGTGATTCGCGATATGAATAATCTTGGTGTCATTGCCAATGAAAGGGATACACAATCTCTAATAGAAAGACAAAGGGAAATTCGACAAACATTTTCTAGCGATAATGAAGATCATCTTGTGGGATTGGAGAAAAATGTTGAGCAACTGGTTGGCTATTTGGTGGCAGAAGATAAAACTCAAGTGGTTTCAATAATCGGGATGGGTGGTATTGGTAAAACGACTCTTGCTCGACAAGTTTTTAATCATGAGATGGTAAAAAAACATTTCGATGGAGTTGCGTGGGTGTGTATTTCACAACAGTTTAGAAGGAAAGACGTTTGGGAAACGATCTTGCAGAAGCTTAGCTCAAATCAAGATGACCAAAGGGACTCAAATATGAGTGAAGTGAAGCTTCAAGATAGACTCTTTAGATTGTTGGAAAGCAGCAATTCTTTGATTGTTCTCGATGACATGTGGAAAGAAGAAGATTGGGACATAATAAAGCCCGTGTTTCCATCAAGAAAAGGTGGCATCTTACGCTACATCTTTTTTTTTTTTTTTTTTTTTTTTTTTTTTTTTTTACATATACTAGACTTTGATTAAGAAAAATATTGAACATGAAAAGGCATACCTGCATGATATATTTTGTCTTGTTTAAAATATAAAATATATATTGCAGGATCAGAGCCGGCCCAAAGGCCAAGCTCATGAAGCATGAGCTTGTGGCCTTATTTTATGCTGTGTATTTTATATACAAATTTCGGCCTTGTTTTCCAAAAAATGTATTTAGTCTAGTGGCATTTGTCTATGTTAGGGGGAATGAGTGCATGGGTTCGAATCTTACTAATAGCAAAACAGCCATTTTATTTTAATTTGATTTTGGCCTTTATTAACTTAGAGACGGCTCTGTGCAGGATGGAAGGTATTACTTACTTCTCGCTACGAAAACGTAGCATTACGTGCAGATCCTACATGTGTCATTTTTAAACCAGAATGTCTAACCCTCGAAGAAAGTTGGACACTTTTCCGAAGGATAGTATTTCCTTGGAAAGACCGAACAAGTAGGTTCCCAAAACATATAAAAACTCATATAAAAACATGTCTTTATTTGAAGCCCAAATTTATGATGATGTTGTGCAAAAACTGAAGGTGATGTAGAATTTGAAGAGATGGGTAGGCAAATGATAAAACATTGTAGAGGACTACCATTGGCTGTTAAGGTGTTAGGAGGGTTGTTAGCTTCCCAACACACATTAAATGAGTGGGAAAGGATATCTGAGAATATTAAATCTCACATCATCGGAGGGACTAACTTCAACGACAGAAATATCAGTTCTGTTTATCATATATTATCTCTGAGCTTTGAAGAGCTGCCTGTTTATTTGAAGCAATGCTTCCTCTACCTGTCTCATTTCCCAGAAGATTACAAAATAAGTGTTAAAAAGTTATCCTACTACTGGGCAGCAGAAGGAATACCAAGGCCAAGGTATTACGATGGAGCGAGTATTCGAAATGTTGCAGATGGATACATAGAAGAATTGGTGAAGAGAAACATGGTGATTTCTTTAAGGGACAAGTTGTCGTCAAGATTTGAAACATGTCACTTACATGACATGATGAGAGAAGTTTGTCTACGTAAAGCTGAAGAAGAAATTTTCGTACACGTTGTTGATACTACAAACTCTCAATCTCCTTGTAAATCTCGCAGGATGGTGGTACACTTGCTTGATGAAACATATGATCCGAAAGGGGAGATGATGAATCCAAAACTTAGATCTCTCTTGTTTATCCATCATGAGGGATCATGTTTACGGTTTACAAGGCTATTGTTGATGAGGGTTTTAGATCTCTCTTATGTAGAGTTTGAAGTAACGAAGTTACCCTCTAGCATTGGAAATCTCATCCACTTGAGATATTTGAGTTTATATTCGACAAACGTAACTTGTCTACCATCTTCTATTCGGAACCTGAGGAAGCTGCTCTATTTAAACCTATATGTCACTTATATTAGAGAACCAATCTACATTCCCAATTTTATGAAAGAGATGCAAGAATTGACATACCTCTATCTTCCAGGAGAGATACATGATAAAACAAAGATGGAATTGGGTAATCTAATCAACCTGGAGACGTTGGCAAATTTCTCAACCAAGAATAGCAGTGTGAAGGATCTTCAAGGAATGACAAAGCTAAGGAGTCTCTCTATCTATATCAAAGGCAAGGGGTGTGCTATGGAAACTCTTTCTTCATCTCTAAGAGAAATGAGACACTTGGAAGATCTTACTATATATGGGGGTTCCAGGAATGATGACGAAGAAGGATTTGTTTTGGATTGCGTTCATCTCAAAAACCTGAAGTTGAAGATATATATGCCACATTTACCTGATGAACAACAATTCCCTTCTCACATTACAACCATAAGTCTTGAGGACTGTTTTTTTAAGGACGATCCGATGCCGACTCTAGAGAAATTAGTTCAGCTGAAAGAGGTTACTTTAGCAGAACAGTCTTTTAGCGGGAGGCTAATGGTTTGCTCTGGCGGTGGGTTTCCTCAATTGCAGGAGCTTTCAATAAATAATCTAAATGAGTGGGAAGATTGGATAGTAGAAGAAGGCTCCATGCCCCTTCTTCATTCTTTTGAGATTAAGTATTGTCCAAAATTAAAGGAGATTCATGTTCCTCGTGGTGGCTTTCCACAATTGCACGAGCTAGAATTAAAGAAACTAGATGAGTGGGAAGAGTGGATAGTAGAAAAAGGCTCCATGCCCCTTCTTCATTCTCTGCGTATTGATGAGTGTCCAAAATTAAAGCAATTTCCTGCTGGTGGGTTCCTTAAACTGCATACGCTTAGATTATCGAGACTAGATGAGTGGGAAGAGTGGGTAATAGAAGAAGGCTCCATGCCCCTTCTTCATTCTCTTGAGATTGAATATTGTCCAAAATTAAAGAAGTTTCGTGCTGCAGGGTTTCCACAATTGCATAAGCTATTATTATGGAGTCTAGAGAAATGGGAAGAGTGGATAATAGAAGAAGGCTCTATGCCCCTTCTTCATACTCTGACTATCTGGCATTGTCCAAAATTAAAGCAGATTCATGTTCCTCCTGGTGGCTTTCCACAACTGCACGAGCTAGAATTAGAGGAACTAGATGAGTGGGAAGAGTGGATAGTAGAAAAAGGTTTCATGCCCCTTCTTCATTCTCTGCGTATTGATGAGTGTCCAAAATTAAAGCAGTTTCCTGCTAGTGGGTTCCCTAAGCTGCATACGCTTAGATTATCGAGACTAGATGAATGGGAAGAGTGGGTAATAGAAGAAGGCTCCATGCCCCTTCTTCATTCTCTTGAGATTAAATATTGTCCAAACTTAAAGAAGTTTCGTGCTGCAGGGTTTCCACAATTGCATAAGCTATTATTATGGAGTCTAGAGAAATGGGAAGAGTGGATAGTAGAAGAAGGCTCAATGCCCTTTCTTCATTCTCTGCGTATTTTGGTTTGTCCAAAATTAAAGGAGCTTCCTGCTGTTGGGTTTCCACAATTGCACAATATAGAATTATTTGGACTAAATGAGTGGGGAAAGTGGATAGTAGAAGAAGGCTCCATGCCCCATCTTCATTCTCTGTGTATTCGTTGGTGTACGAAATTAAAGCAGCTTCCTGCTGTTGGGTTTCCTAAATTGCGTGAGCTTGAATTACATGGACTATATGAGTGGGAAGAGTGGATAGTAGAAGAAGGCTCCATGCCCCTTCTTCATTCTCTGTATATTCATGAGTGTCCAAAATTAAAAAAGCTTCCTGATGGGCTACAATTCATTTATTCTTTGAAGAATCTGAAAATGGACGAGGAATGGAAGGAGAGATTGTCGGAAGGAGGTAAAGAATATCTGAAATTCAAACACATTCCTTCTATTGGATTTTGCAGCGAAGAATGAGGCTCTCAACAATTTTGGTGGGACTATATGTACAAAGGTACACAAAATCAGTCACTCAGAGAATGGAAATATTTTTCAGTTAAAATTTTGGGCAAATTTAATTCATTGTTATTCTTGTAAGACCTTGATCTCCTGACTATGCCTATATTATATTCTAGCTAATATTGTGTAAACTAAGCTTTGTTTGTGTTTCCATTTCAGGTAAGTGAAATGTACATGAAGAGCTGCAGTGATGGTGTTCGACGAACTGATACTTGATCTCTTGTAATCTTGGTCAGTGAGCACGAACTCTACCTGGTATGTAAAAACTCATATCTATTTATTACTTTGCTGATTCAGAGAGAGAGAGAGAGCAGAGGCATGTCATTCTGCAATTAGTATAATTATCTCCATCTTGTACGTCTTTTACTTGTGTGTTACCAAGCGACTCTACGTACTTTCACTGCTACAATCTTTATCTATGAATGTAACATCGTAAGTTTATAACTTTGCGTTGAACTTGTGATTTACTATTTCTTCCAATGACCCCTCGTATATAAATTATGCACTCTACTATTTATTCATGGTTAAAGATGGAGACTTGTGGCTGAGACGATTGCATGTATTATTTGGTATTTAATAGCTTTGAAAGCTCCTACATAAAAAAAAAAAATATGAATATTCGTGGACAGTTTATGATGAGAATGTTATTGAGATAAAACGTCATAATACCTTTTGTTGGTGTAAAGATTAAGAAGAAATAGAAGATATGACAAGTTGTAGAAGACATATTACTAGTTCCATGCATAGATTCCATTCCAAATTGAATTGTGATTTTTGATGTTGACTTGAGGCCAAGTTCAAGCTCACAGTTCCTTCTTATTTTGGATCAGATATTTCCTTGTTGCAGTAGACCTCCCACATTTGATTGAGATCACCTTGTTCATTTGTTCATCTTTGTTAGGCAAAATTAAAATTTCTTATTTATTATGAGTATGGCGTCAGTCATTGACAATTTGATATAGAAAATACTGACCAGGTTATGGATCATGACCTAGTTTTTCACGTAGAGCTTCGTGTTCTGATGTTTTTAGAATCATCTAACAAGTAACTATTTTGCAGGTTGGGGAGCTTTACCTTACTGCTACTGTTCATAACCTGTAAAATGATACTGATATCTTGTGGTTGTGTGAAGACTTGAGGTTAAAAAGAAGCAACTAAAGCGATTGGCATTACAACCAAAAAAATTTATTCTGGAATGAAATTGCAATCTGCTTTACTGAGGTTGAATAGAGAAACATTTTTTTTTGTTTTTTGATGTTCTGCTTGTTGGTTTTACCTTAACTTTTCCTCAAGTGTATTCTTCTGGAAACAACCTTCTTCAATCCAAGACTGCTGGACTCTGTTTTAGAGAGAAGATCCCACAAACATCGCTTCTAATAGGAAATTAAGCTCCCAGAAAGCAGACCCCATTGGAGATTCATCTACATCATGATTTGTTGAGGTCGCTATTGTTACCTGGTGAGGCCCTCTTGTCTCTAAAGTAATGCAACTTATGGCCAACTTTTATGATTTTATCTCATTGCTATAACTTCTTGTGTAGAGAAGACACACCAACTTTATGGGATGTCAAATTCAGCAGCTGGAAGCCGGCTGAAGCAGAGTTTAGTGGTGCACTCAAAATCACATTATCCCACCTGTAGAAGATGTACTGAAGGAGGAAGCTTCATCAAATACAGAAACTCATCAAAATGCTTATGGTCATGACTCATGAAGCTCTCTACTCAATATGTTTCGGTCACAAATCGCATTTGCAAGTTTTGGTTTTGATTACTAATTCGCAGTACCATGGTACAATTTTCACTCAGGTATGCTCACTTTTGTGCTACAATTTATAAGTAGCTGTGGTCACGTTCATAAAATTATCAGCTGATGCCCACTGCCACAATATAGTAACCTCCTCTGTTTATAGGTTTTAAGTGGTTGTGAGTTCTTACATGTTTGCAGCTAATTTGAATTTAGTATTTTGTGTGGTTTCTCATCTTAGGGCATTTCTCTTTGACTAATGCAGAGAAGGGTAACTTTTGCTTGCTTCTATGGACTTCCAAAATGAGTAAGAATGAGGTTTAAAATTCCTTCTTCTCTCAGTATTATCATTGTCGCATAGCAATTGTGTTAAATCCCTGTCCGTACAATGACCATAACTGTTTTAGCACATGAGATTGTTGCTGCTGGTGCTAATAGTTAAATAATCTCTCTCTCTTGTTTTCTTATTTCTGTGAATTTTGCTAGCATGCACAGTGACTTCTGTCTTTTATTTTAATGGTTTTTTACCAAGCTCTCTACCAAATTAAGTGAAATATAAAATAGAAAGTTGCTGGTCATTGTTGCCTTTAAGAGTTTTTGTCCAAAGGTTGTCGGTTGGTGTTGACTTGGAGTCAAGTCTAATAATGTATCTTAAGCAAAGTTAATACACTAAAACTACTTCCTTTATACACATCTGCTGGGCGAGAAGCGATTTAGGAGGTGATTTCTTTGGTTTCCCGTGGAAGAATGAGCTTTGATCTTTTGTTTATATTTGCATTTTTATTATCTCAATATTCTACATGTCTCTTCAGTCTTCGAAGATCTGTAAATTAAGATTCCACAGAATGATATATTGGTTCTGTAAATTTTTCAAAATATGATCCGAATTATATAAACTCACGGACCCTCTAATGATTATTAACTACTAATTTCATGGTTAAGCAGGGGGAATTATGGCTGAGACACTTTTATCGTTTGGAGTTCAGAAGCTTTGGGAACTTCTTATCCGAGAATCTGAACGACTTCAGGGAGTTAATGAGCAATTGGACGAACTCAAAAGGGATTTAAACTTGCTTAGGTCCTTTTTGGAAGATGCAGATGCTAAGAAACATGTAAGCGCGTTGGTGAGAAATTGTGTAGAAGAGATCAAAGAGATTGTTTTTGATACAGAGGATATAATGGAAACATTCCTTTTAAAGGAAGAGCTCAGGAAAACAAATAGCATCAAGAAGCGTTTGAGAAGACTTTCTTGCATTATATCAGATCATAGGAAAATTTCTTCAGATATGGGAGGTATAAGTAAGAGGATCTCCAATGTTATTCGTGATATGCAGAGTTTTGGAGTGCAACGGATGATTGTGGATGGCGGCGAGTATTCACATCCTCTACAAGAAAGACAAAGAGAGATGCGAAAAACGTTTTCTAGCAATTATGAAAACAATCTTGTGGGGTTGGAGGAGAATGTTAAGAAATTGGTAGGCTATTTGGTGGAGGAAGATAGTATTCAAGTTGTTTCTATAACAGGGATGGGTGGTATTGGTAAAACAACCCTGGCTCGGCAAGTTTTTAATCACGAGATGGTTAAAAATCATTTTGATGGTGTTGCGTGGGTGTGTATTTCACAACAGTTTACAAGGAAATCTGTGTGGCAGACGATCTTGCAGAAACTTAGTTCAGAACATGATGAGATATACTCAAATATGACTGAAGACGATCTTCAGGACAAACTCTTTCAATTGTTGGAAACGAGTAATTCTTTGATTGTCTTGGATGACATGTGGAAAGAAGAAGATTGGGACAGAATAAAGCCTGTGTTCCCATCAAGAAAAGGTAACATCTTATACTACTTATTAAGAAAAATATAGAACATCAGAGCGTGATATATTACTGAAAATGTATTGCAGGATGGAAAGTACTGCTTACTTCTCGCAACAAGGACGTTGCATTACGTGCAGATCCAGCATGTGTTATTTTTGAACCAGAATGCCTAACTCCTGATGAAAGTTGGACACTTTTTCGACGGATAGCATTTCCTAGGAAAGACACAGCAGGTGAGTTCTCAAGGAAAAATATATATTCTTCACGTTAAAAATAAAGAAGTAAAAGAATCTTATCTTTAACATGACTTGCTTTTAAAGCCCAAATTGTACATGGTGTTGATGTGCAGAATTGGAAGTTGATGTAGAAAGAGAAGAGATGGGTAAGAAGATGATCAAACACTGTGGAGGTCTACCATTGGCTGTCAAAGTGTTAGGTGGGTTGTTAGCTGCCCAACACACATTAAGTGAGTGGAAAAGGGTTTCTGAGAATATTAAATCTCTCATCATTGGAGCGACGACCTTAAATGACAGAAATATGAGCTCCGTTTATCAGATTTTGTATATGAGGTTTGAAGAGCTGCCTATTTATTTGAAGCACTGCTTCCTCTACCTTGCCCATTTCCCAGAAGATTACGCAATAAGTGTTAAAACGTTATCTTACTACTGGGCTGCAGAAAGAATACCAAAGCCGAGGTATTACGATGGAGCTAGTGTTCGAAATGTTACAGATGGATATGTGATAGAGCAGATCATCTTTTTGAAACTAAGTATAAGCGGAGAAAGAGAAATGGGTCTAAAAAAGACAGAGCCGAGAGCCCATTGGAGTCTGTGGCCTCAAACGGAGTGTAGGGGGGTTGATTCCAGCAGAGGCAAGTCTTGGAGAAGAAGAATAAGAATATTTAGTCTTAACTATCATGTCTTATTAGTTTATCGTATTTCCATAGTGATATTATTTTATTGTATTCTGCGTACGCACCAAGGTTATTTTCCTATTTAAAGGAGGCCTTAGAGAATAATAAAGATCATCGATTGAAGATCATAATAGAAAAGGAGTGTTTCGGTTTCTCGAATTACCGAAGAACGGAGTTCTGTTAGTGTTCTCGAATTCACTAACTCTTTTATAGTAATCTGCAGAGGTTTCTATCAAAATGGTATCAGAGCCAGCTACGAAGCACGCTCAGACAACCATGGTTACACGCAGCAGGAGTGCAAGTCTAGTGGATGTGGACGAATCAACGGAGGAGTCAGAAGAGCAAAGATTGGCGGAAGAAACAGAAGAAACTGTCGTTGAGCCATCAATGACAGAGGTGATGAGAGCCATCGGCATGCTGAATGCAAAGGTGGCTTTACTAGCACAAAAAGTTTCAGCAGAGGAAGGACAAGGAACAAAAAAACGACAAGATGAAGGAGTAGGTGTTGCGGAGGTGGCTGGAGGAGAATCTTCGGTCAAGACAGGAGAGAGTCCTTCCCGGAAAGTTGATATTTCTGGATTTTCAGGGGAGAATGCAGAAGGGTGGATACTACAAGCAGAAAGGTATTTCATGTACTATCGCTCAACTGAGGAAGAAAAGAAGGAAATTGCTTTCTATAGCATGGGGGGCGAAGCCTTAATTTGGTTTCAAAGTGAGGAGTCGCAACAACCAATGTCATCATGGGACGATTTCAGGGAGAGACTTCTACTGCGTTTTGGAAGTGGGCAAGGAGGTTCCCCTTATACAAGGCTAATGAATCTGAAACAGTCCGGTTTAGTAGCTGAGTATCGCAGGCAGTTTGAAGGGATAACAGCAACAGCACGAGGATTACCTCAAGAATTCTTGGAGGAAGCTTTTCTTAACGGGCTGAAACCTGAGATTGCAGAAGAAGTTAAGTTGTTTTGCTCGTCAGGGTTATCACGGCTGAAGGCAATGGCCCAGCGAATTGAGAACAAAAATTTTGCTGTTCGCTCAGGCAAGAGTTTTCAGTCGTCGTCGTCGTACTCTAAACCTTCACCACTGGTCCAAGGTCGTTCTGAAGTAAGCAAGAGCAATTCAAACCCCATCGTTAAAGACAACTCCAAATATACACCATCTTTGATACGAAAGATGAGCTTTAAGGAGATAGAAGAGAAGAAAGCCAAAGGACTTTGTTACCGTTGTGACGCCAAATACCACCCAGGTCATCGATGCAAAGGGAAAGAGCTGCAGATATTACTTGCTGATGAAGTAGTAATGGAAGAAGATGAAGAAGGCGACGATGATGAGAAGGAAACAGCAAAGCTATCATTAAATTCCATAGCAGGATTCACATCTAAGCGAACAATGAGAATGAAAGGACTGCTACAAGGACATGAAGTAGAGGTTCTGGTTGATAGTGGTGCTACTGATAATTTTATTTCGGGACGTGTGGTGCAAAAGCTAGGGATGGAAGTTGACAAGAGTCGGACCTATGATGTATCGGTAGGAGATGGATATATATTGACAAGTCCAGGGAAGTGCAGGGCGGTGAATTTGGAAATTCAAGGAATCGAGATAAAAGAAGATTTTTTGTGGTTTGAACTTGGAAGTACCGACATAATATTAGGGTACAAGTGGTTGGAAACACTGGGAGAAACGAGAATCAATTGGAAACTGCACACCTTACGTTTCAAGCGGGGAGATCAGTGGGCTATGTTAAATGGAGATCCAAGTTTGCTCAGATCACAAGTGTCTTTAAACGTCATGGTACGCACCATTAGAAAGGAGAAACAAGGCATAATTGTGGAGCTCACAAGTATGGTATCACCTGCCACCGAAGAAACTACACCATCTGATGTAAGACTGCAACTTGTACTTGAGGAACATGCGGACGTATTTCGTGATTCAGCAGAGTTGCCACCGCGGCGAGACAAAGACCATGCCATCATCCTTAAGGAAGGAACACCCCCAGTCAATGTACGTCCATATAGGTACCCTTATATACAAAAATGCTATTGAGAAGTTGGTGGGAGAGATGCTTACTGCAGGAATTATAAGGCCCAGTACTAGCCCGTTTTCAAGCCCTGTGTTACTTGTGCGTAAGAAAGACGGAAGCTGGCGTTTTTGCGTTGATTACCGGGCTCTTAATCGGGAAACTATACCTGATCGTTTTCCTATCCCAACGATTGACGAGCTGTTAGATGAGCTACACGGGGCTGTGATTTTTTCCAAGCTAGATCTTAAGTCGGGATATCACCAAATCAGAGTTAGAGATCAAGATGTTGCAAAGACGGCCTTCCGAACTCATGAAGGACACTACGAGTTCTTGGTGATGCCATTTGGACTCACAAACGCACCGGCGACTTTCCAATCTGTCATGAACGATATCTTTCGTAACTACTTACGAAAATTCGTGTTGGTGTTTTTTGACGATATCTTGATCTACAGTAGAAGTGAGGCTGAACATGCACATCATCTCCGGGTCGTGTTAAAAGTGCTTCAAGAGCAACAGTTATTGGCCAACAGAAAGAAATGTTCTTTTGGGCAGCAAAGCGTTGAGTATTTGGGGCATGTGGTGACAAGTGAGGGTGTTCAAGTCGATCAAGCAAAAATACGGGCTGTAACGGAGTGGCCGCGTCCACGGAATCTCACCGAACTTAGAGGGTTTTTGGGTCTTACGGGGTATTACCGTAAGTTTGTGCGGAGTTATGGTGGTGTGGCCTGGCCGCTGACACAACTCTTGAAGAAGGGGAATTTCCGATGGACTGAGGAAGCTGTTAAAGCTTTTGAACTGCTTAAAAAGGCTTTAACTACAACACCGGTATTAGCTCTGCCAAATTTTTCTCGAGAGTTTGTCGTGGAGACTGATGCTTGTGGATATGGTGTTGGGGCTGTCTTGATGCAAGATAATCGACCAATTGCTTTTATGAGTCAAGAGTTGACTTCACAAGCTAAGTTGAAATCTATCTATGAGAAGGAGTTAATGGCAATCGTTATTGCTGTACAAAAGTGGAGGCATTACCTATGGGGTCGAAAGTTCGTTGTTAGAACAGATCAAAAAAGCCTCAAATACATGTTGGAGCAGAGATTCACTTCCATTGAGCAACAACGGTGGATGGTCAAACTTCTACCGTTCGACTTTGAAGTAGAATATAAGGTGGGGAAAACAAATTGTGCAGCTGATGGTCTGTCTCGTAATCCTCTTCCAACCCATGAATTATCTTGGCTAGTGACACGAGATGTGGATTTTTCTGAATTAGAGGGACAGGTGGCAGCAGACCCTGTTTTGTCTTCTATCGTAACAAATTTGAGTGGGGGACGTGCAGTGGGAAAATTTCATGTGGAAGAGGGGCGTTTGTTTTATGAACAGCGAGTTGTTCTACCTAAGAGTTCACCTTTGGTTCACAAATTCCTGGATATGTATCATAATGGGCCAATGGGAGGACATTCTGGTGTTGAGAAAACGTATCAACGTTTGAAGCGAGAGGTATTTTGGTTTGGAATGCGAAAAGATATTGCTCAGTTTGTGGCTGAATGCATTGTGTGTCAAAGATATAAGGCATCAACGTTATCTCCAGCAGGATTATTACAGCCCTTATCCATCCCTCAACAAGTGTGGACTGAGATATCGATGGATTTTGTAGAGGGTTTACCAGTTTCAAGTCGGGTTGATACCGTGTTAGTTGTAGTGGATCGTTTGAGCAAATACGCCCATTTTTTAGCTTTACGACACCCGTTTTCAGCATTAACAGTAGCCCAAGTTTTCTTCCAAGAAGTGGTTAGGTTACATGGTATACCCGAAGCCATTGTGTCAGACCGTGGTTCCGTTTTTTTGAGCCATTTCTGGAAGGCACTCTTTGAGATACATGGGACTAAACTACACACCAGCACCTCATACCATCCACAAACCGACGGTCAAACCGAGGTAGTGAATAGATGCTTAGAAGGCTATTTAAGGTGTTTTGCAGGTGACAAGCCACTTACATGGTCAAGTTGGCTTGGATGGGCAGAATATTGGTACAATACGTCATATCATCGGACCATTAAGATGACTCCTTTTCGAGCTCTCTACGGCAGGGATCCTCCAACGCTCCATCGTAACCAATCACGTGGCACACCAAACAACACCTTAGACAACATGTTAGAGGAGCGTGACCTCATCTTGGCTGAATTACAAGCTAACATGTCTCGGGCACAGATCAGTATGACAGAGACAGCAAACAAGAAGCGTAGAGACGTGGAGTTCAAGGAAGGTGACTTAGTGTTTTTGAAGCTGCAGCCCTACCGGATGCGTTCACTAGCCATTCGAACAAATGAAAAGTTGGCTCCTAAGTTCTTTGGACCCTACCCAGTTCTTAAACGTATTGGTAAGGTGGCTTACAAGTTAAAGCTTCCAGACCACTCCACCATTCACCCGGTATTTCATGTCTCTCTACTTAGACGTGCTCTGGGTAACACCGACGAGATTCAAGGACAGCCACTACCACCAACTTTGACTCATGACATGGAGTTACATGTTACTCCAGCCAGTATACATGGCCTTCGACAGAAGGAAGGAAGTAAGGAGTTGGAAGTGCTTGTGCAATGGAAAGAGCTGCCACCATTTGAACAAACGTGGGAGTCATATGAGATCATTGAGAAGCAGTTTCCGGAGTTTCATCTTGAGGACAAGCTGAAAGTGTGGCAGGGGAGTATTGATAGAGCAGATCATCTTTTTGAAACTAAGTATAAGCGGAGAAAGAGAAATGGGTCTAAAAAAGACAGAGCCGAGAGCCCATTGGAGTCTGTGGCCTCAAACGGAGTGTAGGGGGGTTGATTCCAGCAGAGGCAAGTCTTGGAGAAGAAGAATAAGAATATTTAGTCTTAACTATCATGTCTTATTAGTTTATCGTATTTCCATAGTGATATTATTTTATTGTATTCTGCGTACGCACCAAGGTTATTTTCCTATTTAAAGGAGGCCTTAGAGAATAATAAAGATCATCGATTGAAGATCATAATAGAAAAGGAGTGTTTCGGTTTCTCGAATTACCGAAGAACGGAGTTCTGTTAGTGTTCTCGAATTCACTAACTCTTTTATAGTAATCTGCAGAGGTTTCTATCAATATGTAGAAGAATTGGTGAAGAGAAACATGGTGATCTCTATAAGGGACAAGTTGACGTCAAGATTTGAAACATGTCATTTACATGACATGATGAGAGAAGTTTGTCTGCTTAAGGCTGAAGAAGAGAATTTTTTAAAAATTGTTGACGGGAAAACAACTGCAAACGCTAAGTCTCCTTGTAAATCACGTAGACTCACTGTACATCGGCATGATGGAACATATCATCTGGAGGGGGAGAATCGAAAACTTAGATCACTCTTGTTTATCAAGAAGCAGTTCCGTGGAATGGTAATGTGGATGGCATCAGATTTATTCTTTTCCAGGATACGGTTGATGAGGGTTTTAGATCTCTCTCATGCAGAGTTTGAAGGAGGCAAGTTTCCCTCTAGCATTGGAAAGCTCATCCACTTGAGATATTTGAGTTTACATATGGCAAAGGTATCTCATCTTCCTTCTTCTATGTGGAACCTGAAGAAGCTTGTCTATTTAAACCTATGTGTGCAAGAGAGACCTCCCATCTTCATGCCCCCCAATTTAATGAAAGAAATGCGAGAACTAGTATACCTCTATTTACCAGAGGAAATAAATGACAAGGTAAAGATAGAATTGGGTAATCTAGTAAACCTGGAGACTTTGCACAATTTCTCAATAAAGCATTGCAGTGTTAGAGATCTTCACCGAATGACAAAGCTCGAGACTCTCTCAATCACAGTCGACAGCAAAAGGTGTACAATGAAAACTCTATCTTCATCTCTAAGTAATCTTCGACACTTGGAGTTACTTACTATAGATAGTTACATAAATGATGAAGGATTTTTTTTGGATTGCGGTCATCTCAAACAGCTGAATTTGTCTATATATATGCCAAGGCTACAGTTCTCTTCTCACCTTACAACCATAACTCTAACTTATTGTCGTTCGGAGGAAGACCCGATGCCAATTCTAGAGAAGCTGATGCACTTATATGAGGTCTTTTTATCAATGGATTCTTATTGCGGGAAGAGAATGGTTTGCTCGGGCGGTGGGTTTCCTCAACTGCACAAGCTAGTATTATTTGGACTAGATGAATTGGAAGAGTGGATAGTGGAAGAAGGCTCCATGCCCCTTCTTCGTTCTTTGCGGATTGCTTGTCGTTACTTAAAGATGCTTCCTGACGGGCTACGATGCATAGATTCTTTAAAGGATATAGAAATGGAACAAGAATGGAAGGAGAGATTGTCAGAAGGAGGAGAAGAGTATTACAAAATCCAACACATTCCTTCTGTTATATTCACACCAAGTTACATGAAAAAACCACTTCCCTTCCCACCTGAACTGATTATCGTTTGGTGGAGGGTCCAATGTCGATTCCTGAGAAACTGCTTTAGTGGAGGGAGGTTTGATTTATGGTCTCAATCTTACTGTGGGATGGGAATGGTTTGTTCAGGCGGTGAGTTTCCGATAATTGCGTAAGCTTTTATTATCGGAAGTACGGGACTACGAGAGTGGGAAGAGTGGATAGTAGAAGAAGCTCCATGCCCACTGCTTCATACTCTGAGAATTCAATATTTTCCAAAAGTAAAGAAGCTTCGCGATGGGCTGCTATTAATCTAGTAAGTATCTGAGTATTGACGGTCTGAGCAATTACTGGTTACATCTTACATGTACCCAGGAAAAATATTATTGCCCTGTTTTATGTGTGTGCTTTGATGGTGTATGTATATAAAACCAGTGTTTATCCCGTAATGTTACAACATCCATACCCAAAAATCATAACATTCCATAGAGTCCATGGATATTGAACGTATAGGTGAAGTTATGTAGTTTTGTATCTCAACTCAGAATCTGAGAGTAGAATCACAATGTAAATACTCCCCTAAACCTCAAAACAGACTCTGTTTTAAAGGTTTTGTCTAGAAGAACCTTATAATCTTCTCACTTCCAACAAAATTTGAGGAGAGATTGCAAGGAGGAGAAGATTACTAAAACATTTTAAGCGTATTACGTTTGTTCAATTAATTTATTTTGTGATGAAGAGGAGGAATTCTCAGCAAGAACAGAGTATCAGGTCAAACTCCTCTTCATATCTTAGTCAGCATTAAAAACAAAAATCATAAAACCAATTTGGTAATTTGGAATTATGTCACTTTTAAGAAACTTTAGTAAATTAACACTTTTTATTAGTATGATATGTTTCCACTTTTCAAGAGTCTGTTTGGGGTTCATTTCTTCGCTTCCTAGTCAAAGAAGAGAGAAATGAAAACTCTCTACATGTGGTTTTTGTTTGTTTGATGCTAGCATTCACCACAGTGCTGTCAGATTTTATCATGAGTGAGTGAGACCTTGGAGAGTTGTATCATCATCACCTGTGTTAAGGTGTTGCTTAGTTTCGTAGTGCATCGTTTTTTTTTTCTACGATGAATGAGTCAATGAGAGGTAAGCTTAGATGCTAACCGTAACAAATCTCATGTTATATTGTTTGTGTGATCTACTCGAAAGTTTTATTTAAACAGAAGCTTTAAATTAAACTAAGCTTGGACCGATTTTTGGACCGATTTAAATTTTCATATAAACCAAAATGTAAAAGAGACGAGTGGAATTTAAGAAGTGGCTACAATAAATTTGCCTGTAAGACTTTTTGGATAAATGATCCACACATCATCTTCACTACAGCTGGTTGTTGGATAGTATTGAATTGACTTGGAGTCAACTCTCATAATGGATCTGGTTCCTAGTTCAAGTGGAACAATTGAAGGAGTTGACACACTCATTCCTTCAAACGCGTCACATATACTCCCCAAGAGCAAGCGAGAAAGAATTGAAAAATCTTTTGGTCCCGATTTTCAGCTTTATTTAGTTGAGGGGTCAAGAGATGAGGTTGAATTTCAATATTCATACTGTTATCATATTGATGAGGACCCTAGAACGTTTGATGAGGCTATGAAGTCTCAAGACGTTGCGTTTTGGAAAGAAGCGGTAAACGATGAGATAGACTCCATCATAGAGAATAATAAATGGATCTTAACAGATCTCCCACCTGGTTGCAAGCCTTTAGGCTGCAAGTGGATCTTTAAAAAGAAGATGAAAGTCGATGGAACAATTGACAAGTTTAAAGCTAGATTGATTATCCAAGGCTTTAGACAAAAGGAATGTATCAATTATTTTGATACCTATGCTCCTGTTGCTAGAATATCTTCTATGAGATTATTAATTGCTTTGGCTGCTATTAATGATCTTGTGATCCACCAAATGGATGTTAAAACAGCGTTATTGAACAGTGTTTTGGAAGAAAAAGTCTATATGAAGCAACCTGAAGGGTTTGTTATGCCCGGGAATGAGCAAAAGGTGCGTAAGATAATAAAATCATTGTATGGGCTGAAGCAAACACCTAAATAGTGGCATCAAAGACTTGATGAGGTTATTTTATCAAATGGATTAGTTGGATCAAGCGGACAAGTACGCTTAAATCGCAAATTTGATGATTCCGGTAATGGAGTAATCATTTGCCTATATGTTGATGACATGTTGATCTTTGGTACAAACTTAAGACAAGTAGAACTTGCTAAAGAGTTTTTGTCATCAAATTGTGCCATGAAAGACATGGAGGAGGCAGATGTGATTCTTGGAATTTGATCAAGCGTGAGAACAAAGTTCTATGTTTATCTCAATCTCATTGCATTGAAAAGGTGCTTAAAAGGTTCAATTATGAGAAATGTTCTCCTGTGAGCACTCCCATAGATGCGAGTGTGAAGCTTATGCCTAATACGTGAAAAGCGATTTCACAACTCGAATACTCATAACTAATTGGCTGCTTAATGTATGCTAAAACAAGTGCAAGACTAGATATAGTTTATCCGGTAGGAAAGTTGAGTAGATATACTAGTAATCCTAGTACTCACCATTGGCAAGCTATAAAACGAGTGCTTACGTACTTTAAAGGAACCATAAGTTATGGTTTTTCCTATGTCGGATTTCATTCGGTTTTAGAAGGATATTCTGAAGCAATTTGGAACTCCAACGTAGAAAGTCACTCTTCTACAAGAGGTTGGGTGTTCTTGCTTGGAGGAGGTGCCATTTCTTGGGCTTCTAGGAAACAAACTTGTATTACAAGTTTGACTATGAAATCGGAGTTCATAGCATTAGCGGCTGCCAGCAAAGAGGCAGAATGGGTAAGAAATTTAGTCTATAAGATTTTATTGTGGCCGAGACCGGTATCACCAATTTGTATACATTGTGATAGTAAATCCACTTTGGCTAGAGCTTATAGCCAAGTGTATAATGGTAAGTCACGACACATGGGTGTTAGACATTGCATGATACATGAGCTGATAACTCATGGGGCAATTACCATACAGTTTGTTTGGTCTGAGAAAAATCTAGCTGATCACTTGATTAAAGGGTTAGCTAGAGACTTGGTGATCAAGTCGGCTAGAGGGATGGGTTTAAAGTCCATTCGACATTTTTAATTGTGGGATACCCAATTCCCCTCTAATACAACATTCGAGGCTGAATTCAATGTGGAAAGCTTACAGTTAAAGATTGAAGCACTTGTTGTATCATCCCAAAGTAAGTGCTTGAACCTGCAAGAAAGGATTAGGTTGAAGTTCTATTCTTAATAGATCTTTTGAAAAATTGCATTTGCAGGTGCAAGATTAAAAGATCAACCTATATGAGTATGAAGTGGAGCCGCATCAAGAAGCTTGGACTTAGCTTCCTATATGCTCATGAATGGATAGGGACACATGGCTTATAATAGTGTCAAGTATAAACACTTAGAGTAGTGCAGAAATTCGTGTGTGTATTATCTTCATGTACCCAAATGAGTTGAAAGGATTCAATCCATTGGACATCCTAATTCTCGGGTATTTGAAATGTGTAATATTACTAAGATGTAAATTCAATTGTTTCGATATTTATTTTTATGCATGAGTTTGGTTTATGTGTTGTTAAAGTCGTGAATCAAGGAGTACAGTTAAATGGGGGAGGAATGTTGGAGATTTAAGTGTAATTAATCAACGATTACTTTGTTAACCAACACAACTCTTGAGTGAATGGTCACACTTATTCAACGAACGGTTGCAAACGTTCGTCAAAACCATCGACCATTATAAAACTCTGTTACTCACAACAAAAACAGAGTAAGAAAAAGTGAGAAACCGAGAAAGAAAAATCAGATTCAGAAAAACAAAGTTTGAGAAAAACTTTGGTGATAAACACAAAAACAAAACACAAATCTCTATTTGATTCTTTTTTATCTTAGCATAAAACAAGAGAGAAAGGTTTGATGATCATATCCTACAAGGGATTTTGTGCAACTCTAGGCTTGAGAGAAGAGTCGAAATAGTCTTGAAGGAAAATGCTTTTGTGCACGTTTCAATCATTATCCAAGTTCATCTTACACCGCTTTTACAACAGATTTTATTGTTTTCTTTATGTCTATCTTCAAAGATCTGTGTATTAAGTATTCCACATCATAGTAAATATTGATTCTGTAATTTTTTTAAAAAATACGATCCGAATTATGAACTGATGGATCATATTCAAGTTATTGACTACCACTTGCATTGTTACGCAGAAGACTTATGGCTGAAACACTATGAATTAAAAAGGGATTTAAACTTGTGTGAAAACCTGTGTGAACGAGATCAAAGAAATTGTTTACGACACAGAGGATTAAGAAGCGTATGAGAAGATTTCTTGCATCTCATGATTAAAAAACTGTTGTGGTAATTGATTAAAGAAGAGCTCTATAACTGGGATGGGCGGTGTGTATATCAATTATCACAACAGTTTACAAGGAAATATGTGTGGCAGACGATTTTGCAGAAGCTTAGCATAATCTTGATACCCTCCTTCCTTCATAATAGCATAATCTTAATCCAAAACATGACGAGCAAATACTTTCCTTTACTAATTAATGAGAATAAAACTTTCCTTCGTTAACTCTTAGCATAATCATGATACCCTCCTTCCTTCATAATATCGTGCATCTAGATTCGAAATTGGGTATAAAGGATCAATCTCTGGGAGCTTCTCCTACGAATTATTGAGCATCCATTTTCCCCAAGTTCGCCTCAAAATCCAACTATAATTTGGAGTTAAGATCACTAAAGAAAGCAGACCCCGTTGGAGTTCGCCTCCATCGTGATTTGTGTGAGGCCCTCTTGTCTTAAAGTAATACAATGACCATAATTGTTCAAAGGGATAAACAGTTGTTTTCTTGTTTCTGAATTTTTCTACAATGCACAGTGATTTCTGTCTTTTATTTTTTTACCAGGCTGGACCAAATTAATTGAAATATAAAATAGGAAGTTTGCTGCCTTGCTGGTTAGTGTTGTCGCCAAAGGTTGTCGGTAGCTGTTGACTTGGAGTCAACTCTAATAACGTATCTTAAGAAAAGGTAAAACTACTTTCCTTAAAGGTAATTATCTATATATACATTTTAAAAATATATTTCAATTCATTTACATGATTAATTTCTAAAAAAATGCATAAAAAACAATAAGTAAAATATGAAAATCAATTTCGATTATCTTCGTAATATATAAAAATCGAAAAAAATCAATTATTTTCCTAAAAACTAAATTGATTTTTATTTCCTAAACCAATTTTGGTTTATACTTACAGAATTTTTACATTTACCAATATATTCCCAAAATATTTTTAAAATTAAAAGATCTCAATTTTTTTTTAAAAAATAAACAATCTAATACTATACATAGTCAATTTCAAATTTATTAATCTATATATACATTTTTAGAGACATTTAGCAAATAAATCTTAGAGTTACTATTTATTTATAAGAAATGCCATTATCATTAAATTTTAAATTGAAATTTAAAACCAATATTTTGGGCTAAACAAAAATTCCTAAAATGTCTCCTTAATCAATCAATGACTAATTACAATATATATTAAATTAATTACAATATCTTTAATTAATTTTTTACTATCCTTAAAACCAAACACAATTAAAAAAATTTGTTTGAAATATAAAATAATATTTTAAATTAAAATTACGATTTTCTTATGATCTTTGTTTGATTTATTCAGTTTACTTACTTTAAATCATCATAAAATACATAAAATTAGTGTAACTATATATTTTTGCATTTTTCGTTATTTGGATTTTGAAAAACGTGCATGTCTTACTTAAGCAAGAAAGAAAAATTGTGTTTGGGTATGTAGCGGGATGAATTTGTGTATTAATAAAAATTGAAAATTATATCATTAATTGTTAGTAAATCATCAGTTTATTATTTTGTTAACACCATCGACATTAGAATATTAGGCATATCTAATTGAGTTTATTAAATTACGATTATGTAAAATAAACAAGCAGTACTACGTTATACCACATGCTATATTCTGAATTTAACAATTTAAACTGGTAAACCTAAATTTTTAAACCGGCAAACCTAAATAATATATAAATATAAGGGATATACATTTAAAATTTACAAAACATTAGTCATATATATATATATATTTAATCTACTAAAAATTTCTATTTTTATTTTACTTTTAAAAATATAGTCCCGCGGTGTACCACGGGTTAAAATCTAGTTAAAAATTATAATTTTTATAATTTTTATATACTTAAAGAAAATAGAATTCTAAATAAAAACTATAATTTTTTATAAAGAAAATTCTAAATGGAAATTATTATTTTTTATAAAGCAAATTCTAAATGAAAATTATTATTTTTATATATTTAAAGCAAATAGAATAACAAATATCTCAATGTTATTATATAAAAAATTATAATTTTATATTTTATCCAACATAATTTTTTTTGTTAATTATAGAAAACCTGGAAAAAAACATTAAATCTATATAAAAGAATTAAGTAATACTCAAAAGTTTAATATTATACATTCTATCAATATTAAAATACTGTACATATCTAATTAATTCGATTAAATTATGATTATGTAAAAAAACAAGTTATCATATTATACTGCGGGTTAAATCCTAAAATTAAAAATTGAAATACAATTATACAATTTTAACTCTAATCGTAACAAACAAATGCAACTTATATTTTCGTTTTTAATTACAAAAGAAATTGTCCTGCGGTGTACTGCGGGTAAAAATATAGTTGTTTCTATTTCTTTTGTGTTCTGTTGGAAGAATGGGCTTTGTTCTTTTGGTTTTTTTTTTTTTTTTTTTCATTTTTATTAAGATTCCACACAATAATAATATTGATTCAGTAATTTTAAAAGGATGATTCGAATTATAGACTCTCTAGTGATTAGTGACTATTAATTTCATGGTTAAGCAGGACGCTTATATTATGGCTGAGTCACTTTTGTCTTTCGGCGTTCAGAAGGTTTGGGACCTCCTTGTCCGAGAATCTGAACGACTTCAGGGAGTTAATGAGCAATTCGACGAACTCAAAAGGGATCTAAACTTGCTTAGATCCTTTTTGGAAGATGCAGATGCTAAGAAACATGCAAGTGCGTTGGTGAGAAATTGTGTGGAAGAGATCAAAGAAATTGTTTTTGATACAGAGGATATAATCGAAACATTCCTTCTAAAGGAAGAGCTTGTAAAAATAAATAGCATCAAGAAGAAATGTTTGAGAGGACTTTCTTGCATTAGAATGGACCATAGGAAAATTGCTTTAGATATGGCAGGTATAAGTAAGAGAATCTCCAAGGTGATTCGTGATATGCAGAGTTTTGGAGTGCAACAGATGATTTTCGATGGCAGCAAGTATTCACATCCTCTACAAGAAAGAGAAAGGGAGATGCGAAAAACATTTCCGAGCAATAACGAAAACGAGCTTGTGGGGTTGGAGGAGAATGTTAATAAACTGGTTGGCAATTTGGTGAAGGAAGATAGCATTCAAGTAGTTTCTATAACTGGGATGGGCGGAATCGGTAAAACTACACTTGCTCGACAAGTTTTTAATCATGAAATGGTTAAAAACCATTTTGATGGCGTTGCGTGGGTGTGTATTTCGCAACAGTTTACACGGACATATGTGTGGCAAACGATCTTGCAACAGCTTAGTTCAAAACATGATAAGCATGTAGAGACAAATATGAATGAAGAAGACCTCCAAGAAAAGCTTTTTCAATTGTTGGAAACTAGAAATTCTTTGATCATCCTAGATGACATGTGGAGAGAAGAAGATTGGGACAGAATAAAGCCTGTGTTTCCACCCAAAAAAGGTGACATATTATACTTCATCTTATATTCTACATGTGTAAGGTTAAGAAAAAAAAAAAAAAAAGAACATGACAAGGCATACCCGAATGATATGATTTTGTGTTGCTTAAAAGTTAGAATGTATTATGCAGGATGGAAGGTACTACTTACTTCACGCAACGTGAACGTTGGAATACATGCAGATCCTACGTGTGTCACTTTCAAACCAGGATACCTAACCCCTGATGAAAGTTGGACACTTTTTCGAAGGATAGCATTTCCTAGGAAAGAGACAACAATGGGTAAAGTTTTAAAGAAATGCATATAAAAGACTCTTTTAATTTTCTGCATCATGTCTTGCTTTTAAAGCCCAAATTCATGTTGATGTTGTGTAGAGTTTAAAGTTGATGTCGAATTCGAAGAGATGGGTAGGCAAATGATAAATCATTGTGGAGGATTACCATTGGCTGTTAAGGTGTTAGGAGGGTTGTTAGCTTCCCAACACACATTAAGTGAGTGGAAAAGGATATCTCATAATATTAAATCCAACATTATTGGACAGACTAGCTTCAATGACAGAAATATCAGCTCTGTTTATCATATTTTGTATCTGAGCTTTGAAGAGCTGCCTATTTATTTGAAGCACTGCTTTCTCTACCTTGCCCATTTCCCAGAAGATCATCCAATACGGGTTTGGGATTTGTCCTATTATTGGGCAGCAGAAGGAATACCAAGACCAATGGTTTACAAAGGAGCAACCATTGAAGAGGTCGGAGATGGATATGTAGAAGAACTGGTCAAGAGAAACATGGTTAAACGAGATGTTAGTTACTTGGGTTTCGAAACATGTCACATGCATGACATGATGAGAGAAGTTTGTCTACGTAAAGCTGAAGAAGAGAATTTTGTACACGTGGTTGATACTACAAACTCTCAATCTCCTTGTAAATCTCGGAGGATGGCGGTACACTGGCTTGATGAAACATATGATCCAGAAGCAGAGTTGGTGAATCCAAAACTTAGATCTCTCTTGTTTATCTGGAACCAGGTTTCTGGTTCTCATGCGGGATCAAGTTTATGGTTTACGAGACTACAATTGATTAGGATTTTAGATCTCTCTAGAGTTGATTTTGGAGAGGAAGTACCCTCTAGCATTGGAAAGCTCATCCACTTGAGATATTTGAGTTTATATGATGCAAAGTTAACTCATCTACCTTCTTCTATGCGGAATCTGAAGCAGATGATCTATTTCAACCTAACGACACGTAGTTCGCCCTACATCCCCAATATCCTGAATGAGATGCGAGGATTGGCATATCTTTCTCTTCCGCGGATGATGCATGATAAGACAAAGTTGGAAATGGGTAATCTAGTCAACATGGAGATGTTGGTGAATTTCTCAACAAAGCATAGCAGTGCGAAAGATCTTCAAAGAATGACAAAGCTACGGCATCTTGTGCTTTATAACGATGGCCAAGGGTGTACTAGAGAAACTCTAGATTCATCTATCCCAAGTGAATTGAGATGCTTTGGATATTATAAGATCGACGATAAAGAGATGGATGGGTGTTGAAAGATGATTATATTCACTGGGTTACAATCATAACTCTAGTACTTTGCTGATTCAGAGAGCTGAGACATGTCATTCGTGCACTAGTATACAATTCTCTTTGTGTTTGTCTTTTATTCTGTTTGGCTTGAATTCTATAATCTTTATCTCTGTATGTAACTTTGTAAGTTTATAACTTTGCTAACTGCTTTGAATTTGTGACTATTTCCTGCAAGGACCATAAATTATATTCACTCCACTATTCATGGTTAAAGATGGAGGACCTCCTTGTTACAATTCTTAGAAGCGAAGGAAGCCTTTTAGATGGCCATGAGTTTATAGAATCACAAAGTTTGTATTTGAAGAATGTGTGAAATAACAAAGAATAGCTCTCTTTATTAATAGACTTAGGAAAATAACTCAAAACCTAAGACTCTCTCAAACACACAATCTCTCAAACTATCTCAAGGTTCTATATGTTATGTCATAACTCGACATACATATATATAAATAAACACCAATCCTAGTTCTACTAGGAAACACCAGTATCCTTTAGATAACACCAAATAACCTTGAGCCTTATCTTATTCACTAATCATATCTCGATTAGGAATCCCCTATTTTTCTATCTTAAGTTCACTTCAAGCTTAAACCAACATACTCCTCCTTAAGCTTGAACTCCAAAGTTGTCAAATCTTTAACTCCCATAAACTCTCTCATTTTCTTGAATTTGTTTCTTCCCAAAGCCTTTGTAAGTATGTCTGCTTTCTGTTCAGTCCCTGCAACATGTTCCACTTCTACTTGTCCGTTCTCTACGCATTCTCTTATAAAGTGGTACCGTCGATGAATATGTTTGCTCTTTCCATGAAAAACTGGGTTTCTTGTCAAGGCAATAGCTGATTCGTTGTCAATACGAATGATAACCCTTTCAAGCGAACTCCCAGTAATCTCAGCCAACAAATCTTGTAACCAGATTGCTTGCTTAGTAGCTTCTGTACCAGCCATAAATTCTGCTTCGCACGATGACATAGCAACAACATCTTGCTTCCTTGAACACCACGAGATTGGACTATCACCGAAGTAAAAGATGTGACCATAGGTGCTTCTACTATCAATAGGATCAGCATTATGGCTACTGTCACTGTAACCAATTAGCTTAGGCACCCTCGATCTTCCATAAGATAGACCCAAGCCAACTGTCCCTTTCAAGTAACGTAAACACTGTTTTAAAGCCACACCATGAGACTCTCGCGGACTGGACATAAATCTGCTCAAAATACCAACACAAAAGGAGAGGTCGGGTCTAGTATGAAGTAGATATCTGAGACATCCAACTCGCTTTCGATAGACTGTTTCATCGATCTCCCTTTCGTTCTCTGCTCTTGATAGTGTTAACTTTGTTTCCATCGGTGTATGAATAGAGTTGCAGTTCTGTAGTCCTGCTTCCTCCAATATCTTTAACGCATAGGTTCTTTGATTAAGTGTTATACCTCCTTGATGTTGCTCAATCTTGATCCCGAGATAGTATGATAATCTGCCTAGATTGCTCATTTCAAACATGCTAGACATCTCCTCCTTAAACCTTTTAATAAGCTCTAGACTTGTTCCCGTAATAAACAAGTCGTCAACATACACTCCCACGATTAAAAGATCTTGGCCTGAGTTCTTCCTATACACCGAAGGTTCCTTTGAGCATTTATCTAAGCCAAACTCAACAAGGATCTGATTCAATTTGTTGTTCCATGCCCTAGGTGCTTGTCTTAATCCATACAATGCTTTATTGAGTCTGTAGACTTTTCTTTCCTCACCATTCTTGACAAAACCTTCTGGCTGACTGACATATACAGTCTCTTTGAGTGCACCATGGAGGAAGGCTGTCTTGACGTCAAGATGATGGACTTCCCATTCATAAGAAGCAGCGAGACTGACAAGAAGCCTTATTGTCTCTATTCTTGCAACTGGTGCAAACACCTCCTCAAAATCAACACCATACTTCTGAACATAGCCCTTAGCTACTAGTCGAGCCTTATATTTATTGATGCTCCCATCTGAATTTCTTTTGATCTTAAACACCCATTTCTGTCCAATTGGTGTTACTCCTATAGGTAAATCCACAAGATCCCATGTATTGAGTTTCTCTATGGATTCTATTTCTTCCTCGCAAGCTCGCCTCCAATCTATGGTCTCACTAGCTTCCTTATACGACTTCGGTTCATTGTTCAGTGACATCACTGCCATCTCTCCCTCTTCCATCGCAATTTGGTAGCAGACATAGTCATCTAAATATTTTGGCTTATTTCTTTGTCTCTTACCCGCAACGTCAGGTACTACTGCAGACGATTCTCCTGTTTCCCTTGTCTCACTGTTCGATGATACACTTTGCTGCTCATCTTCATTAGCCTGCTTACTCGTAGAGTTATTCTTGTTCAAAGAATTCTCAGTCGACATGCTCGTTGTGTTCTGCTCTTGGTCTTGACCACTCATACCATCAAATATAATTTCGAAACTCTCATCTTCTCCATTGTTGTCTTTACACTCACCCCAGTTCCAGCCTTTTGTCTCGTCAAATACAACATCACGACTCACAACGATCCGTTTTGTTTCTGCATCAAGCAAACGGTAGGTCTTTGAGCCAGGTTCTGTACCAAGATGAACCAGAACCCGAGTTCTATCGTCCAATTTCTTCAAATGAGCCTTCTCTGTTTTTTTTTTTTTCGTCAAATAACAAATTTCATTTAAATTAAAGAGTTATTACAAAGACATACAGAATTATTGTAACACAGTTATTACATACGCAGAGGTATGTGTCATACACTAAGAAAAATACAGCAGAATGGATTTTGACGATGCTTTCCGTAGAGTAGCCTTACTCGCTAACCGATCTGAAGATCCGTTATTATCCAAATTCATATTTGATTTTTCTTTGTTACGAATTGTATGCAGCATCTCTGGCTGACACTTCTTTTTCACAAAACGTAAGATTAAACCCGATGTGCCCAAATCTAATTCTGGATTGTAGACATAGTGGCACCAAAGCTTCCGTACCACGGTCTTTCTGAAATATGTAGACGTCTTTGTACTTTTCTCCAACATGTCCCAAGTGCTTGATCCTCTCGTGTTGATAGATTCCCATTTAAGTATCGCAAGTGCATTGCTCAAACACACAATACAAGTAATACCGATGAAACATTCTCTCCAATATATTACCATATCCAAATGTAATCTCGACATCTCAAACCAACAAAATCCAAATATGTACACCCAATAATCATAATCACTCACATTTGGATTCCATATCTTAACTTGAACTCCATTTCTCAAGTTGGAGAAGTCTAAATCTAATTGGAAGATTCTAAGAGATTGTAGACACGTACCAAAGATGAAACAATGAAGAACATATTTCCAAACCCTCAAAATAGCAGTGCGCATCAGATCGTTCATAACGGATGCACTAGTGATAACAAGAACGAGAAGACAATAATTCAGTGTCCGCTCTTGTGCATATACATCGACCGTAATCGAAGCATCATCAAATTCACGATTAATTCCTTGCTTCCTGCATCTGGAATTTACACTCAATTCGAATTGAGAAGAAGAGATGTTAGGGTGTTGACACGCAACAGATCGGAGATTGAAATCAATTGACCATGGTGGTTTCCTTAAACGAACTTTAAATTCCATAGATTGGAAACAAAAACCGTTTGGACAAATAACCAACGGAAGGAAACCGACGATTGCTCTCCGAAATTGGAAAAAACTGGTCGGAAAATCACTTGCTCGAAGAAGAGAAAAACAGAATCTGAATTTTGCCTTTGGGGTTATCTTCGAGAGAAAGACAGGCAACAAGGATTTATTACTAAACTAAACATATGGAAAAACAGACAGAAAAGCAAAGGAGACGGTGGCCGACGCCGGAGAAGCCGACGCCGGCCGGAGTCAGGGAAGAAAAAAACGGTTTGTCTTTGCTTCGTTGATGTCGCTCACGAGAGAAGAAGGAGACTTAGCGTATGCAATGCAACCAAAGATCCTAATATGTCCAACAGCTGGTTTTCTTCCTCTGTAACACTCGTATGGAGTTTGCTCCTTAAGTGATCGTGTCAACACTCTGGTTATTAAATAGGTAGAGTGCCTTACAGCTTCTCCCCATAAGTAATTTGGCAGTTTCATGTGCTTCAGCAAGCTTCTAGTCATCTCCATCAGAGTTCTGTTTCGTCGCTCTACTACCCCGTTCTGCTGTGGCGTATACGGAGCTGTTAAGTGACGAGAACCAGCTTCTTCACAGAAAGAATTAAACTCAAAAGATACGAATTCTCCTCCTCTGTCAGTTCTAAATGTTAGTATCTTTTCCTTTGTTTCCATCTCGACCATAGACTTGAACCTTCTAAACTTCTGTAGTGCTTCGCTCTTTTCCTTTAGTAGAGTTGTCCACATATAGCGTGAAAAATCATCAATGAGGACAAGTATATATCTGTTGCCTGCAGTCGTAGGAGGTGTTATGGGACCACAGAGGTCCCCGTGAATAAGTTCAAGTCTCCTTGTTGCTCGAAATTTAGCTGAGCTTGGAAACACTTGTGTTTTTTGTTTTCCGAGTAGACAAGATCCACAAATTTCTTTGTCAATATTTTTCTTTGGTCCTCCTAACACAAGCTCTTTGATGAACATTCGTGACAGAGTGACATGGTTAACATGTCCCATTCTAGCATGCCATTTACTCGAATCACTTGTAGCCGTGAGATTCAGACAAACTCTATCAGTTAATCCCATATTCACTTTGTACAATCGATTCTTGGTCCTTTCTGTTTGGACCAGTAGGTTTCCTTCTTGATCACTCATTGTAAGATGTCCTCCTTTTAGCCTTACTTCACAACCAGCCTCTGTAGCTTGTCCTAAGCTTATAATATTAGTCTTCAAGTTAGGAATATAATATACCTCTGTCATTGTCTTTGGCTTCCCATATGAGTCAATAAAAGCTATTGTCCCTTTTCTTCTGATATCAATTTTTGAGTCATCTCCAAATCTCACTTTTCCTGTAATTGATCTGTCAAGTGTGTCAAAATATCTCTGATCTCCAGTCATATGGTTACTAGCACCATTGTCGAGATACCACACACTACTCCCAGCTGTGTTTGCTTCAAACTTGCTTGGTATACACCGTTCCTCATTCAGATAAACAACCTCATATAGCATAAAATGATCCGCTTCTTCTGTGTCTTTGGTTTCACTCTGTTTTGTTTCTGCTAAACCAAGTTTGAGAAGTCTTTCCGGGCATTGTGCAGCAAAGTGACCAATTTTGTCACATCGAAAACAAGTTACGAGAAGGATCCCTCCACTATTACGGCCACGTCCTCGTCCTCGAAACCTCTTCCACCTCGTCCCCTTCCTCTGTAGTCTCCATTGTAATCTCGGTTTTGTGGCTCGAAATTAGTATACATTAGCTTGCTTTGATTCTCTTCGTATCTTCTTTCTGCTATTCGCTCTTCATAAGCTTTTAAACTACCAACAACATCCTCGAAACTTACAGTATTAAGATCTAATACTTGTTCAAGAGAAGCAACCATATGTATGAACTTTCTTCTTGGAAGACTTTTAAGAAACTTCTTAACCAATTTTGATTCTTCAATGGAGTCTCCGAGGGAAGCAGTCTTTGATGAGATTTCAGAAAGTTTTTCTGCAAAGTCATCGATCTTCTCTGTTTCCTTCATCTTAAGTCTGTCAAATTCAGCCATAAGGGTTTGTAACCGAGCCTCTTTGACCCTCTCAGCTCCTACATGTCGAGTTTGAATCAAATCCCAAACTTTCTTTGCTGTTCCCAAACCTCCAACTTGTAGAATTAATGCTTCAGGTATAGATTGTAAGATCAAAGCTATAGCTAGGTTGTTTTTAGCACCATCGGCTGACTCAGAATCGATCACCTCCCAGACTTTGTTAACCTTAAGCACATACCCCATCTTAATCGCCCAAACTGTATAGTTGGTCGAGTTAAGCATAGGACAGGAAATTGAAGACGATGCTCCTCCTTCTTTTGGTTTTTCCCCTGTGACCGCAATCTGTTTATCCTTAGTCTCTGCACTTCCGTCTCCTGACATCTTTTCTTTTCACAAGATTAAAAATCTTCTTAACTCGCTCTGATACCAAATATAGAATCACAATGTTTGTATTTGAAGAATGTGTGAAATAACAAAGAATAGCTCTCTTTATTAATAGACTTAGGAAAATAACTCAAAACCTAAGACTCTCTCAAACACACAATCTCTCAAACTCTCTCAAGGTTCTATATATTATGTCAAACTCGACATACATATATATATAAACACCAATCCTAGTTCTACTATGAAACATCAATATCCTTTAGATAACACCAAATAACCTTGAGCCTTATCTTATTCACTAATCATATCTCGATTAGGAATCCCTTGTTTTTCTATCTTAAGTTCACTTCAAGCTTAAACCAACAGAGTTGAGGTGTCAGAGGGGAATGGATTCGCTAGGGATGCGATAGAGTCTAACAATTTTGACTTGTAGACAGTGGCGGAGGAAGCATGGGGTCCTATGAATTTACCAAAAAAAATTTTTTTACTTGAACTTTTAGAAGAGAAATCAGAAAATAATTAAAAATATGCTTATTCACTCTCGTAAACAGGGTATTTTCAAAAATGTAAAAATGCTCATTTTTTTTATACATCTTTCAAAAATACCTATTCATATTGACCATTTTCAAAACAATCTCTCTTTATATACAAAATGACCAAATTACTCTTTCTTTGAGTAATAGTCACCAAAATCCAAAAAATATTTTCTGCTAAAATTTATTTTTTCCCGCGAAAATTACGAAATTAGATTTTACCGCTAAAATTTTTGAAATTTATACCTTATAAAAACCTTGTAAACTTTTTATAAGGTTTTATATAAGATTTTAATAAAGTTTTTATAAGGTTTTGATAAGACATTTACAAATTTTCATAAGGGTTAAATAAGGTTTTATAAAAATTTTAGAAGCTTTTAATAAGATTTTTATAAGGTTTGAATTAGATTTTTATAAGGTGTTTTATAAGGTTTCTATAAGGTTTATACTTATAAAACTTTATAAATGTCTTTTATATTTTTTAAAATCGTTTAAACCTTATAAAAATTTTGTAAATTTTTTTGGAGGGAAATTTTTTGTCAAAATTTTTTTTCGCAGGAAACTTTTCAGGTGAGAAAATATGTCGGAAATGTTTTGGCAGAAAAATTTTGTTTTTCTTTTTGTTGACTAAAATAGTTTTCAAATAGGAGTAAAATGAAATGAAAATGATCAAAAAAATATATTTTTGAAAACAGATATATCAAAAAAATGTATTTCTGACAAATTCTCATAAAATAATAAAAAATATATTTATTGACCCCATAAAATATAAAAATATGCTTATTGACCCCTACATAAAAAGATTTTGGTTATGAAATTATTTTTTTGACCCCTATGAAAGTAATTCCGAGCTCCACCACTGCTTATACAAGTCAATCTTTGACAGAGAAACCGAGGTAGCATGTGCTCTGGAAGTGATGAAGGATATGATTATATGTGACATGTTCAACCCTGTTTGGACGAGCAGGGACAACATTAGCTACTTAATTAGCCTACTAGTTTCTTCCTTTCTCTCCTGGATCAACGTAATAGGGAGTTATATCCTTGGATTTATTACATATGGCTTAGATTTCCCACTTTACTAAGAATCCAAATAATTGTTATGTACATATTTTAAGTTTACTGATCGACTAAGCTTATTTCTTCTGGACCAAGTAATTATTTTCTTCTGGTTAAGTAATTAAAATATGAGAAAATTACCTATGACATGGGATTACCTTGCCTTGTAACTGTTTTGCAGTAACAATTCTTGTTTCTGTGATTTACTTGAAATGAAATGATTAGACAGAAGCTTTAAATTAAACTAAGCTTGAACCAATATAATTTGTCATATAAACCTTAGTTATCCCTTTCTTTCTGAAATAAAACTGTAAAAGAGACACGTGGGATGTAAGAAGCGGTTACAATAGATTGCTTGTAAGACTTTCTAGCTACAAGATTCACACATCATCTTCACTACAGCTGGTTGTTGAATAGTATTGTATTGACTTGGAGTCAACTCTTATAATGGATCTTTAGCAGAGTTCTAACTCAACACGAAACAAAAACATCAGTTGGACGAACAGAGATTCCAGGAGGTACTTTCGAAAGAAAAGAAGTATTTATTATATTATGTTTCTTTCTATAGTGGTGCTTCAATCCTATGTAGTATAATGTATATTGCATTTTTGTTGGTTTAAATCTCAAATAATGTTCATTTCTCTGTACAAAAAAAATTAGTCTCACAGAATATTTATTTAGTCTGTGAATTTTCAAAATATATTCTCCGAATAATAAACTCATGGATTGTCCTCTATTGTCATGTTTAAAAGCAGGAGACTTATGGCTGAGACACTTTTGTCGTTTGGAGTTGCGAAGCTTTGGGACCTCCTTGTCCGAGAATCTCAGAGATTTCAAGGAGTTGAAGAGCAGTTTAATGAATTAAAAAGTGATCTGAACATGTTAAGGTGCTTTTTGGAGGATGCAGATGCCAAAAAACATACAAGTGCAATGGTCAGAAACATTGTTATAGAAATCAAAGAAATTGTTTATGACGCAGAAGATATAATCGAGACATTTCTTCTGAAGGAAGATCTCGGTAAAAGAAGTGGCATCAAGAACAGTGTGAGAAATTTTTCTAAACGCATGGGAATTTCTTTCGATATTAAAGCCATAAGTAAGAGGATTTCTAAGGTGATCCGTGATATGCATAGTCTTGGGATACAACAGGTCATTGTCAACGACAGGTATATCGAGTCTTTACAAGAACGAGAAAGGGAAATGCGACAAACATTTCCTAACGAAAATGAAAGCTTTCTTGTGGGGGTGGAGGAAAACGTTATGAAATTGGTCAGTCATTTGGTGGAGGATGAAAGCAGTCAAGTGGTCTCTATAACCGGGATGGGCGGGATTGGTAAAACCACCCTCGCAAGACAAATTTTTAATCATGCGACAATAAAGAGTCATTTTGTAGGACTCGCGTGGGTATGTGTTTCACAACAGTTTATAAGGAAGCATGTGTGGCAGATGATCTTACGGAAACTAAGGCCAGAATACAAAGTGTTAAAGATGCCAGAAGAAGAACTTCAAGAAAAACTCTTTCAAGTGTTGGAAACACAAAACGCTTTGATTGTCCTTGATGATATCTGGAAGGAAGAAGACTGGGACAGAATAAAACCAATGTTTCCGCGAGAAAAAGGTAAAATTTTATGATATTCTTCATTAAGCACTATGTTCCCTTTGTTTAAAATTATGTAACAAAAGATATATTTGGACTTTGGTATAGGTTGGAAGGTACTACTTACTTCTCGTAATGAGGGTGTCGCATTCCGAGCAGATCCAAACTGTTACACCTTTAAACCAGATTTCTTAACTCTCAAAGAGAGTTGGACAATTTTCAAAGGATAGCATTTTCTAGAGAAAACAATACTGGTAAGTTTTCAAGACAATTGTTTCTTAAGTTTTGTTTCCATGTTGATTATAATTAAGAACATTTTAAGATTATCATAATCCGATTTTCAATCATATCTCTCGAACACGTCTATGAAATTTTATTTTATTTTAATTCCAACATCTTTTGTAGAATATAGAGTTGATGATGTAAAAATGGAAGAGGTAGGTAAGGAGATGATCAAACATTGTGGAGGTTTACCATTAGCTGTTAAGGTGTTAGGCGGGTTGTTAGCTGCGCAATACACATTGCATGAGTGGAAACGGATTTATGAGAACATTAGATCTCACATTGTTGGTGGGACTACGTTCAGTGACATAAATAATAGTTCTGTTTATAATGTTCTATATATGAGTTTCGAGGAGCTGCCTGTATATTTGAAGCATTGCTTCCTCTACCTTGCCCATTTTCCAGAAGATCATATGATAGATGTGGGGAATTTGTCCTACTATTGGGCTGCAGAAGGAATTTCAAGACCAAGGTATTATGATAGAGCGACCATTCGAGAGGTCGGAGATGAATACGTAAAAGAATTGGTGAAGAGAAACATGGTTATTTCCGAAAGAGATGTTGGTACTTCAAGTTTTGAAACGTGTCACTTACATGACATGATGAGAGAAGTTTGTCTTCTTAAAGCTGAAGAAGAGAATTTCCTACAAACTGTTCTCGACACGTCAACTACAAATACTAAATCTCCTTGTAAATCCCGCAGACTCGCCATAGGTTTGTCTGGTGGAACATATCGCCCGGTGGGGGAGATGAAGAATCCAAAACTTAGATCTCTCTTGTTTATGAAGAAGCTCAACTGGACGGATACAAGATTGTGCTTTACAAGGCTACAATTGATGAGGGTTTTAGATCTCTCTAGAGCCCAATTTGAAGGAGGGAAGTTACCCTCTAGCATCGGAAAGCTCATTCACTTGAAATACTTGAGTTTATATCAGGCACAAGTATCTCAGCTACCTTCTTCTATGCAGAATCTGAAGTTGCTGCTCTATTTAAACATATGTGTACAAGAGAGATGTTCACTTTACATGCCAAATTTCTTGAAAGAACTGCGAGAATTGAGATACCTCTCTCTTCCGTGGAGAATAGATGATGACGTAAAGATTGATTTGGGTAATCTAGAAAACATGGAGACATTGATGAACTTCTCAACAAAGCATGGGAGAGTAAGGGATCTACATGATATGACACGGCTCAGAGACCTCTCTATCTTTATCAGAGGTGGGTGTACTGTGGAAACATTATCTTCTTCTCTAAGTGAATTGAGACACTTGGAAAATGTTGCTATATATTATTACAAGATGTATGCTCATACAAATGACGCAGAAGGCTTAGTTTTGGATTGTGTTCAGCTTAAACAACTGAAGTTGAGAATATATATGCCAAGGTTACCTGATGGACAACACTTTCCTTCTCATCTTAGAAACATATCTCTAACTGAGTGTTGTCTAGAGGAGGATCCGATGCCAATTCTAGGGAAACTGCTTCACTTAAATGAGGTCAGTTTATTGAATAAGTCTTTCTGTGGGAGGAGAATGGTCTGCTCGGGCAGTGGGTTTCCTCAGTTGCAAAAGCTATACTTATTTGGACTAGAGGAATGGGAAGAGTGGATAATAGAGGAAGGCTCCATGCCCCTTCTCCATACTCTGACTATTCGTAACTGTCAAAAGTTGAAGGAGCTTCCTGATGGGCTGAGATTTATCATTTCCATGAAGAAACTAAATATCACCTTAGGTAACTGGGATTTCAAGAAGAAATTATCTAAGGGAGGAGAGGATTACTACAAAATCCAACACATTCCTCTTGTTGGAATTGTATAGACTCCAATTATAGACGAATAAAACAGGTAATATGTTCTTTACCGAGTTCTATAATCTGAGAAACAATTTCATAAAAGAAAACAAATGAGTCATTCACTTGGATTTCATGTAGTTTGGATTTAAGAGATATAAGTCTTTTTTGGTAGTATTTTACACACAAAATAAAATTAATGTTTCCACAATTGACATTGCCATCTGCTTTACTCAACACCAACTTGTGTGTTAATTTCATCTTTTTTTCTCTTTGAGATTTCCCGGAGAATGTTAAAATTTATAATGGATAGTAAAGCATCTGTAATCTGATCCTAAGTCCTAACAAATGACTATAATTTTTAAATTACTTGCTTATGGGCTATGCTGCCAAAATATAATATAAAATTGCTATGCACTAAAGATAAAAAATTTTAAACGGTCCTATAGAGATTACACTACTATAGATTATTTTCTAACTAAATTAATGACTTGCCTTTGGACAGGTTGGAGTACTATTTTTGCATTACCTATATGATTTTTGTTCTCGCATTCTATTTTTTCACCTTCGTAGTTTTGTTCGTGCTCACGTGGACTTCTCATGTAGTCTCTGTTTCCTTGGCAAAAGTGCAGTTGTAGAACAGCTCGTTGAAATCATTAAGGTTTTCGGGTACACCAACAAACGAGGAGATCATATATAATACCTCTGGAAAAATGTCGTTTTAACCATGAACTTTCAAAAAAACGCCATTTAAACCATCAACTTTACATGCGGCCATTTAATACATCTAGTTTATGTTGACTTCCTCTTTAAAACATAGAACGTCATTGACCAGGCCAAAAACCCGAAGTCATAATTCTGTTACGCTGTCGTTAACAGCCGTTTGGGATAAAACGACGTCGCTTTATCCTTCAGTTTCAGAAGACATAAAAATCCCCAAATCGAAGTCTAAACCCTAATTTTACAAAATCCCCAATTTCACGAACCCTAATTCTACGATGCCGAAAGTGAGAAATAGGGGAGTGATTTCGTTTGTCGGAGATGGAATAGAAGCTCCATCACGAGACAAATCGCAAAGTCTAGTTGTGTATGACAGTAACGATGTTGATGCCGCTCCACCGCGAGGCGTCTCGGAGTCTGAGGTCGGGAACAAAGTACAAGGTGGACCTTCTGAAGGCGTATCAGAGTCTGTCGCCGGAGGTAAAGGTCGAGCTAAACGAGGAAGAAAACGAAAAAAGAAAGTTGTCGAACCTGAGTCTGAGCCGGAAGCAGAACACGACAGTGATGATGATTGCCAGATATATGGTGATGATGACTTCGATGGTGTTGATGATAGAGTAGGCGGTGGAGAGGAAGAAGTGCACGGTGGAGAGGAAGAAGTGCACGGTGGAGAGGACGACGTTGCTAACGCAAACATTAGAGACGACTTCCCAGAGGCTGCTAGGGGAGAAGAAGCTGGTTCTGACTCTGACAGCGGGGATGATGTATGGGATGATGACAAGCTTCCAGATCCTTTGTCATCTGATGACGAAGACGAAGCAGAAGACGACAATGAAGGGAACGATGATGGAGATGTTAACGATCCAGAGTCTTTACTTGCATTGGATAAGACTTTCAACTCGCCTGAAGAATTTAAGCTTGCTGTGCTGATGTACTCATTGAAGACAAGGTATGACATCAAATTATATAGATCCGAAGCTTTGATGGTTGGTGCTAAATGTTGTTATGTCGATGATGATGGTCGTCCATGTCCATGGAGAGTTTATTGTTCCTATGAGAAAAAGAAACATAAGATGCAGATAAGAGTAGTTGTCAGTGAGCATATATGTGTGAGGTCAGGCTATACGAAGATGTTAAAGCGGTCGTCCATTGCGTTTTTGTTTGAGGATAGACTAAGAAAGAATCCAAAGCTTACCAAATATGAGATGGCTGCTGAGATTCAGAGGGAATATAAATTGGAAGTGACACCAGACCAGTGTGCAAAAGCAAAGACGAAAGTTATGAAGACAAGAAAGGCAAGTCATGAATCTCAGTTTGCAAGGATATGGGATTATCAAGCCGAGGTGTTGCAGCAGAATATATGGTCCGAATTTGAGATAGAGACAATCCCTGGGCCAGTAATTGGAAGCAAACAAAGGTTCTATCGTTTATACATTTGTTTTAAATCCCAAAAAGAATCATGGAAAGAAACTTGTAGACCAATTATAGGAGTGGATGGAGCTTTTCTCAAATGGGATATTAAAGGTCATGTGTTAGCAGCAGTTGGAAGAGATGGGGATAATAGGATTGTCCCTCTTGCTTGGGCAGTGGTAGAGATTGAAAATGATGATAACTGGGACTGGTTTGTGAGACATCTCTCAGTAAGTTTGGGCCTTCAAACGATGACAGATATAGCTGTAATATCAGACAAACAATCGGTTAGTCATTTTATTATATGTTTAAGGTTTGTTTATGTTGATTTGTTCAAAATGTAAGGTCTAACAAATGTCTTTGTTTTTGTTTGTAGGGTCTAGTTAAAGCTATACATAGCATTCTCCCACATGCTGAACATCGACAATGTTGTAAACACATTTTGGACAATTGGAAGAAGGACAATCACGATCAAGAACTACAAAGGATGTTTTGGAAGATAGCACGCGCGTACACGACTGGAGAGTTTGCTGATCGAATGGCAGAGCTAAAGGCGTACAATCCTCAAGCTTATGCAACTCTGCAACTGACGAATCCGCTGACATGGTCTAGTGCTTTCTTCAAGATTGGTACTTGTTGCAATGACAACCTTAACAATCTGAGTGAATCTTTCAATAGAACTATCAGACAGGCCAGGAGAAAGCTCTTACTGGATTTGCTAGAGGACATTAGGAGGCAATGCATGGTCAGAAATGCCAAGCGGTTTCTCATAGCAGATAGGCTCAAGACAAGGTTTACCAAGAGAGCACATGCCGAGATTGAGAAAATGATAGTTGGGGCAGCGAATTGCCAGAGACTTATGGCCAGACACAATATTCATGAGGTATCTTCGAATGGTGTTAATTACAGGGTTGATATGAATCAGAGAATTTGTGGTTGCAGGAAGTGGCAGATGGTTGGAATTCCTTGTATTCATGCTGCTTGTGTGATAATAGGAAAGAAAGAGAAAGTTGAAGACTATGTCAGTGATTACTATACAAAAATAAGATGGCGAGAAACATACCGAGATGGTATTATGCCTGTTCAGGGGATGCCATTGTGGCCTAGATTGAATAGGTTACCTGTCTTGCCACCCCCATGGAGAAAAGGAAACCCAGGAAGGCCTAATAACTATGCAAGGAGAAAAGGAAGGAATGAAACTTCATCTACTTCAAAGATGTCTCGAGAAAAAAGAGTAATGACATGCTCTAATTGTTTCCAACAAGGACACAACAAGGCAGCATGCAAGAATGCAACAGTCATATACTTAATGTGCAAAAGCGACCTGGAGGTCGACCAAAGAAAACTCAGGTATGTTTTATTTTTTTCGTAAACCTCACACCAAAGAAAACTTTTTTTATGACTCAAGTTCCCAAATGATTTAGGAACCAGAAGCTCACGGATCACAAGTGCCAACAGATGGATCACAATCTCATCAAGGACCACCAATGCAAGCTCAAGGATCACAAGGGCCACCATTTGGGTCACAAACTAATGTTGGACCTCCAAGACAAGCTCACGGATCAGAAACACATCAAGGACCTCCAAGACAATCTCACGGTTCACAAACTCATCAAAGACCTCCAATGCAAGCTGACGGTTCACAGTCTCATCAAGTACCTCCAAGACAAGCTCACGGATCACAAGGCCCGACAGTTGGATCATAAACTAATCAAGGATCCCAAGGGGAAGGACTAGGTCGATTTGCAACATGGTTTGAGTGTTCTTCTTAGATTAGGTTTCTGAATGTGATGTTGTTGTTGAAGAAAGATTGTTGTTGTTTCAACTTACTGTTTAATCTGGTTTGTTGTCTGGATGTTTTCTCTTTATTAAACTCACTTTGGTACTTTAAATCTCTCTTATCTGAAGCAAAGACATTTATCATTACCAAAGCCACATTACAACATACAACACCAAAAACACAACATCAAACACACTAGTAACCAAGATGCATTGTTGGTTTTTTGGTTTTAATCATTAGGATCACTATTACAATGAAAATTAAACAAAGACACACCAAGCACAATTTGATAATCAGTTTCCAATTCTTAATTTCTCTTTTGCTCGACATTGCATCATCCATCAACACTTCAATCCGAGCCTTTAACTCATCAATCTCGAGAGCAACCTCAGATTTGGCACTGCTTAACTCGCTCTCAATGTTTGTCAATTTAGGTAAAACCTCAACAACCTCCTCATAAACACCATCTTCGACCCATTTAAACAAATGATCCTGCATTTACGAAATATTTTTGATTTTCACATAACCATAAAACACACACAGAATCATATCTGAATCACTTACATCTCCTCTGGTTGGACAACGGAAATAAGGTCTTCCGGGTTCTGTTTCGAGCTTGATGTGTAGATGGCGATGTCTAAGCCGCAATGACATTTTGAAGGGAAACCATGGCACCAACGTCCTCTGTTCTTATCGACTCTGTTCTCACCACTCGATTGCCCTGATTTACAACTCATAATCGATTCGTTCGTGAAGATGAAAAATGAAGAATTGGGGCTGTAATTGTCAAGAGAAGACGAAGCCTTCAATTCGTGAAATTGGGGATTTTGAAAAATTAGGGTTTAGACTTCGATTTGGGGATTTTTATGTCTTCTGAAGCTGAAGGATAAGCGACGTCGTTTTATCCCAAACGGCTGTTAACGACAGCGTAACAGAAGAGCTAACGGGGTTAACGGGTGTTAACTGCAAAATTATGAATTCGGGTTTTTGGCCTGGTCAATGACGTTCTATGTTTTAAAGAGGAAGTCAACATAAACTAGATGTATTAAATGGCCGCATGTAAAGTTGATGGTTTAAATGGCGTTTTTTTGAAAGTTCATGGTTAAAACGACATTTTTCAAAGTTACCTTTACTCTCTTCTGGTGCAGTCAGCGTCTTCTACTTAAATATTTTGGGTTTTACATATATTGAAAAGCCCACTAAAGAATCATAAAACTAACAAAATGATCTACTTAATGTTATCCAAAGTTTCCAAGCCCAGACCATTATATAAGTTGACGTGGTTTGATGCAGTTGGTCGATAACTAAGACTAATAGCAGCAACAATAAAACTACAGCCGTGGTTGGTCACCATTGCTTCTTCACCGTCCGATCTTCATCATCACTATCCTCTTCATTAGAAGAAAGGCAGTCTAACTTAGGCATCTTGCAATAACAAGAGCAAAAATAACAACAAGCTAATGAAAAGAAGTTCCTTTTTGTTATCAAGATTCAATAATGATTAAGAACTAAATCAATGTCCTATCATCTAGAAACAAAGGGATAACCTACATCACAACCAGACATATGTCCTACCATATGTGCTTTTCAAAGGCATCGACCGAGAGATCAGGAATTCGTTCACTGCAAGACGTACGCCACAACAAAAGGTTCAGAAATCTAATGAGTCTTTGCCTCTCTGGTTGCAAGTAAATGTATATCCTAAAGCTTTCTTGTACCGTTTTCTTGTGTTTATCCTTTATTGCCAAGAAAACGATTGTAGGGGTTGAAAACCAAACTTTTCATTTATATGATATTTGCACTTTAGCATAAAAAAAGAACCAAGTTAATGTACCTGGGTCCTGGGATGTATACGAGACCACCATAAGTTATTCTTTTATGTACACGACCACCATAAGTTTCAATAAATATTTTTAATGGGCGCTGGTGACAAACCATACGGCAACGTTCACAACCTTTAAAGTTGGGATAGCAAGAGTATTCTTTTGTACCTCTAGCCATCACAACGTCAAGCTTCAACCCTCCCAAGTCACTACCATTGAGTAGCAACGCCTTCTCTGGATCTTTTCTTAGATCAATGAAAGCAAATATGCAAAAAGAGAAAGCCAAAAAATAGGAAGTCACTCGTTTTGTTTGCATTTAACTTGAGTTTGTCCACAAATTGGAGGAAGAAGCTAAGTCATAAACCCTAACCGGTTTACACTCTACGGGAACAAAAATCCTTCTGATCTTGAAGGAGTAAATAACATTACTAGAAAAATCAAAATTTAATTTAGAAATCGAAATCTATTGTGCATCCTGAAGGAGTAAATACATAACAAGAAATTAAAAACGTGTTTTGTCTTTTGAGTTCTTTCAAATTCCAATGACCAAAATAAACCATGGTTGAGTAATAAAGTTACTGGCTCAGGATAGTAATCTAATAGAGTGGTCAAAATTACTGAACCAAATTAATTAAAACGGTTGGAACATGGTTCGCATTTTTATTTTGTCTCTAGATTTACGTATAGCTAAACCGATTCAGCTCAACTCTATCGAAAACATTGTTTTTATTGTACACATGCATACCAAAACGATATAATTATGTCTACAATGGTAGAGCTAAACGATGTTGTCTTTTCTATTTGAAATAAAGAAGCTAATCAGTATTCCACATGCGGTCTGTCCTGACAGAGTGACAGCCCACAGCCCATAGTTACAGAAATGAGTTAAGAGTACGTGCGTCAATCTTCTCATATAATAACTAGATGCACCGCACTCGAAGAAAATAACAATAATGGATTCGAATTCGACTAATTTTCAGATTTACAGTTGGTTTATTAATATTTACGGTATTTTAAAAGTCAGCAAATTAAATATCATTTTTTCTAGATTTTGTGACCATTGATTTTGTGTTTTTAGATGGATTAATTTGATCATAAATTGATAAAATCTCAAGCCTGTTTTATATATATATATTTTTTTATTCATGTTATAGAATTGTAGCTCCAGTTGATAATATGCATTATGAGATATGCTATACATGTCACTTTTTTATAATGACTTACATATCATTTTTTCTAGATTTTGTGACCATTGATTTTGTGTTTTTTTTAGATGGATTAATTTTTCAAGATTCCTTTTCATAGTTTTTCCCTAAAAAAATTGTGACCCTTACAATGTCTTCGTTTTAGATCAAAATTTTTAAGTTGAGTTGAGTAATTAATCTTTTATTTTTCTATAATTGAAATTGTTTCTTAGAAACTAATGTTTCACTTTAATTTTATTTTTATGTTTAGAATTTTATAAATACAATTACATAAATTCTTTTTTTACTCTATCATTTGTTGAATCTTACTTATATTCTAAACCTCATTAACTCATTCTAAATTTTGGAATATGATCATTTTTGGTTAAAATTTAAATAATAATATTATTACTAAAATATTAATATTATTACTAAAATAAATCAATAGTATTATTTTTACTATTTAAAAATATTCATTTATTTAAAACATTTGGGTTTAATATGGGCTTTTAAAGTTTTATGAACTAATAGATTAGACGTAATATAGTGGATTAGTGTTTAGGATTAAGCCCAAATAAAAAAATGAGTTGCTGATGTGGCAGCATGAGGAGTGATGAAAGGTAACTTTATATATATAGATATTTTAGATTTTATATAATCAAAAGGAAGGAAAGAGAGTGAAGTATATAGTGAGAGGAAATATGAATCGAATTGAACAGAAATTTACTTAAGATGTGGTTATAGTAGTCCGATTATACGAATGTTATTGTATAAATTTGAATTTTATTAATATGATGCATGAACAATGTATTTACCGACTTTGGTTTCCATAGTTTATATCAGATGTTTTAGTACATAGTTTGAAATTGTGTTATATATAATGACTATATAGATAACTTATTAGTTAATTAGCTAGAAAACAAAAGACAGCAAAGAAAACCGAAGATACAAAATTACATAAGGGAAAACCGATCAAAACAGGGGAAAAAAAAAGACAAATACAAATGATCATGGTAACCAAACAAAAACAGAATTAACCAAATTTGACAGCCATTAACAGACCCATCACCAAACACAAACAAGGTAAGAGATGCAAACACTGTTAGAACACCAAACATATGCTCAACTAAGAGTTCCACAATTAGTTTCCCATAGAACGAAGAAAGAAAAATTAGTTTCCCATAGAACATCAATGTTTGTCAAGAAAATCACCCAGAACAAAAGCTCCCCAAAAGTATTAAATAAGAGCAAAAACAGAACTATTTCAAAATCAATACGGCCCTAACAAATCAAAAACAACACCAACCTCCAAAAAATAATCGATTAATTAATTAGAGAATAACCGAACAAACCAGGGAAGAACCAATTACCTACAAGTGACGCAAAGCCAAGGCGAAATTAACCAAACAAGCGAAAAAGTAATACTGTTCAGCATAAAATATTAGAGCACCAATCCTTCTACTGTCCTGTAGATCGGAAATTTAATAAAATCCTTCCCGTTGAAAGAGAGATAGAAGGTAAAGAAGAAAAAACAAATAAGAAGAAACGTGGCATTATAATTAAAGAGAAATACATTCTCAAATAAATACAATCTACTGTAGACCTAATAGACCACTAGATTTAAAGGCCTGAAGGGATATTTGGGCCCAATCAATGTAACAAAAAAAACAACCAAAGATCCAAACCAAATGTAAGTAATTAAAAAACATTATTAAAATTTAACAAACTCACACTCCCTATGTAACACAATCACAAAAGCATTTACAAACAATCTTCACACATTAAATTAAATACAATAAAGAATCACAGAATGCAATAATCAATCAATCTAAAAAAAACACAAAAAAAAAAAAATCACCAAAAAACAAATACAACCACAAATCAACATATATAATACAACCTATACTTAGAAATTTTAAAAACAGGATAAACAAAACCAAATTTCAAAATAAATACAACTAAAATTTTTAAAAAATTGTCAAACTTCTCACATGAATGTACTTAACTGAAATAAAACACCAAATCAAAACCAAAAACACCATATAAAAAAACAACTAAAACAAACAAAATAAAATGAAAAAGAGATACAAACAGAAAATTAAAAAACAAAAAAAAAAATAAAAAAAAAAACCCAAAACCAATCATAATCTAAACACCGCGCGTAGATATATATATACTAGATAATGGCCCGCGCTGGTAGCGCGGGGAAATTTTTATATTATTTTGTTATTTGTTAATATTATATTTATGTTGTATCATTTATTTACATGTTATATAATATAGTACTATATGGTGAGTTTTTATTCATATTAACTTACTAATAGGTAGGCCTGGAACTACTATCAATACCCGTATTGGAGCCGTTTTTCGGTTTGTATCCGTCCCAAAAAAAGGTACCCGTAACTTTAGAGTCGAGTGAAAGGTATAATAATTATATTATCCGTGAATAATGATCGAATATCGGATATTAATTTAATTTTTGAGCGTCCTGTTACCCGTCTCATTACCCGTTTTATTACCCGACTCATAAATACACGTTAATATTTTCTAGAATAATGTTACCAGTGTGACGAAATATCTATGTAAATTTGGATTTGTTTGTTACAAAATAATAGTAGAAAATTTATTAATTCTATACATTTTATAAAATCATATATTTAATTACTTAAGGTCATACTCTGATTTTGAGCCGTAGTTGGTACTACTATTTTATTTTGGTGCAATATCAAATTCGTTAATTATACATTCGGTAAAGCTAAAAAACCCAACAAAATATGTATTGAGCCGTGATTTGGTATTACAAATTGATGTGATTGGTATAACATGTTATAAATTAATTTTATAGGTGAAAATTACAATTAGGTTATGTATATTATCAACATTATACACTTAGTATTATTTATATAGTGAGTATTGTGTATAAACATTTAAGTTTTAGTCAATTAAATAGTTTGTTATTATTTCTGAAGATTTATGAAATATTAAATAGAGTTTTATTATTTTGTAAACAAATCTAAACTTTTATTTTGTTAGTTATTAGAATAATTAAAACATTATAGCATTTTCATAATATGTCACATCAGATCTGATTAAATTTTTAACAACATAGCTTGAATAAGTATATAGATATATTTTAAAAATAGAAACAATGTTGTATCCTAATTTTAATATATATTTGTTATTATTAAATAATTTTGATATGTAAATGTTTCAACTTAGTCTTATAAATAAATTTAAAATTTATAATTTTTCTAAATAGTTTGTTATTGTTTCATAAGATTTCTGAAACAATAAATAGAATCTGTTTAATTATTTTATTACATAATTTCGAAATTATTTTATTAAATAATTTCGAAATTATTTTATTAATGATTTCTAATCTAATAAATTAATAATTGCTATTTTTTGGATAATTATTTTCTGCTTATAACAAATTAATATTAAGATTCTGTTATTATATTTTGTGTTAAAAATACAGTGGCATTTTTTGTAATATCTTACATAAAGTAGGGTTATTTGTTTATAGGGTTGCTTAAATAAGTATATAGATGATATGTATACTAATGAATTTAGACCTGGAAGTTCAAATAATTAAAACAAACGCAACACAATGGGAATCAAACTTGTAAAACTTCTTCTTGTTGAAGAGCTTCAGCAAAAGTCTCTCAAGAAATGGTGATCAAACTGGGAACATAGACAGATGATTGAAAGTCACATACCACTTCAGCTATCTTAATCTTTTTGCATAGATCTCCCCTCACAATATAGACCCAACCTTCTATTGGTTTCTTTCTACGACAACACAGAACCAAGCTCTTTCCATAGATGTTATTATCAACGAAGTAACTTGTAGAGCTGTGGCTAAATACCATGGTGAAGTCAGGCTTGAGACAGTCATGAACTTAATCCACACCACATTGCCTCCATCATCCCCATTACCAATTTTCTTCTCCGTCACCCAAATCTTAGTCTCTCCTGTGCTTCTGGATTGTTGTAACACTGAAAACCGATCTCCCTTGTAAATCGATAGGAAACGGATATGGGAACCAGCTTTTTCCCCCTCGCATGGTAGTTTACAAAATATCTTTTCTGTCTCATTAGAAAAATCGAGCATTCCGATGAAATACTCGCCAGTGTGGGGATACTTATAACCTGTCCAGTACAAATATCCATTCAAGGAGACCCTACACAAGTCGGGTAATAACTTTTCGCTAGATTGAGTACGATGAATAACCTTCCACTCATTGGTTGCAAATACTAAGACTGCAACTCTATCGGTCCTAGAACTGCAACTTCCTATAATCTTGTAACTCTTTTTGGGTCTACTACCATCGTAACCCATATATCTGCCACAGATAACATCCTTGGGAATCCATTTACGCTTTCTCAACAACGGATTCAAAACTAGGCATCCTTCCTGTAAGGTGTCCACGAAGAAGAGACCGTCGCAGATCCCACTGACATGATAACGGCGACGGCATAAATCAATGCACAAATCAATCACTTTAATAGTTGGATCGTCCTTGAGATCTGCGCTAACCGAGTAAACATCGGAATGTGTCTGTAACATGAATTCTGGGAGCGCAAGCAAAGTTCTTGTTGACGAATCTATTACTGCTGAAAAGATTGTTCCATTATTTGCAAACGGATCTGAAGAGAAGAAGAGATAGAGGTGGAACATGAACGAGTATCTCTTCTTCCAATTCTGACGGGAGCTTTCTCGACACCGCTAGGTTTTCTTTTCTGGTAACAACCATTAGGGTTTTCTTTGTAAAAGGATCGAGGAAGGAAAATAAATGTATATAATAGAGTAAAAATTATTGCATTCGTGTAATCTACATTAACATTTTTCAATTACATTTTGGTTTATGCCCTTTAAGTTTATTTTATTTAATTTGTTTTTTTGCAACATTAATTCCTACAGATATTCCTAAAATAACATTTATACTATAAATCGGGAGTACAAAAGAAGAAAAAAAAAAACTTTTACAAAAAATGCCATATAATAGCCCTACGGATTAAACAAAGAAGAAGAAACAAAAAAACAAAGTAAGGGTAACAAAGTTATTAGAATAGGTTATGGGACGCGGACCCTAATGCTTTGATATTATTCCATTCGGATCATAGATATTAAAGATGTGTATCCAAACACTATTTTGGTCCGAAACCTGCATGAGAAATCAAATACCAAATAACATGAAAATCGGGTAATTACTAAATAAATGGCAACTAATAATATGCAATCCCTTATTATTCTCTTCCGTGTTATATCAATCATCAAGACAATCGTTTAACAATAACTGCAAATATTCTCTTATTAAACAAGACCAACAACAATTACGAAGTCATTGCCTTTTCTTCTTCGTAATTAAATAGTATATATCAATCATCCCAACTAAAAACAGTAAAAATTGGATCGTATCATATCAAACATGAAGATCATATCAAAAAATTAACTGCATATATTAACACTTAATAACAAATATTTTATTATCAAACAATCACAACAACCAAGAAAACTAAAAACAGAAATAGTTGTGTCGAATCCCGCTTCTTACTATACAATATCGTAAGAAACCCAAAATCAAATCAAGAACAGAATATCTTATATTCATTGCTTAGAATATTATACTTTTAAACCAAACCTACCTTCAAATATCTATATAAACCATAAAAAGCTTTGCAAATCTTAAAACACCACTACAAAAAAAAGGGTGTATTGCATCAATTAAATTGTATCAGAAAACTAAACGAAACTAATTTAAATTACTTATTTATAATTGATACGAAATCTCTAATTTAACATCAGTTATGATAATCGATGTTAATATTAATTTGTTTGACATCAATTAATCAAAATTGATGCAACTTTATATTAGTTTGTATCACTTTCAAAATACTGATACAAATATATATATATATTTCAATCACATATATAATTGATGTATTTATTACTTTTTACTAACATCACTTAAAAAATTTACATCAATAAAAAATGATGCTAAAAAAATTCATATAAGTTACGCCAAAGTTAATCATGCGATTTAGTTTCAATTGTTAAAACTGATGTATTTTTATCTTAATTTGCCTCGTTTAAAACATTTGAGACTAATAAACCAATTTTACTTTAATAAAACAATTAAAATATTATTTAAATATTAAAATAATTTTTGTTTACATCGATTTCAGTAAACGATAGAATATATCCAATAAATTGAGCGATAATAAATTTTTAAGGGGCGGGAGATTTTTAGCAAACATAATTGTGATTTTCTAGTTTCCTTAGTTAACCAAAATTTATGGCTAGAAAACATCTTTTTGATCAATATCTAGCTGATACAATATCTTCTACTTCAAATTCAAATCTTTTTGTTACAAAGAACTGGCCTAAAATCTAGCAGTTACAATATCTCCTAATTGATAAAACCATGTACGAAAACCAAAGCTAAAAAAAAAAAAAAACTTCTCCTCATTTTCTATGTCATATACTTATGTGAAATCATACTTCTTTGTGAGTCCAGCTTTCTCCGAATAAGTACCATCTTTCCAGTGAAGATTGTTCATTTGTGACTTTGTGTACAAACGAACAATCCTGTCGGCATCTCAAAGATTTGTTTTTCTAATGTGTTCCATGTGATGATGACGTAGAATTCTTCTATTTGTGTTTTACGGAGGAGACATGTGCTTTTGGCTAAGATTGGGAGTGAATCCGACGGGAGTTTCTTTCTTTCACGGCAGTTGCCGGTGCAGCACAAGAGAAATCTGTTTTCTCAGGGTGGATGGCTGTTTTGTTGGAGTTTGTTAACGGCGGAAGCAGTGATTAAGGACGGTGGCTGGCCGCTTGAGTTGCCATAGTCTCTTTTATTATCCTTTCTTAATTTTTTGTTTTTAATTAAGTAATTTTGTTGTTTTGATCAACTATTGTTATCTAATTATTATTCTTGTAATGGTAGGTTTGTAACACAATTTCTTCTGTTATTTTAATTTGGAAAAATTATTCTATTTTATTTTTAATTGTAGTTATTTATGTAAATGACTCAATTATCAAAATTATTTATAAAAATTGAAATTAATTTTAACATTGATTTATGGAAATCAAATAATTATTAAAATCAAATAGTCAACTGATATTAGTTTTAACATCAATTATTTATAACTGATAGAAATATTTAACATCACTTATTATAACTGTAACAAATATTCACATCATTTATATTAACCGATGCAAAATTTAGATCACTTTTTGTAACTAATGCAAGTTAACATCATTTAGAAAAATTGATGTAAATATTTGTATATTAACATCAGTTTGAAATAAACTGATACAAATTATTTGCATCAACAAAATGTAAATCGTTTGTTAAAGTGATACAAATTATTTTTACATCATTTAAATCTGATGTAAATATATAAAAGAAATGATGTTAAACAACCTTTTTTTTGTAGTGCACATTAAACATACGAAAACACAATACAATTTTACCTTCGAACAAGCAATGGCTGCGATGAATGGATTCACACATGTTGCTGATCTCAAAGCCTACAAGACAACGTGGAAAATCAGAGTCAGGATCGTCCACACATGGAAACAATACACGACATATGCGGGAGAAACTATAGAAATGATTCTGGCTGATATTCAAGTAAGTTTCTTGATTTCTCCTTATAACTTATAAACATATATACGTCAAACCAGAAAGTTAACTAATGTTTAAATGTTTTTTCAATTATGTTATTATAGGGAGACCTCATTCATGCTACTATTAAGAAGCAGCAATTCAACAAACACCAAAGACTTATTGTTTTTGGTGATTGGCGAATTATCGAGAACTTTCAGCTGTCAAGATCAACAGGGAAGTTCCGGTGCACAAAGCATCAATACAGAATGACCATCATGAACTCCACCATCATAAGCCGATGTTATTCTGTTTCAAATGATTTTTATTTGGATCTAGCTTCTTTCGATAACATACTTGCTGATGATGGTTTGAATGAAAACATTCTAATTGGTGCGCTAATATATGGTTTAGTTATATATTAATGGTTTGAATTACTATCCTATGTTATTACCTGCATAACATAAATTCCCCTACTTTAGATGTTGTTGGACAGGTTGTTTCGTGTGGAGAAATGAAAACCTCAGAGCTTAATGATAAACCCAAAAAAGATTAGAGGTCATCCTTCGAGATACAAGGTAACAAGACTATAATATATATTTTGTCTATTAACTAATCATCTCATTGACTAATGTGTGTGGTAAATTTTGTGGTATTACAGTGACCAGCGTTTGTCATGCACCCTTTGGGGGAAGTTTGCAGACAAAATGTGGACAGCATGTCATGAGGCAAATGAGGCAATAGTCACTGTTTGATCCGCTGTGCAAAGATTAACACATACAATGGTATGTATTTATAGAGTATTTGTACTTGGTATTTACGGAATAATGTCTAGGGTTCTTAATCATGTCTATCTAATATTTGTAGGAGAAAGAACCATTTCAAATGCCTTTGATATGTCGTTGCTACTAATCAATGCTGAAGACTACCCTGCTGTTCAAGATTTTGTCATCAAGTACTATTCCATATTTCATAATTTATACTATTGCATCAATCTATACTATTAATAATATAGAAATCAATGTTTATGCAATTTTTACTAACTACTAAACAGGCTTCCACAAGATGATTTGAAGATTACTTTAGGTGAAAGGAATTGTGATTGTCTAAAGCCTAAACATGAGAATGATGATTACATCAACCAGTTCCCACGAAGTTCTATATCAAATCTTCTTGAAGCTCAGATGGTAATTACGATAGCTTATTAACTAGATGTAGTTTTGATTTGAAACATTTCTGATTTGCTATTCTGTGTTATAGGAGGGGAAATTCAAAATCTATTGTAGTATCTACCACATCGATATGGAGTTTGGGTGGTATTACTTCACTTGTGTTAAGTGTAAGGGAACATGTTTGAGGGTACCGAAAAAAGAGAATGAAATCATTACGAAAAACAAAAAAAGTCTCTTTGAGTGCAAGAGTTGCAACCAAGATGTTTCGAAGGTTGTATGCAGGTACTTGATTTCTATACTTTATATTTATAGCTTTGTTAACATATAGATCAAGGAAATGTTTACTGACCCTTTGGTTATTGATTGATATATGCTAGGTATAAACTCGTGCTTGATGTCATGGATAACTCTGGTGAGTCAAAGTTTATTCTTTTTGACAACAATGCTATCAAGATAGTCAATCAAACTACTACAGATGTACTTTCAATTTACCATTTTCTCATTAAATGGGTAGATTCAAACAAACTTTACTATTCATATATTCCCAGATTCAGGATCCTACTATTGTGCCACCTGCTTTGCAAGCTTTGGTTGGAAAGTCATTCTTATTCCTAGCTTCTGTTGAAACCGCTAACATTGTTAATGCTAAAGAGACTTATAAGGTGTCCTATGTTGAGATGGGTGACAAGAGTAGATGTTTTGATAATATTGAAGAATCGGACATACAGAATGATCCTACGGATATGATCTCTAATGAAGTTCAGGTAGAAAACGTTTTCTTTCAGTTTTTTCCAAAAAAAATGAAACATGTTTGTTAATTTTAACAGCTCAATTTTCAGGATCAGACAAACAGCAATGTTATTGGGACATCTGTGACCACACCCTCATCAAAACGTAAAGAGGATTGTAATGATGATGCAACAGCACAATCTTCAACCTCAAAGAAGCAATGTCTACCATCAATCAATCAGGAAATAGAAGAAGCAAAGGAAAAGATTCAAGGAGAGGAGGAAAAGATTCAAGGAGAGGAGGAAAAGATTCAAGGAGACGAAGATACCCGGGCTTAAGTTCTGAAGCGGATCATGTAGTGTTTTAATTGATTAGTTCGTTTTTATTTAACATCAAATAAACTAGGATGGTTTCTTTAAGTTTTAACTTAGAATATTCATTTCGAATACTCTAAGTATAAGCTTTTTTCCATGCTAGACATTTCTAAGTTTTTGTTGTTACCATTTAATTTTAATGAGATTTACTTTCTAAGCAAAAACGCATTGTCTTATAAATACTTAATGTTATTACTAATATGAGTGAAAAAAATAATGATTGCAATCGATCAAACATACCTATTGGGGAAACAGAATCAGGCTGAATGTACCAAGACCTTTGCGGAATTAATAATCCTACATATAGGAACAAGTTTATGAGCTCAAAGATTTTAAATACGTAAGCATAATTACATAAAAACCACATAACATAAAGAAAAGAAAAATACATAAATACATAGAAAAAAATTAAAGTTTTTTAAAAATTCTTATGTCTGAGTCGACAGCAAATTTTAGAAAACAAGATGATCACAGAAAATCACAGAAAATATCTTCCCTAACTGAGTAGATTACGAGTAAAACAATATTAGCAATATTAGCAATTTTAAAGCCTTAAAAGAGGAATTTATGACTGTTTAACTAAATATGGTTATAAATCAAATCAGATATTATCTTGCTTTCTAATCAACTAATTTAATATGTGATAACTAATTCAGCAGATTACGAGTAAAACTAATAGATCACAGAACATTTAGGCGGGAAAGATGAATATTTATGTCTGTTTAACTAAATATTTTGTAAAATCAATTCAGAAATTAAGATGCTTTTTATGCAACAAAATTGATATTCCATAACTAATTCTTCATATTTTAAGGTTTTAAAAAACATTATAAAATATAATAAGTATACCACTGTCGAAAAATTCTGTGATCAAAATTGTCAAAATGAAGAAGAAAAAAATGAGCTCCAATGCGGAAATAAAAAAACACACAAAGCAGTTTTATAAAAACGAAAGTCACAATTCTATGATGAAAACATCGATCCTAATACAGTCAGTAATCAAGCTGCAGTCATTCAAGTAGAAGCAGTTTTCAGAAGACTTTTCATTGGTTTGAATCACAAACCTGATAATGCAAAAACAGCAGCTCATATTCACCAGAATCAGACACATGTGCTTGGCTTCCAATCTGGTATGACCATAGTAGATATATTAAAGATACTTAGAAATTATTTAAACATGTTATCCAAAACTGTTTCTTTTGATAGGATCTTCTACTAGGACTACATCTAAATCAAGACCAGTGTTGTCGATGTTACAAAACTGCTTGGCAGTCCCAACCTTGACAAACATGCGGGAGTAACAAAACTTAAAGCTACACACCAAAGTCTCAAAGATGGGAAGCTTGAATCTGCAATGACTAGACAAGGTTCGTGTTAGTTCATAAATAACCCTGAATATAAAAGCTATTGTCTAATAACTACACCTAAGTGTTATTTGTATTCAGGAACCTTCCTTCCTCATGATATTACCTTGCCCAACCATTCACAAATTGCAGAAGAAACTCCACCTAACAAACAAAGACAAACCAGCAGGATATTTAAACAACTTAGTCCTCCATCAGTAAATAGCAAACAAGGTACTACATATAATTATTATCAACGGTGGTGATCTCAATCTATAATGACTGTGATATTAGTAGGTAACCATCTGAACTGTAATAATTAAATAATCTGTCTCTGTTATAGCATCAAAAGGAAAAGGAGTATTACTTACTAGACCAAAAACACAGTTCCGTCTTGCAAAATTCCTTGCTAGGCAAAAGAAACCAAATCCTCTTCCAATGCCAGCCGCAACATTCAAAGAAGGAGACGAATGCATCCACAATCAACCGAATCAAAGAGTAATGAACATAAGTAAGAAGTCATAACTAATTTACATAAATATTGATTTTTCGTGGTTGCATGTTTATTTTTAATACAAACTTCATTTGAAAATTGAAAATGAAGATGCTAATGGAGATAGAGAGCAACAAACATACCAATGCAGTAGCAGTTCGGACGATGGTGATTCAGTTGACTCAGAAGGCGAAAATGGATTTGAAGATGTTCATGCAGATGTTATCAAAGGATATCAGATTTTGGACATATTAGATGAAAGTTTGATAAAAGCATTTGGATCCAAATCAAAAAAGAATCCTACACCTAAAGCTAAGAAAAAAGCAACAGGTAGATATCATTTGTTTATGTGTTCTTATAATTACCAGATGCCGAAGTTGTTGGTTTTTATAATATTAATAAATCTTATATCCTATATGTAGAGTATCTTGACCATGGCGACCCTAACTTTACATGTTCATATTATGGAGCTATTATGTGGTATGGGGAGCGGATTAATAGGCACAAGAGGGATAAAAATCCTACTTTCACACAATGTTGTTTGCAAGGATCTGTTAAACTTCCTTTTCTACATAATCAGCCTGAGTTGTTATTTACGTTGTTAACAAATGATGACGAATTGAGTAGACATTTCAGAGAAAATATCAGAGCATACAACATGATTTTTTCATTCACCTCACTTGGTGGGTGTTGCGAAAACTCAGTTGTGAAAGGTCGTGGTCCTAATATGTTCCAGATACAAGGAGAGAACTATCATCTACTTGGTAGTTTGAAGCCTACAGACGTTGATTTTCCAAAGTTTTCACAATTGTATATTGTAGATACAGAGAATGAGGTTGAAAACAGAGCTGGCATTCTGAGGTATGTTAAACACAAATGTCTAATGAACATCTAAACCTTATTAAATATAATAGTTGACTGATTTTTTTCTTTCTTCAGTAAAGCAAAAAATCCAGGAAAATATAAAAAGAAACAGAAGTTAAGACATGATGTGATTGCTGCTATAATCAAGATGCTAGATGATGTGAACCCTTATGTTGAAAACTTTAGATCAGCTAAAGAGCGGCTAGATACTAATCCTGAAGAAAGTTTTCACATGAGAATTGTTAGTGATCGTCAAAAGACGGACGAAACTATGATGTACCGACATTATCAGAGGTTGCTGCATTAATTCCAGGAGACTTCCATGTTGCAATGCCTACTCGGGACATTGTGATTGAAGAGAAATCAGGAGAATTACAAAGAATAAGCGAAATACATCCAGCCTATCTTGCTCTACAATATCCTTTGTTGTTTCCTAAGGGTGAGGATGGTTATAGACCAGGAATACTAAAAGGACCTGGTGGTTGCAAAAAAAAATCAAAAGAATCGAGATACAGATAAAGAGAGGAAGTGCATCAGTATGCGCCAATGGTTTGCATTCCGTATACAGGAGAGGAAGAATGAATCACATAGTCTGTTCATGTCGAAAATATTGTTCCAGCAATTCTTAGTGGATGCTTATACGACTATAGAGACTAACAGGTTATTTTTTCTCAAGCTAAATCAGTCAATTTTGAGGGCTGCTAATTATAATACAGTGAAGGATGCTGCTAATCAAGGAAACACAGATTTGAATGAGCAAGGGACCAAATGCTACTTGCCAGCTTATTTTGTTGGTGGACCTAGATATATGAGAAATATGTATCTAGATGCAATGACAGTTTTTAAGTATTATGGATTTCCTGATCTATTCATTACATTCACTTGCAACCCTAAATGGCCTAAGCTGGTTCGATTTTGTGAAGCAAGAAAATGGAATATTGATGATAGGCCTGAGATTATTAGCAGAGTGTTCAAGATGAAGCTCAACTCTTTAATGGATGATCTAACAAAGAAACATATGTTAGGACGGACAGTCTCATGTAAGTCACCGTTTGAATCTATTTGTGTTTATACATTTTTCTAACTTTCTGATGTTCTTTTAATGTGGATTTGTTTGCGTGTTTTTTAGCAATGTATACCATTGAGTTCCAGAAGAGAGGACTTCCCCATGCGCACATTTTGTTATGGATGCACCCAGATTCTAAGTTGCCAAAATCAGAAGACATTGACAAGATTATATCCGCTGAAATCCCAGACAAGCATAAAGAACCCGAGCTTTATGAGATGGTTAAGGAAATGATGATTCACGGACCATGTGGGGCTGCCAATATGAATTCACCATGTATGGACGAAGGGAAATGTACAAAGTTTTTCCCCAAAAAAAATGTTGATGAGACAACAGTTGATAAAGAAGGATTTCCAGTTTACAAAAGGCGGAAAACAAAACATTTTGTTGAGAAGAATGGTTTTAAGTGTGACAATCGCTATGTTATTCTATATAACAAAGTGTTGTTACTAAGATATCGGGCTCATCTTAATGTTGAGTGGTGCAACCAAACAGTTTCTATCAAATATTTGTTTAAGTACATTACTAAAGGACCTGATCGTGTATCAGTTGTTGTTGAGCCATCTTCTACATAAAAAGTACAGAACAGGAAAGCTAACAAAGTAAGAAAGGAGACTCCTGTTCAAAATACTGAAGGTAGTGGTACTGTTGATGAAATAAAAGATTTCTTCAATGGCAGGTATATATTTATATTATCTGTATTATTTGATCATACTTAATCAGACCAGAAATTTTACAAAAATTTAGCTTATGATGACCAAACTTTTGATGGCAGGTATGTTTCAGCTTGCGAAGCTGGTTGGAGAATATTAAAAAATCCCATAACTTACAGGTCGACATCAGTTCAAAGGTTGTCTTTTCATCTAGAAGGGAAGCAACTAATATATTTCAAGGGTGATGATGAAGTAGAAACAGTTTTGGAGAGGGGAGTTAGTGAATTCTATGTTTCTAGCTTGGTTTGAGTTATGCAAAGTTAGTGAATTGGCGAAAACAAAAACATATGCGCAAATCCCTGAGTTTTTACATGGGATAAGAAGAAAAAGAAGTTTAATTTAAGAAAAAACCAGGTACGGCGATTGGAAGGATTAACTATGTTCCAATTGGTTTCGAAGATGGATATTATCTACGAGTCCTTCTTAATACTGTCACAGGACCTGAGTGCTTTGATGACATTAAAACTGTTGAAGGAGTAGTTTATGAAACTTACAAAGAGGCATGTTTTGCTTTGGGGTTGCTAGACAATGATCAAGAATATATAGATGATATAGTCGAACAAGTTTTGGAGTACTGGAAACTACTTACGTCGTCTATTCGCTGTAATGCTCCAATCTTTTAGTTTATCTCAGCCAGAAGTTGTTTGGGAAAAACATGGTCTCTTTTAACTGAAGACATAGAGATGAGACGGAGAGAATACTTTAAACGACCAGGTAAAACATCAATCTTTATATATGTTTACAGTGTCTATTATGTGCGAGTTACAATGTAGGTCTGATTTTGAAATTTCTTTTGGATTTTCTGAAGATCTAGTTCTATCCGATAACGATAAGCAGAGGTTTGGTTTACTCGAAATAGACAGCATATTAAAGGGCAATGGAACAAGGTTGTCAGCCTTTGCCACAATGCCTACACTTCCAGAAGACATAATTGATGATACTAATGTGTTGATTGTTGATGAGAGAGACTATGACCGGAAAGACCAGCAAGAAAAACATGATTCATGGTTAAAGTCTATGACAGACGAGCAAAAAAACATATACAGAGAGATCATGGAAGCAGTGGATAACAACATGGGTGGTGTGTTCTTTGTCTATGGATTTGGTGGAACTGGTAAAACCTTCCTATATAAAACTCTATCAGCAGGATTAAGAGCGAGAGGATCAATCGTCTTAAACGTTGCGTCCAGTGGCATTGCTTCTCTATTGTTAGCAGGTGGAAGGACATCACATTCTAGGTTTGGAATTCCTATTAATCCGCATGAAAGTAGTGTTTGTACAATGAGTCCGGGTTCAGATCAAGCACAGCTGGTGGAAGAAGCATCTTTAATAATATGGGACGAAGCTCCAATGATGAGCAAACACTGTTTTGAATCGTTAGATAGAAGTCTGTCGGATATTATAAAAGGAGCTAGTAATAGACCTTTTGGTGGAAAAGTTGTGGTATTTGGTGGAGATTTCAGGCAGGTGTTACCCATCATCCCAAATGCAGGAAGAGCAGAAATCTGTATGAGGGCACTAAATGCTTCTTATCAGTGGAAGCATTGTAAAGTATTGAAGTTGACCAAGAATATGAGGCTTCTTGCGAATAATTTGAGTCCTACAGCAGCTAAAGAGATAAAGGAATTCTCAGAATGGATACTAAAAGTTGGTGATGGAAAGATTTCTGAACCTAACGATGGTGAAGTGATGATAGATATCCCAGAAGAGTTTTTAATCACATCGGAAGATGATCCTATTAAGGTAATAAGCAGAGAGGTTTATGGAGATCCTAAATGTTTGAAAGATAATGATGATCCTGAATTCTTTCAAGAAAGAGCAATCTTATGTCCGACCAATGAGGATGTTGGCATAATCAATGAGTATATGCTTGATCAGCTTGAAGGTTAGTAATAATTGCTTTTAAAATAATCATGTTTCTTCCTGATGTTACGTTTTCTCAAAGATCTAATATATATATAAACAGCTTATTAAACGTGGAATTTGATTTGTAGGTGAGGAAAGAACATACCTAAGTTCAGATTCTATTGATCCATCTGATAAACGTTTTGAAAATAATCCAGTGATTACACCCGATTTCTTAAATAGCCTAAAGGTATCTGGAGTTCCAAATCATAAAATTAGATTGAAGGTGGGTTGTCCACACTACAAGAAATATGAGTTTTGTTAGCATTAGAGAAATGCTATCATATGTCATTGATAGCGAATTATCAAACGCTATCTCTGCCCCAGCTATAATAGGGTCACACCTTACAATAGCGTTTTTTGATATGCTATTATATATTGTTTTATTATAGCATTTGAAACGATCGCACCCGAATTTCCAATCCTAACACCGGACACATGGGAAACAATCTCAGCGGAACCCCATAATTCCGACAAGACAACCGGCATTAACCGCTTCTTACAAAAAGTTCCAAAAATACTAGCTAAAGAAAACTATTTCATACTCTCCATCTACTAATAGTAATCATACAAACGTACTTCAGCTCCACAAGCATTTTACATTTATAGACTCTGATTACTCCTCCAACTGGCCACTTCGTGATCCACCCGAACAAGCCACTTGAGCATGTATTCCAAACACCACCTCATCTAATTACTGAATCGCACAACCAACCACCCCTAGCGACCGAGTAACAAGAGAGGTGGGCTGGAATACTTTATTCCGCCCAGCCACGGAAACACTTCTCTGACGAATCCATTGATTCACCGTCTTAGCTTTAACCCGACACTCCTGAGCTCTAACTTGGTTCTACAACCACCATGAACTTGCTCCATAAGATTACGGAGGTTCTAGCTCGAACCGAGCTTGTTGGTTCAACCAACAACACAACTTAACACAATTCAATCCATACAAAAGCTTATATAAACACTCAAATAATTCATAAACTAACCGTTGAAAACGAAGTTCCACCGTTGGATACGAAGCCCGGACTATCACGAGTCTCTCTACCAAATTTCGTCATGATCAGACAAGTTTTGAACCGCCAAATGCCGCCTAGAAAGAGCTATCTCGGAACAGTTTAAGGTTCTTACTTAGCCCATATTTCACAGTTTCAGCGAATTACTTGTCCAGGAAGTAACGAACATAACTCCTTGTGATCAACTCCTAAGGGCAGATCTATAGGAGATTTCTCAAGGATTTCTCGAAGATTATTTAATCTTCTCCTCCACTCGGCGATTTGCCTATCCCGAATGGATGTAAGATGTGCTCTTACGAAGGAAAATAGGATTGCTAACCTTTTTCTCAGTAGAGGAGGCAAAGACAAACGGATTGTTCATCTGGAATCTCGTACCCTCTTTCTAGCAATAAAGACTGGGTCTTTAATATCATTTTTTCTTTCACTTTTTCGCACTTCAAGTTTAGCCGCTCAACCTCTAAAAAAATGGGATCTTGGCTCCGAATGAAGCTATTTCAGATGCTGTGGACTCTTGGCTTGATGGAGATCACGCCAGTATAATCACCTTTCCGAACCAATATAAGATCCGGCTCCGGCGAGCCTACAAAGTCGCCTACTCCACACTGCCTTTATCTCCAACCTTCTTTCACTTTCTTTCTCCGCTTCAGTTCTGTTCACTCTGCTCTGTTCTCCCATCCCTAGAGAAGCTTTACACAGTCATAACATGACTATCAAGACCCACAAGAGGCTTCCCCACCTCCGCCGCGTCTCTCTCTCTCATATCTATCATGACTCCATCGCGTCTCTCTCTCCTTTTGATAACAACATCCCTTGCTCTAGGACTCACGTTGCTTCTCCTCCTCTTGAGTCGGAAGACAACACGAACACAAACAACTCCATGGAGAAGGAGATGCTTACATGTATGCATATACTGATATACACGGCTCATCCCTCTCCTCCTTACATCACCACAAACCAGGCTCTACGCCTTTTATCTCTTTACCCAAACATTGATCAACGTAAGCCATTACATACACTGACTATTACAAACACGAGCCAGCCACAACACCTACGGTGGTGGCAACTAGAACAATCATGACAAAACACTTTCTCTCTTACGATTACATAATCACTTTAATAATCGATTCTAAAGATCAATCCAATAAACAAATCCACGCAACCAAGAAAATACGATCCTCTCCCATGACCACCAAACTCACAAATCAGCGACTCACATAACACAACAACATACACGAGAGTTAAGGGGTAGCCGATACCTTGTCAACAACAATGGTTTGCCCTCCGATGAAGACATGACACGCGAAGACACAGGTTGTTCACAACGAGAGTCTCGTGGTTCACAAACGGCGGCAACCAACACGAACAACATAACAAACCACAACGGCAACACAATCGAGCTAAGCCATTTACCTTTCTCGGCATCACCAGTTACACAACGAGGGTCCAGTCTCGATCCCTCTTCATCACACGTCAACACCACCTCGCCCTCTCTCCTCTCACGACCCATAGTTTAGCTCTTTCTCTAACCCCAAAACCGAACTCATCCTCTCTTCCTCTTACCACCATCGAGTTTCTCTCTCTCCTTGCATCTCTATGGTGGCGACGACCATCGACCCCCACGGCCCCAAAAGAAAAATAGGCGTAGACCTTTTTTAAAGGGAACGATAGGGTTTCCTTGGTTTAATTCGATTAAACCAAAATTTAGCTAAACCAGTTCTAATTTAATTAATAACTCAACCAACTAAATAAACCAACTAAAATTAAACCTGCGTCAGTCCAATTCCCGACATAGACACAAATCTATCCATTTATTTCGGGATACGGGCGTTACAATTCTCCCCCACTAACAAGGATTCGTCCTCGAATCCAACAGCACAGCTCATTCCCAATGAACTTCAACCACCATCGATATAACGATCGATTCAACACGAAAGTTTCTCATAAATCTCTGCACTCGCAACCCTTGGCTGCACTTTCACAACTAGTGTGCTCTGTGACAACTACTCTAATAGTCTGGTCAACAGATTTGCAATACGATCATCTCAGGTCTGGGCTAAAACTTGCTGCCGCACATACAATGTTTACTAGGCCTCCAGCCACACCCGCTACACCAATACCACACCGGCCACCGTCAGCATAGGACACCTGTGCAACCGTCACCACGGTCCGCACATCCTCCAACTGATCCTCTGAGGTCTCCCTCTAGTCAATATACTCACGTCCAAGACAGTATTTGCTCTCAACTCATCACTTCCCCCGCCCACGGGTCGCTACCCACGAGACATGCCGGCTCGCTGTCAGGCCCACTACCTTCAGCTACGGCATCCAGGAAGTCACACACACTCCCCCCGCTCTCAAGTCGCAACCTTCGAGTCATACCGGCTCACTGCCAGACCACAGCCTACAGCTACGGTATCCAGGGAGTCTCACATGCTCCCCGCTCTCAGGTCGCAACCTTCGAGTCATACCGGCTCACTGCCAGGCCACAACCTACAGCTACGGTATCCAGGAGTCTCAAAACTCGCTCTCGGGTCGTCACCCTAAAGCGCGCTCTCGGATCATCATCCGAAGCCACCATACCACTCCCACTCTCCGGACACAAAGTCCATCAAGCTATCGGTATCACATGAGTTGTTCAGGACCACACGTCCCTAGAGCAAATAAGTCTGAACACTTCAAGCATATCTCCTGACCAGATCTACCTCTCATGGTTCGCGTACAACATTGCAATGTCATACCAACCACCATATTCCTTTCTTGGAATATCAACATGACCAACACCAGGCCATACTGTAATCATCCCTCTCTAAAATTGTTCACATATATACTTTCCAAAAATAGACAAGTTCTAACTACTCATAAAACTTTCCATTTTTGGTACCGCATAACCAAACAAAGATTAACACAATCACCCTCATGCATAACATCACCATGTCATACTCTCGCTCATAGCGTAACAACCGTCTACAATAGAGCCGCCTCGGCAAACTTCTCAAGTCCCCGCAGACAACAACCACATCTCGGTGAACTCTCCAAGCTACCGTAGACAAAAACAACATCTAGGAGAACTCTCCAAGTTCCCATAGATGACACAACTAAAAAATCCACGGAGAACCCCCTAGTTCCCGCAACTAACACAACTGAAACATCTCGACGAACTCAGTTAGTTCCCACCAACATGATCCTGTCAAGCATGATTATCCAAAGCTTCCAAGTAGTTTTCCCAACTATCAAACAACTTTGGCGGGTACCCAACCCCCAATCTTGTTGCCTTATCTGAACTCTCAAATTAAAATGGATCAATCATCGAGAAAAAATCCACCACACTCGTGTCTTGACAACTTACAAGGTCTTAACATTACCCGCGTCCTGTTAAACCTCACACTTAGCACCCAAAGACGCATACTTTTTTTTTTTTTTAATATATATACTTTGGCAAACAACCTAGTTCCAAAAGATAACAATAACATCCATATCAAGCTTTTGGCACACTACGTTTGTAACCCAAGCAAGTTATTATTTCCCTTGCGGTTCCATCCTGGAGACTCTGAAGTCCCCCAACAACTTAACACTAGTGTCTTGGTAAGCTCCACTAGCCACCAAGAACACTCACAAAGCCCAGCTTTGTAAACTCACACCGTTCATAAGGACGTTAACCGAACCTTCCTCAAACTCCTATCAACACCCTAACAATCCCGCTTAGGTTCCATTACTCAAAACCTTCAACACTTTACTTACTCACGGTCCCTTTCTTTCCCCGAGCACACTCAAAAGGTTTCAACTAGTTCTCATAGCCGCAAGTACTTCAAGAAAGTCTCTTGATCCACCACAAGTTTTTGGCGAGAAAACCTCACACCCAATCTCTTGCCCTCTTAGATCTCAACTCAGAAACCGTACTTACACTAATTAATCTAGTTAACCCATTCACATTCTCCAACTAATCCCTTAGCCAAATATGAATTTCTCAGCCTGACTACACTGGCCTAGACAATCCGACGATGTGAGATCCACAACTATACATCTCGGTCCACATATCTCCTGTGAGGTCTCCCCCACTTCGCGTTATGACATCTCATTTGCCTTTACAATTTTATTTAAGAAATTTTTACTTCCTCTCGTAAAACTCTCAGTCTTAGATTCCAGAAAAACTTGTCCTGAGTAAATTCTAGAATCACTAGACCACCGTCTAGATTTTCTGTCAAATTCTCCTTTGAGTTTACGGTTTCCTTACCCGGACTCATTTTTCCTTTTTGACTATAAAATGTTAGTATTTCGACTAACCATCCTTACAACGTCTTTTCACATGACGTAAGTTCTCGAACTTCAAAACACATTCGTCTGAATGTTAGACCTCTATCTAAATACTCACGACATTCTCCATAAAACAATTCTTATCCAAGCATTCCATTGCCACAAACATTTAAAATCAACTTCATTTTTGACCACTCACGGATCAAGTATTTCACCAACACTTCGTGTTTTCTTTAGCACTTAGCGCGTGTTAAACGATCTAGACAATTCTATTTCCATTCAAGAATCTGTTCTAGAACCGTATACGCTATGATACCAAAATGAAACGATCGCACCCGAATTTCCAATCCTAACACCGGACACATGGGAAACAATCTCAGCGGAACCCCATAATTCCGACAAGACAACCGGCATTAACCGCTTCTTACAAAAAGTTCCAAAAATACTAGCTAAAGAAAACTATTTCATACTCTCCATCTACTAATAGTAATCATACAAACGTACTTCAGCTCCACAAGCATTTTACATTTATAGACTCTGATTACTCCTCCAACTGGCCACTTCGTGATCCACCCGAACAAGCCACTTGAACATGTATCCCAAACACCACCTCATCTAATTACTGAGTCGCACAACCAACCACCCCTAGCGACCGAGTAACAAGAGAGGTGGGCTGGAATACTTTATTCCGCCCAGCCACAGAAACACTTCTCCGACGAATCCATCGATTCACCGTTTTAGCTTTAACCCGACACTCCTGAGCTCTAACTTGGTTCTACAACCACCATGAACTTGCTCCATAAGCTTACGGAGGTTCTAGCTCGAACCGAGCTTGTTGGTTCAACCAACAACACAACTTAACACAATTCAATCCATACAAAAGCTTATATAAACACTCAAATAATTCATAAACTAACCGTTGAAAACGAAGTTCCACCGTTGGATACGAAGCCCGGACTATCACGAGTCTCTCTACCAAATTTCGTCATGATCAGACAAGTTTTGAACCGCCAAATGCCGCCTAGAAAGAGCTATCTCGGAACAGTTTAAGGTTCTTACTTAGCCCATATTTCACAGTTTCAGCGAATTACTTGTCCAGGAAGTAACGAACATAACTCCTTGTGATCAACTCCGAATGAAGCTATTTCAGATGCTGTGGACTCTTGGCTTGATGGAGATCACGCCAGTATAATCACCTTTCCGAACCAATATAAGATCCGGCTCCGGCGAGCCTACAAAGTCGCCTACTCCACACTGCCTTTATCTCCAACCTTCTTTCACTTTCTTTCTCCGCTTCAGTTCTGTTCACTCTGCTCTGTTCTCCCATCCCTAGAGAAGCTTTACACAGTCATAACATGACTATCCAGACCCACAAGAGGCTTCCCCACCTCCGCCGCGTCTCTCTCTCTCATATCTATCATGACTCCATCGCGTCTCTCTCTCCTTTTTGATAACAACATCCCTTGCTCTAGGACTCACGTTGCTTCTCCTCCTCTTGAGTCGGAAGACAACACGAACACAAACAACTCCATGGAGAAGGAGATGCTTACATGTATGCATATACTGATATACACGGCTCATCCCTCTCCTCCTTACATCACCACCAACCAGGCTCTACGCCTTTTATCTCTTTACCCAAACATTGATCAACGTAAGAGCATTCCCATCCCACATACTGTGGGGATGGATATCAGAAAATAATAATAATAAAAAATAAAAGTAAGGAGAGAGAAGATTAAATCTTCATATGAAATGTCTCTGCAGAGACACTCAAAAGATGGGGATGAGAAAAAAACGTCCAGCTGTCTTATTTTTACTGGTCATAGACAATAAATTTAATTAAATAATAAAATAATATATATATATTAGAAAAAAAAACTTTGAGACACTCCAAACTAAAATGACCAATGGATTTGCTCTAAGCCATTACATACACTGACTATTACAAACACGAGCCAGCCACAACACCTACGGTGGTGGCAACTAGAACAATCATGACAAAACACTTTCTCTCTTACGATTACATAATCACTTTAATAATCGATTCTAAAGATCAATCCAATAAACAAATCCACGCAACCAAGAAAATACGATCCTCTCCCATGACCACCAAACTCACAAATCAGCGACTCACATAACACAACAACATACACGAGAGTTAAGGGGTAGCCGATACCTTGTCAACAACAATGGTTTGCCCTCCGATGAAGACGTGACACGCGAAGACACAGGTTATTCACAACGAAAGTCTCGTGGTTCACAAACGGCGGCAACCAACACGAACAACATAACAAACCACAACGGCAACACAATCGAGCTAAGCCATTTACCTTTCTCGGCATCACCGGTTACACAACGAGGGTCCAGTCTCGATCCCCTCTTCATCACACGTCAACACCACCTCGCCCCTCTCTCCTCTCACGACCCATAGTTTAGCTCTTTCTCTAACCCCAAAACCGAACTCATCCCCTCTCTTCCTCTTACCACCATCGAGTTTCTCTCTCTCCTTGCATCTCTATGGTGGCGACGACCATCGACCCCCACGGCCCCAAAAGAAAAATAGGCGTAGACCCTTTTTTTAAAGGGAACGATAGGGTTTCCTTGGTTTAATTCGATTAAACCTAAATTTAGCTAAACCAGTTCTAATTTAATTAATAACTCAACCAACTAAATAAACCAACTAAAATTAAACCTGCGTCAGTCCAATTCCCGACATAGACACAAATCTATCCATTTATTTCGGGATACGGGCGTTACAGCATTAATTAAATGCTTTAATGTATTTTTTAGTAGCTCATAATTTTTGTTATATTATATTGTTTTGTAGCAATTTTTACGTGTTACATTATAAATTGATGAATTGCAATCTTATTCCAAATATATAATCCAATACTCTAATTAATTATATGCTACAAAAGCAATTTGTTAAAAGCATACTCCTTTCCATATATCATAAAAATACATTATTGTGATTTTACAAAGTTCATCATTCTATGCCATTTGTTAAAACAATGTCTCAAACAACATCACAAGTACTACAATTCAGATGTACTAAACTGACAAATCTATTGCTCTTTCTCTCCCTCCCAGAACTTGGTTGTTGTATAATTCCAAGCAATTCTCACTTCCCTGTATTCTCCAAGAACTTTGGCTCTCTTGTTTGTCGTTGGTTGTCTCCTGCAAATGAAGCAAACAATGACATTCATATGAGAAAGAAATGATCTTAAGTCGCTCATAATAGTGAATAAAATCGAATGGAGACTACACTAACACCAACACAATATCTGAGCCTAAAGTTATGTACCTAAGTATTATAAGACTTTTTTCCAAATTCCAGTAAGGCAGTAACTTAAAGGGAATGACTTGAAATGAAGAGGAATCTAAGAAACAGCCAAGTATTGTTCTCCACAATCAAGCTAATAGATGTTGGGTAAATAATAGATTAACACACCAAAAATTGTAAGAAAGAAGTGTGTTACATGCTGCAAGTTGGGGCAAGTAGGAAAATCTTAAAACACTAGATAAAAAGAAGTTAGACAAATCTAACAAACAACAATGATGGTCAAGTGAGGAGGAATGAGACCAAACTATATGCTAAGATTAAAAAAAGCAAACCTCTGGTTTTAGATAGATTTCGTAACAGCCCGATTGAAGGCTAACAAGGCCACTCCTTGACATATATTGCTTGGAAGTTGCAGTGTTGGCTGGCTCGGAACCTGAGAGAGAGAGTGAACAAAATCATCAGGTAACCTGATATAGTCAATGTAGAAGAGAATTCCCCAGTAACAAAATAGAGAGGTCTGAGAACTTTTAAAGAGAAGTAGACTTACTGATGACTTAAGTAAGGATTGGAAAACTGAAGTGGACAAGGAATGGTGGAATAAGATTCATAAGACGTGTTGAGTTGATAAAGACATATATAACAAGAAGGACCAGTTTGATTTTGAAACCAAAGACATATGTTACCTTTTTTCAATCGATCAGATTGATGTTGTTGATACTTACTATATGAACACGACGACAGTGTTTGTTCTATGAATAAACTCATCCTTCTGGGACACGAACATGAACACACATCTGTTTCGTAGTTTCAACCAACTAAAAGAAAGAAAGTGATTAAATTTAAGAAAGAGCACAAAGGGAAGACAAAGACCTATGTTACCTTTAAATCGATCAGCTTGATGTTGTTGTTACTTATTGTAAGAACAAGCCGGCCACCGGCCCAAAGAAACTGAGTCAGATAAATCAATCGTCATGTTGGAACACGAACATGAATAGAACACACACATGTTTCGTAGTATCACCCCAAAAGAGAAAGAAACAAATAAACCCATTAATTAAATAAAAAAAAAAAGCAAAATTTCGACTCACTTCTATGGAAGCGGACAAGGGGAAAGAAAGACTTAGAGCTTACCCATGGCTTTGACTTCGAAGCTCCAGGAACCCTAATTTGTCTAGCCGCCGCCGTTATGAAGGTCTCTTCCTTCTTCAGGATCTGCTTCCTCCGTGGAAATCATGACATGTCTTCTCCTCCTCGAATGAAAGATCTCTGAGAAGCAGAAAAAAACAACAATTGAAACTGATAGCTATTATTTTCGAAAACCCCAAATTGAAGTTAGACAAATCTGTTTCGTAATCACACACCCCCACCACGATTTTTCCCATAGATGTACTGAATTAAAGACAAGATAATGGGAAGCAATAGATCTACAAGACTAAAGAAGAGATCTATCGATTTTGCCCACAGATCTTCGAATTTATGGAGAAATGAGAAATTAGGTTTTTTTCTTACGAGTGGTGAGAATTTTTTTTTTTTGTCTCTAAGATTTTTTTGTCCTTCTTTGTTTTTATGTTTGCTCAATGGCTCTCAGTGTTATTTTATCTATGTATGGGCGCTCAAGTCAAATTTTTGGGTGAAATATTGGCGGATAGGTGATTTAGCTTTTCATTTTAGTGATTTTCTATTTTAGCTTTGTTTAAGTGCTATTGTTTTGTTGTCAAAATTTTTTTATATATTTTATAGCAGTTATGAAAAATGAGCTATCTTCTTGTGCTATTAATGTTGAAATTTCTTGTAGTGCCAGTAATGTTGTTAAGGAATATAGATCCAAGAGGAGGGCTAATAAACGGAACAAGGTTGCAGATCACACAATTGGCTGAGTTTGTTTTGGAAGCTATTGTGATTACAGGAGACAGAGTGGGCGACAAAGTACTCATTCCAAGGATATTGCTCACTCCTTCAGATACTAAACTACCATTCAAAATGCGGCGAAGACAGTTACCTTTAGTTGTTGCTTTTGCAATGACTATTAACAAAGTCAGGGACAGTCTTTGGATTATGTTGGGTTGTATTTGCCTAGGCCATGTTTTTCACATGGTCAGCTTTATGTGGCAGTTTCAAGGGTGACTAATAAAAAAGGATTGAAGGTTTTGATTGTAGATAAAGAAGGAAAACCTCAGAAGGAAACAATGAACGTCGTATTCAAAGAAGTGTTTCAGAATTTGAAATGAGTCAGGCTTATGTAGGAAAAAGTCGTTTCCGAAGGTAACTGTTATTCATTCAATTTTATCATAGATAGATGAATATGTACTTTAAGTCTAAACTGTGTTTATGAAAACTTATTTCTGGGCTGTGTTATAATAACAGGAAGTTTCCTTCTGAAAGGAAAAGACTGACGAGGATGGTGAAGTGGAGAAATAAATTAGTGAAAGAGTTTTGTGGATTGGTATGCTTTATAGCAGATGTTTTGTTTTAAAGATTTAGGATGAGACAGTAATAATTTAGTATGGTTTTTTTATGTTTGAACTAAACATACTGTGTCAACAGTAGGTTTAGTCTCAAACTTTTTTCCATACTATTGAAACTTTTCTTTAATAGAATTTTATAATAAAGACTTTTATTAACTTTTATAAATTGAAAACAGAAACCATTTAATTTAAACAAATCAATTGCCAATACCAGCAGAAACAAAGATGTCGAATAAAAACTTGAATAACTTACAAGGATATTAACTTACCAGGATTGTGTAGTGCTTGGTACTAATCTCCACCTCCGAAACTACCATGTTGTTTAAACTTCATGTTTAACCAAGAATTACCATGCGAAATAAACAAAAGGATATTGGATTTGTTAATAGAAAATGATTAATATACACGGTGTTAAACTATTGTAAATTTGCTTTCTTACCATAGACCAGTATGTTCAGAGTCCTTCTTCAATCCAATTGTTGAGTTCAATGAGTGTCTAATTCAAATAATTTAACCCTGTCCAGAAAAACAAAAACATCAATAATGACTAAAAACAAGATAACAAAGAGTGTATAGACTTAGGTGTCAAAAGAGTTTAGTTTTCTTATCTTCCTTTTAGGCTTCTTTATTTGTTTTCCTGTATTTTAAGAACAAATCAACAAACAAGAATACAGAAAATCCAACAGTTTAGTATAGATATGAGAAGATATCATATTTTTCAATCAAACTGCTAACAGAAACTACTTACTAGAATTTTCTAGAGATTTTCCAGTATGTTAATAGTCCTTCTTCAGTCCAATTTACATGAAAGTCCAATGAGCGTCTAATTCTAAAAAGAAATCCTGTCAAAACAAAACTTAAACATTAGAGTTTCGAATTGAACACAGTAGATGTAAAGACATAATTCAAAAGGGTTGTGTTTTCTTATCTTTTATTTAGGCTTCTTTATTTGTTTTCATGTTTTTTAAGAACAAATCAACAAAAAAGGAAAACAAGATATATCAGTATATTTTCTTCGATTTAAACAACAAGAAACCACAAATTTCAAAATGGAAAAAGATTCAAACCTGTTAAAGAAGACCCATATTCGATTCAATTCGTTTTGAATCCACACATAAGCTTCTACGAAGAATAATAGAATAAGTAATTGGGGAATCCATACATACAAAAAAAATTAAGTAAACCTGACAATGCAATCTATGAAGGAGAAATCTACAACGAATCTATGAAGGAGAAAATTAAGTTAAAAGATCAATCTATTACCTTACTTATCCATTGATGTCTAAATCTGAAAATTACAAAAAGACAGATTATTGGATATAAGAAAAAGTTTTGCGTAATGGGAGAAAAAAAAAAACAGCCATTACCTGATAAATCTGCTCATGGAGATTTTACTGGGATTCCGGACTGAATAGATCAATGCCTCAGAAATAGTCGGATAGATCCGATCAATGTTCTTGAATCGAATTTTTCTAGATCAAGAAAACTCTCTCTGTAAATTAGATCTACACCGAAGATTGCTAATTGAAAAGGCAAATATGAAAATAGTATAGATGATCGATCAATTACCTTTACTTATACATTGAAATCGAAATCAGAGAAGAAGAAAAGACTGCTCCTCAGGTAAATCCAAACCATCTTCGTAGCGAGAATTTCAGGAACCATTGCCTCGAGATTATCGGAGAAATCCGATCTGGATTAAGTGTGTAACACCCGCAAACCAATTTTTGATAATTTGGTAAGGGTGTCGATCGACACATTCTAGTGAGGCATCGATCGACACCAGCTGTGGCCGGTTTGATCGGTTCAATTTTAATTGTCCGGTTTGCGTGGTTGGTTTAGGGAATCCCTAAATCGAGTTGTAAAAGGGAGAAAATGACCTAGGGTCGGGTTTTTGGTGTTTTTTGGCCGCTTTTAGAGAAAAAGAAAGAGAGAAAAGTGTTCTTGAGCTTTTGGGAAGAGCTTGAGAGATTCCTTGCTGTTCTTGGGAGATCTAAGGCTGGGAAGGTCACTACAAAAAAAAGGTTGTTTAACATTATTTCTTTTATATATTTACATCAAATTTAAATGATGTAAAAATAATTTGTATCACTTTAACAAACGATTTACATTTTGTTGATGCAAATAATTTGTATCAGTTTATTTCAAACAGATGTTAATATACAAATATTTACATCAATTTTTCTAAATGATGTTAACTTGCATTATTTACAAAAAGTGATCTAAATTTTGCATCGGTTAATATAAATGATGTGAATATATGTTACAGTTATAATAAGTGATGTTAAATATTTCTATCAGTTATAAATAATTGATGTTAAAACTAATATCAGTTGACTATTTGATTTTACTAATTATTTGATTTCCATAAATCAATGTTAAAATTAATTTCAATTTTTATAAATAATTTTGATAATTGAGTCATTTACATAAATAACTACAATTAAAAATAAAATAGAATAATTTTTCCAAATTAAAATAACAGAAGAAATTGTGTTACAAACGTACCATTACAAGAATAATAATTAGATAACAATAGTTGATCAAAACAACAAAATTACTTAATTAAAAACAAAAAATTAAGAAAGGATAATAAAAGAGACTATGGCAACTCAAGCGGCCAGCCACCGTCCTTAATCACTGCTTCCGCCGTTAACAAACTCCAACAAAACAGCCATCCACCCTGAGAAAACAGATTTCTCTTGTGCTGCACCGGCAACTGCCGTGAAAGAAAGAAACTCCCGTTGGATTCACTCCCAATCTTAGCCAAAAGCACATGTCTCCTCCGTAAAACACAAATAGAAGAATTCTACGTCATCATCACATGGAACACATTAGAAAAACAAATCTTTGAGATGCCGACAGGATTGTTCGTTTGTACACAAAGTCACAAATGAACAATCTTCACTGGAAAGATGGTACTTATTCGGAGAAAGCTGGACTCACAAAGAAGTATGATTTCACATAAGTGTATGACATAGAAAATGAGGAGAAGTTTTTTTTTTTTTTAGCTTTGGTTTTCGTACATGGTTTTATCAATTAGGAGATATTGTAACTGCTAGATTTTAGGCCAGTTCTTTGTAACAAAAAGATTTGAATTTGAAGTAGAAGATATTGTATCAGCTAGATATTGATCAAAAAGATGTTTTCTAGCCATAAATTTTGGTTAACTAAGGAAACTAGAAAATCACAATTATGTTTGCTAAAAATCTCCCGCCCCTTAAAAATTTATTATCGCTCAATTTATTGGATATATTCTATCGTTTACTGAAATCGACGTAAACAAAAATTATTTTAATATTTAAATAATATTTTAATTGTTTTATTAAAGTAAAATTGGTTTTATTAGTCTCAAATGTTTTAAACGAGGCAAATTAAGGTAAAAATACATCAGTTTTAACAATTGAAACTAAATCGCATGATTAACTTTGGCGTAACTTATATGAATTTTTTTAGCATCATTTTTTATTGATGTAAATTTTTTAAGTGATGTTAGTAAAAAGTAATAAATACATCAATTATATATGTGATGGAAATATATATATATATATTTGTATCAGTATTTTGAAAGTGATACAAACTAATATAAAGTTGCATCAATTTTGATTAATTGATGTCAAACAAATTAATATTAACATCGATTATCATAACTGATGTTAAATTAGAGATTTCGTATCAATTATAAATAAGTAATTTAAATTAGTTTCGTTTAGTTTTCTGATACAATTTAATTGATGCAATACACCCTTTTTTTTGTAGTGGGTGTTATAAGCTTGCTAGGAGTGGGGGAATTCGTTCTTATTGGTCAGAATCTTCTTGAAAGAGGTGAGTGCTTGACCATGGTTGATCTATGCATGAGATCTCTTGTATTTGGGTGTTTTGTGTGTTATTATTGTTGTTTGCTTGCTTGGGTGTGTTGTCCTTGAGTTTCTTACAGGTTTGCGGATCATCTAGGCGAGTTTGGGGATGGAATTGGAGTTTTGGACTCGGGATTGATGTTTTCGCGTCTGCAGTTCGTGGTTGCGGAAGGAGCATCCATCGGCACCTTGTGGCATCGGTCGGCACCTTCTTGTGAGGCATCGATCGGCGTCATATGGTGGCATCGATCGGCACCAGGTCAAGGAGCATCGATCGACACCGATGTAGCATCGGTCGACACTAGTTTATATCCGTGACTCGTTTTTCCTGGTTTGATGCATTGTTGTGTGTTTGCTTGTTGCTTGAGTATGAGGGTCTCAAATGCTTGTGTGTATAACCTAGTAGATGGGAGGACGGCATCACTAAGTATTTGTGATAATACTTACGCATCTCAATTTGTGTTTGTGGTGCAAATAAAGGCAAAGTGTGATCGTGGAATCAGGGCAATGAAGAGGAGGATGTTCTAGGGACTCGATTGATTGGTTACTTGGCATTGTTAGGTTGTTAGAGTTGGCTCTTAGAGCATTGTTAGGACTGCTGGTTATTTGTTTTATGCTGTTTGGAATCAGTCTTGGATATTATTTTTATTGGTTATTGGTTATTGGTCTATTGGATATTTATGGGTATGTTATTTCCGCTGTTGAATGTGTTGGTGTTTAGGTGGCTAGTGGGTATGGGACCACTAGCTGTAGTTTATTTATTATTTATTCAAAAAAAAAAAGGTCGGTCGTTTCATTTTGGTATCAGAGCCCTTACGGTTCTAGGTTTGGGTTCACTAGGTTTCGTTGTAGATGTTTGGGATTGCATGTCTTGATTGATTATGTGAGTTAGTCAATTGTGTGTGGCATGGAGTCCTAGAACATCCTCTTCGAGCCTACTTGTGATTCCACGTGAGTTTTTATTTCGTGTTAATTAGAAATTGTGTGCTTAGCCTTCGTTCATGGTAGTGCAGATGGTTAGAGAGGATGCTGTTGCTGGTCGTGGTCGTGGACGAGGACGTGGTCGCGGACGTGGTCGTGGACGTGGTCGCGGACGTGGTCGTGGTAGGGGCAGAGTCCCAGTGGTTAATGAGAACGAGGACCAGAGTGTGACAGCTGAGGGTGTTGGCGAGTCGCAGGGTGTTCCGGGGGATTCCGTGAGTGTGGCAGGAGGGGGCGGTGTTGATGCTCCAGTGGCCGGTGATGCTAGGGTCCCGGGTGTGGGGGTCCCAGCGGGTGGAGTCCCTGGTGTTGACGTTGCGGCTTTGCTAGCACAGGTGTTAGTCGCGGTTACCACCAGTGGTACCGGCTCAGGCTCGGGTAGTGCCACCAGTGGTGGTGGAGGAGCGGCAGCCAGTGGCTGCGGATGCGGGGGTCCATGCTCGTTATCTCAGCATGTTGACAGAGATGGGTCGGTTGCGTACTGAGCAGTTTTGGGAGGAGTAGATCCTACTGCTGCGGATGCGTGGAGGACGAGAGTGGAACGTAACTTCCATACTCGAGATGTCCCGAGGAGTTTTGGGTGGACATAGGGTCTACTTCTTGAGTGGTGATGCTGAGTTGTGGTGGAGATCTGTGGCTGCTAGGAGGGTGCAGCGGGAGATGACTTGGGCTGACTTCGTTTTGGAGTTCAACCGCAAGTATTTTCTAGAGAGGCATTGGATCGTTTGGAGGTGCAGTTCCTTCGGTTGTCTCGGGGACACGGTCAGTGCGGGAGCTGGACTTGGAGTTCAGTCGACTTCTTTGTTATGGAGGTCGGGCTATGGAGCCTGAGGAGGCTCAGATCAGGAGGTTCTTGAGGGCTCTACGTGATGACTTGAGAGTTCACTGTAGAGGAGGAGTTATGCTACGCGTGCAGAGCTGGTTGAGACTGCAGCAGAGATTGAGGAAGATATCCGGGCACAGTCAGTGGCGGTAGCTCCAGCAGTTAAGCCTAGTAAGGCTCAGCAGCAGGGTGGTTCTAGCAGGGGCGGTAGGCATGCTCAGGGAACCAAGAGGAAGTGGGAGGGTACGCAGAAGCCGAGTGGTGCGGGTTGCTTCGGTTGTGGGAGCAGGGATCACAGGGTTGCTAGTTGTCCCAAGAGGAGTGTTCCGACGGCGGGACCTCGGGTATGTTATCACTGTAGGGAGACAGGGCACATCAGGCCTTTTGTCCCAAGTTGCAGCCGGCAGCAGTGGCAGCGTTGCAGCAGGTGCAGCCTGGAGGTCAGCAGGTGGCACGGATTGAGCAGGCGCCACGGGTTTACACGACGGCGAGACTGGTGGAACCAGTGCGGGCGATCACGAGTATCATTTCTGGTACTTAAACTTTGTGAATTTATAGTAGGTTCAGATTTTATGTTTTCATGTGATAAAGTGTTAGGTTCTCAACACATGAGGTTTGTGTAGGGACCTTGTATGTGGGCGGGTTTAAGTCCCACGTTATGTTTGATTCTGGAGCTTCATAGCTTCATTACTCCGGAGTGTGCGAGTGTGCGGGAATCTTAGGGGATCCCGGGAGCGTACAGGAGTTGTCGAGTTGCTGGGGGCAAGTTCTGAGAGTTTTGGACGAGCTAGAGGGGTTGATATTCAGATCGCAGGGAGTCGTGGCCAGCGGATTTGCTTATCAGTCCAGTGGAGCTATATGATGTTATTCTCGGGATGGATTGGTTGCATCGGCATATGGTGCATTTGGATTGCCATCGGGGTAGAGTGGAGTTTGAGCGTCCAGGAGAGAAGTTGGTTTTCAGGGTATTAGACCGACTTCGGGAGTCTCGTGATCTCAGCCATTCAGACTGGGAAGATGATCGAGAAGGGCCGTGAGGCTTATTTGGTTACTATATCTATGCCGAGTCAGTAGGGAGTCTACGGTTAGCGGAATTCCGGTAGTTTCAGTCTTTGCAGGGATTACCACCATCTCGGTCGGATCCTTTCACCATTGAACTGGAACCGGGGATGACACCGTTATCCAAGGCTCCTTACAGAATGGCTCCAGCAGAGATGGCAGAGCTGAAGAAGCAGCTAGAGGATTTGTTGAGTAAGGGATTCATCCGTCCTAGCATATCACCGTGGGGAGCGCCGGTGTTGTTTGTGAAGAAGAAGGATGGAAGTTTCAGGTTGTGTATTGATTATTGGGGTTTGAACCGGGTCACTGTGAAGAACAAGTACCCTCTTCCTAGGATCGATGAGTTGTTGGATCAGCTGAGGGGTTCTACTTGGTTCTCCAAGGTAGATCTGGCATCAGGTTATCATCAGATACCGATAGATGAGGCTGATGTGAGGAAGACTGCTTTCAGGACGAGGTATGGGCATTATGAGTTTGTGGTGATGCCTTTCGGGTTGACTAACGCACCAGCAGCATTTATGAGATTGATGAACAGCTTGTTTCAGGAGTTTCTGGATGTGTCTGTCATCATTCTCATCGACGATATCCTGGTTTATTCTAAGAGTCCTGAAGATCATGCAGTGCATTTGAGGGCAGTTATGGAGAAGCTGCGGGAGCAGAAGTTGTTTGCCAAGTTGAGCAAGTGTAGTTTTTGGCAGCGTGAGATGGGCTTTCTGGGTCACATTGTTTTTGCAGAGGGGGTTTCTGTAGATCCAGAGAAGATTCAGGCTATTAGAGATTGGCCTAGACCGCAGAATGCCACAGAGATCAGGAGTTTCCTTGGATTGGCAGGTTACTACGGGAGATTTGTGCAGGGGTTTGCAAGCGAGCACGTCCTATGACTAAGTTGACAGGGAAGGATGTTCCTTTTGTCTGGTCGAAGAGTGTGAGGAAGGCTTTGCAAGCCTGAAGGAGATGTTGACTACTGCGCCAGTGTTGGCTTTGCCTGAGCAGGGAGAACCCTATGTGGTTTATACAGATGCATCTAGAGTTGGTTTGGGGTGCGTTCTGATGCAGCATGGGAAATTGCCTTGCGCGGCAGTTGCGGGTGCATGAAGGCAACTATCCTACTCATGATTTGGATATGGGTGCTGTAGTTTTTGCCACGAAGATTTGGAGATCTTATCTTTATGGTGCAAAGGTACAGGTGTTTACAGATCATAAGAGCCTAAAGTATATATTCACTCAGCCTGAGCTGAATTTGAGACAGAGGCGGTGGATGGAGCTTGTGGCGGATTATGATTTGGAGATAGCCTATCATCCTGGTAACGCTAACACGGTTGCAGATGCTCTGAGTCGGAAGAGGGTAGCTTCGGCTCAGGAGCAGGAGTTGGAGTCTCTGGTAGGAGAGATCAGTGCTTTGAGCTTATGTGCTGTTTCACAGGAATCGTTGGGTTTGGAAGCAGTAGATAGAGCAGATCTTCTGAGTAGGGTGCGGTTGGCTCAGGAGAAGGATTTTGGGCTGGTGAATGCCTCTGAGGATGTGGATTCAGAGTATCAGGTCTCAGATAATGGTACTATCTTGGTGCACGGTCGGGTTTGTGTGCCCAAGGATGAGGAGTTGAGACAAGAGATTCTGAGAGAGGCTCATGCAAGCAAGTTATCCATTCATCCAGGAGCGACTAAGATGTACCGTGACCTCAAGAGGTACTATCATTGGGTCGGGATGAAGAAGGATGTGGCTAGTTGGGTTTCGAGGTGTGATGTGTGCCAGCTAGTGAAGGCTGAGCATCAGGTTCCTAGCGGGTTACTGAAGAGTTTACCCATTCCTGAGTGGAAGTGGGATATGATCACCATGGATTTCGTGGTAGGATTGCCCGTGTCTCGGACTTTTGATGCTATTTGGGTCCTTGTGGACCGGTTGACTAAGTCAGCACATTTTCTGGCCATTAAGAAGACTGATGGAGCAGCGGTCTTGGCTAAGAAGTATGTGAGAGAGATAGTCAGATTGCATGGGGTGCCAGCGAGCATTGTGTCTGACAGGGATTCTAAGTTCACTTCGGTGTTCTGGCAGCCATTTCAGGCAGAGATGGCCACTAAGGTGCATATGAGTACACCTTATCATCCCCAGACAGATGGACAGTCTAAGAGGACGATCCAGACGTTGGAGGATTTGCTGAGGATGTGTGTTTATGATTGGGGTGGCCATTGGGCAAATTACCTGAACCTGGTAGAGTTTGCTTACAACAACAACTATCAGGCGAGTATTGGTATGGCTCCTTATGAGGCTTTGTATGGGAGGCCGTGTCGTACACCGTTATGCTGGACTCAGGTGGGGGAGAGGAGCATGTACGGGGTAGATTTTGTTCAGGAGACCTCAGAGAAGATTTGGGTTCTCAAGCTGAACATGAAAGAGGCTCAGGATAGGTAGAGGAGTTATGCTGATAGGAGGAGGAGAGACCTTGAGTTTCAGAACAGGTCATTGACTGAGACTAAGTTGAGTCCGAGGTATATGGGTCCGTTCAGAGTGATTGAGCGAGTTGGGCCAGTGGCATATAGACTGGAGTTATTTGAGGTTATGCGTGCTTTCCACAAGGTATTCCATGTGTCTATGTTGCGGAAGTGTCTCCGTGAGGATGATCAGTTGTTGGCTAAGATTCCTGAAGATCTTCAGCCTAACATGACTTTGGAGGCGAGACCGGTGAGGGTTCTCGAGAGGAGGATCAAGGAACTTCGGAAGAAGAAGGTTCCTTTGATGAGAGTCCTTTGGGACTGTGATGGTGTGGAGGAGCAGACTTGGGAGCCTGAGGCGAGGATGAAGGCAAGGTTTAAGAAGTGGTATGAGAAGCAACCACGACCTGAGCTTGCCTAGTCTGGTTCCATCTGTAATCCGTGGCTGGAGCGAGAATGGAGTATTCCAGCCCATCTCTCTTGTTACTCGGTCGCTTGGGGTGGTTGGTTGTGCGACTCAGTAACAAGATGAGGTGGTGCTCGGGGGTACAAAGTTTCCGTGAGGCGGGATTTGGGAAAAGTTTTCCCAGAATAGAAGTTCCAAAAGTGGAAAGTTTTCCAAAAATGGAAAGTGCTAAATATGGAAATTTTTATCGGAGTTAGAATTTGTCCATTTTAGCGGTAGAGAGCCTTAGAGGGGGCTTGTGTGTGGTCTTAGTGACGGGCTTTATAGCCAGAGTGTCTTTGTGACGGTTCTCTTTAGGACATTTGTGTGGCCTTGGTGGCGGTCCTTTTTAGGACATTTGTTTGGCCTTTGTGGCGGGCTGTTTAGCCAGAGTGTCTTTGTGACGGTCCTTCGGGACAGATGGCCTTTGTGGCGGGCTGTTTAGCCATAGTTTCTTTGTGACGGTCCTTCGGGACAGATGGTCTTTGTGACGGTCCTTCGGGACAGATGGCCTTTGTGGCGGGCTTTTTAGCCAGAGTGCCTTGGTGGCGGTCCTCTTTAGGACATTTGTTTGGCCTTGGTGGCGTTCCTCTTTAGGACATTTGTTTGGCCTTGGTGGCGGTCCTCTTTATGACATTTTGTTTGGCCTTTGTGGCGGCCCTTGTGGCGTGTATATGATCCTTGTGTGGTCATGAGGTATTCCAGTGAGGGAATATGTGGTTGGTAGGACATTGAGATGTCTTTACGCGAGCCACGGGAAGGAAACCTAGATAGGGATAGGACCCAGACGTGTTCAGAATCGTTTGCTCGCGACTCTTGGGGGACTTAGGTTCTCCTAGTACTGCCATATTCAGAGACTTTGTGGCTCGGGAATATGGTTGGTATATCAACTTTGGATGACGCTCCGGGGGCGCGCTGTAGGGTGGCAACCCGAGAGACGAGTTTGGACTTTTCCTTATATATTATGGCATGCGGGCTTCGGCCTGATGAGGAGCCAATATTTGGACTGCAGACTTAGGTCTGATGAGGAGCCAATAAAAACTCAAGGTTTAGGCCTATGAGTAAAGGAAAGTCCAAAAGTCAAGAGCAAATGACGCCTGGAGCGTGAGTCTATTGCCTAGAGGTGAACTGTAGATCGGTCGGAGGAGTGCGGGCCGTGGAGACGGTTGCACGGGAGTCCTTGGCTGATGGTTGTTCGAGATTCGAGGACGAATCTAGTTTGGTGGGGAGAATTGTAACACCCGCAAACCAATTTTGGTAATTTGGTAAGGGTGTCGATCGACACCTTCTAGTGAGCATCGATCGACCCAGCTATGGCCGGTTTGATCGGTTCAATTTTAATTGTCCAGTTTGCGTGGTTGGTTTAGGGAATCCCTAAATCGAGTTGTAAAGGGGAAAACGACCTAGGGTCGTGTTTTTGGTGTTTTTTGGCCGCTTTTAGAGAAAAAGAAAGAGAGAAAAGTGTTCTTGAGCTTTTGGGAAGAGATTGAGAGATTCCTTGCTGTTCTTGGGAGATCTAAGGCTGGAAAGGTGTTAGAAGCTTGCTAGGAGTGGGGGAATTCATTCTTATTGGTCAGAATCTTCTTGAAAGAGGTGAGTGCTTGACCAAGGTTGATCTAAGCATGAGATCTCTTGTATTTGGGTGTTTTGTGTGTTATTATTGTTGTTTGCTTGCTTGGGTGTGTTGTCCTTGAGTTTCTTACAGGTTTGCGGATCATCGGGCGAGTTTGGGGATGGAATTGGAGTTTTGGACTCGGGATTGATGTTTTCGCGTCTGCAGTTCGTGGTTGCGGAAGGAGCATCGATCGGCACCTTGTGGCATCGGTCGGCACCTTCTTGTGCGGCATCGATCGGCGTCATATGGTGGCATCGATCGGCACCAGGTCAAGGAGCATCGATCGGCACCAATGTAGCATCGGTCGACACTAGTTTATATCCGTGACTCGTTTTTTCTGGTTTGACGCATTGTTGTGTGTTTGCTTGTTGCTTGAGTATGAGGGTCTCAAATGCTTGTGTGTATAACCTAGTAGATGGGAGGACGGCCTCACTAAGTATTTGTGATAATACTTACGCATCTTAATTTGTGTTTGTGGTGCAGGTAAAGGCAAAGTGTGATCGTGGAATCCGGGCAATGAAGAGGAGGATGTTCTAGGGACTCGATTGATTGGTTACCTGGCATTGTTAGGTTGTTAGAGTTGGGTCTTAGAGCATTGTTAGGACTGCTGGTTATTTGTTTCATGCTGTTTGGAATCAATACTGGATATTATTTTTATTGGTTATTGGTTATTGGTTTATTGGATATTTATGGATATGTTATTTCCGCTTTTGAATGTGTTGGTGTTTAGGTGGCTAGTGGGTATGAGACCACTAGCTGTAATTTATTTATTATTTATTATTTATTTTTTTTTAAAAAAAAGGTCGGTCGTTTCAAAGTGTCTCGGTTCGAATTTTGCGAGATCAGACAAAACTCTCTAATTTTTTTTCTCACACCAGACAAAATTCTCTGTATTTTTCTGTTTGCATTTTGTTGTCTCTTCGTTTTCATGAAAACATCATCCAAATGAAAAGTCAATAGTAGGGTTAATGGGCCAAATGCAGATATAAAAAAGTCCAGCTGATCCAATTAATATAAGTTTTAATCTTATGGCCCATTAAATTCTGAAAATAGAATTTAAAGATTTTTATTCGAATTTATATTTGATCTTCATGTTCTATACTATATATTTTGGTATAAGATTATACAACTTCTAATTTTGAGGAAAAAAATTCTAACGGAAACCAAAAAAAATTGCCGCACGTACGTGCGGGTCTTATCTAGTTTCTACTTAATTAACCCCTACAGATTTTCTTAAAATAATATTTCTACTTAACTCAATTAATGGAACTATATTAATCGATCAAATTTATTTACGCTTATTGCCATACACAGCATGACACCATCATTTAAGAGATCGAGATTAAATGCTCAAAACTTATTTTAATAGATCTTTATGATAGTTGAATGTAAATCGACCGACTTTGAGAAACAAAATATTACAACCTCAATGATTATTATGACGTAGATAACGTTCATAAACACGAGAACCCAAATTAAGAAAATCAAATTTTAGCAAATATTTAAATTCGTCAGCAAGAAATACATTTATTTCTGTATATATCTCCTTTAGAAACTGAATATTGTTCTGCAATATTCTTACAACTCAAATAGGCATACAGAAAAATCTCGTGTTATTGCTAAGGATCGTTTGACTCCTTACTCAGCAAGCATTAACCCACAGGTTAAAATCTAGAAAATTTTGTAAAATATGCATTTTTGATAGATCTATATCTATATATCCATTTTTGAAGTACATTTTGGGTTATATAATTTTATTTGTACTTATTTAAATTATTATTTTGCAATGTTGGTCCCTAAAAAATTACACAAAAACAATTAATAAAATAATATGTAAACAAAACATATGTTCCTTTCATCGGAATTTTAGAAAGTCCCAAGAATTAATTGCCTAAAATGAAAAAGCATTAAATTTAAAACAATCAGTTATTAAAGCTAATATCTTTTACGTTACGTCTACAAATAAGGTGAGATAAGTTCTAAGATTTTCTCAATAACAGAAAGCATTCCAATAAAACAATGAAGATGTTTATTTTAAAATTAATATACTTCCTATTAATAAGGTAAGATAGATTTTGTTTTCCAATTGTAATATGAATATTTTCTCAATGAATTTACAAACACAATCGCATATAGCCTGTATTATTTCCATTTCAAAATTATTTTCAAAATCTTTTAAACTTGCTCTACAATGTTTTTTTTGCAATTCTTAAATGAAAAACCGTACAATCACCTAAACACTATAAATTCTCTTCATTCACATCACCTAAACTCAACCACATTTTCTTTGAAACAAAAGCAAAGAAACTTAACCTGCTCTAATGGCCGATTCATTTGGAGCACATCCTAGCGAGATGAAAAAATTTGAAGTCGGAGAAGAGGCGAACGCAAGTTCACCAACGCCGTCAATTCTCTTGGCTCCATCAGCCACGATCAGAGGAGATCGATTGTTATTTTGAAGCGGAGAGGATCTAACCGCCATGAACCAAACCGAGCAACACACGTAACGCAAGCTAGACCATCGGAAAAAGCCATCACTCAGACGTAATCGCCGTCTTTAAGTTGCCGTTGTCAAGAGGAGAGCCTCAGTATATGACCGCCGATTTGGTCTTAGATGAAGCCTCCAACCCTAAGAAAACAGTACATATCCGCCGCCTGTAATAAGGAAAACTGTAGGAGATGCATAGATTGAAGGGGCCGAACGAAGAAGACAACCAAAGCGAGAAGCAAACGTGAACATATACATAATTATTTAATTTATTCCAAATCTGTATTTCTATACTTAACATCAAAAGATAAATATATAATAATCATAAAGATTTCCTGATTACAATTTTTTTAAAAAGTAAATTTAAATTTTCAGTTATGCCACAAATGATATTTTCTCTGCATTTTATTTTTTATGATACATAAATTAATATATGTATTTAGTCATCTAAATTATTTGAATTACTTGAGCAAAATAATACTAAAAGTTTATTAATAAATACACATATTATACTCCAATTAAATTGATTGATTATATATTGGGTCAATTTGTAAGAAACTTGTATAAATGAGAATGTATTGTTGACTGGCTACTCAATCCCTAAAGACTTCTACCGTCACAAAAATTTATATTTTACCTTGATAAAAATATAATCTTAGAAATATTCTAATTTGACAAAACAACAAAAATATATAAAACTAACAAAATAAATTATCTTGATAAAAAATTGAAAGGTCGAGGATCAAATAATTGGGCGCGTTAGAGTTGATAGTGGTCTCTTTTGATATGTGTAATTACAATTATATTTATATATTCATATATACCACATGTTAAATTTTAAAAGCAAAAAATGTAATTTATTAATAAATAAATGTAAAAATATAAATTTTAATACAAAAATAAAAAATCGTAAAAACTAGCATCATATATGTTCAAATAGAAATGTCCCATATTGATTTGTACTAAGTCTTACAAATATAAATATATATAATATGTTAAAATTTTAACAAAAATAAACAAATACTTATATATATTTCAAATTTAAGTATTTATATTCGGTAATGATTTGTATTAAGTCTTAAATTTATAAATATAATTACAATTATTAATATATTTTATTTTACAAAATATGAGTTTTATTATAATATACATACTTATAGCTCTCTCAAATTTAACCCACATACACGACATCATGAGATATATTTTCTACATAATTTTCATTTGCTAAAAGAAACTTTAATTTTTGCAAATCATATTATAGGGCGGTTAAGAATTTACATAAATATGATTATATAATCTTTTACAGGTGATCTACTAACACAATATTTTAGTCTGATAGAGGTGTTATCCAAACATAAAAAGTGTAATCCAACAAAAATTATAAAATCTAAATATTAATTAAAACAAATTATATAAAAAAGAATACAACAGACATTTGTTCTTAATAATTATAAAAAATTGTCCCGCGGTGTACCGCGGGTTAAAATCTAGTATGGTATATATAATATCAAACCGACGTTTAAGGTCTGTGGACGTTTTCAACGTGTTAAAAAAAATCAACGGTTTAGATTAAAAATAAATCATTTTAAATCTATACTAAATAAAAGTAGGAGCTATAAGCTCCTAAGGCCGTCCACATAAGATTTTAAACAACCAATAAAAATATGACATATCACTTATTAACATTTTATACAAGTAAATTTTAAATTTATGAAAATCAAAGAACTAAGCACAATATCCCACATCGGCTATAAATTTTTTAGACAATGGTTCAGAACCAGTATAAATAAGATTAATATGCTTCCTACAACGAATGAGCAGGAAAGCTTGATTTTGATTTATCAGGCGCCCAAGTTTAAAAATTTTATTTGGTTTGATCTGGTTTTTTATTTGATCAAATTAAAACTTTAAAAAGTTTCAAAAAAAATATTATATTATTTAAAAGTTTAAATATTATAAATGTTGAAACTTTTAAAAGTTCTTAGCTTTTAAAAAGTTTTTAAATATTATAAGTTTTAAATTTTAAAAGTTTAAAATATTAGAAATACTTATGTAAAACATAAATTATCTTATTTATCTACATATGTGCTTTTTATTTCTTATGAGCTGTAAAACATATTTTTGTGTATGATTTTGTAGATGAGTTGATATTCTTTCATTAATTTTTTATTTTTGGGTCTAAGGAAAAAAGATTGACATCGCAAGACCTTAATTTGATGTTTGAGTCAGATTTTGAAGTTTAAAGAAGAAAGATGGATGACAAACACACATGTTTTATTAGCTATACATAGGCATGACCAGGGTTACGGTTGTCACGGTTACGGTTTATTAACCATCGGTTATGGTTAGAAATTTTTTTAACCTTAACCAGAACCGTTTAATAAGCGGTTAAATGGTTACGTTTAAATACGGTTACGGTTCAAGCGGTTACTGTTATGTACGGTTACGGTTACTTGATAATATGATACGGTTGATATTAATTGATGATATAATATAATTAATATTATTTATTTATAATTAATATGTTCATATAGTGTACTCATATTTCTATATATCATATGATTCATATTAAATAAATAATTATTAGTATATTTCATTATGTTTTTAAAATATTATTAACCAAGTAAGGATTTTGGTTTGAGAAGTTTCCAAACACGTGGATCTAAAACCAAATAAGTATATGGATAAAATTATCAATAATTGGGTGCATGTGTTGACTATGTTGGTCTTCATGAATTTCAAAAATTTTATGAGAAAAGAAATGATTTTGTTCTTGCAGTTTGATGGGTTAACAAGTTGTGTGGTAGTCTAAAAAAATGTTTTTCAGTGGAATAATGTAAGAAGTTGACGAGGAAGAAGAATAAAAAGAGTATAACCAAGAACCAAACGATAAAAGTAACGATGACAATTACCATAAAATTTGACAATTGAAATGACAAGAAATAATATGAAGAATAAGAAAACATTGAATAAAAAACACGAAAACATAAATGGTGGCAATCAATTAAAGATGAAAACGAGTTAAATTCATGATTATAAAATTGTTTCGTTTTTCTGGTGGTCAAAGAAATAGTTTAGGATATGTGAGGTCATCAGTTTGATTTGCCTCGTCTGGACGACGAGTTAAATTCATGACTTTTTTTATCAGATTTAATTTTATAACACAACTGATTTTTATATTTTTAAAAATTGTGTATCTGAAATTTAATTTTTTTGCTTAGTACTAATTTTAATTTTTCTTATGAAATAATATTTTCTTACCGTCATCAATCATATATAATTTTTATTAAAATATATCAAATAAACCCACGCGTAGCGTGGATCCAAAACCTAGTCTATATAAAAATAGACACCATATTGTGATTATAGTCTCTATATAAACAATTTGGGACTTTTAAAAATAAATCATTTTAAATATATTTTTTAATCTATATAAAAATCAATTTGTTTCTATAGTCTCTGACTCTGTTATGGGACTTTTCTTTTAGCAAAAGGAAACACCTTTGTTTCCAGCATCTTCCTCCATTTAGAGAGGGAATTCATTTATGGTTCGTTGAAGAGTGTTGGCTTTCTCATCCTGGCCATGACGAACCCGTTATCTTCGTGAAGAATGTTTTTGTTGATTTTTCATGATGCTCAATCTCCACAATCTCGATCAACAAAAATGATTGCATTCCTAAGATTTCTATGGTATATCGATTGGCGAATATGGGATCCATGCAAAAGAAAATCACGAAAAATTAACGAATTAATGCAGAAAATGATACTGAGTAACATCAACATTAATGTACGAGTATGGAGTTTCTTCCATGAGAGGGTAGCCAAGAATTACGATCTCATCATCGCTTTGGGATTGAATTTGGAAAGGGAATGAAACAGATTTTATAATCTGTTGGCGAGTAAAGCTTCGTTATCGAAAGCATCGTGGAAATTCATTTCTCCATCATTGTCTATAATAATCGGTTATGTATTTGTGGTTACGTATTTTGTTTTGGTGTAGTAGTGATGAATTCTCAATGTATAAGTCTTGTATAAGATTTCAAATTAATAAAATTGAAGTGAAACATTAGTTTCTAAGAAACATGTACTATAAATATTTATTATTAAACTTCACTTAAAAACTAAAATATTAATTACTTAACTCAACTTAAAATTTTTGATATAAAACGAAGATATTGTAAAGGTCACACTTTTTTGCGAAAACTATGAAAAAGAGATTTAAAAAAAAATAATCCATTTAGAAAAACAAAATCAATGGTCACAAAATATAGAGAAAATGATTTGTAAGCCATTACAAAAAGTGACATTTGTGTAGCATATCTCCGAAAACATAATATCAACTAGAGCTACAATTCAATAACATGATAAAAATATATATATATATATATATATATAAAGACTCAGATGCTTTTAACTCAAAATATTGACAGAAATAACATATTTAAAGTACACTATGTTTTATTAGAAGACGAAGCTGAGGTTGCATCACAAAATTAACATCTAAAAATAACATATGAGGTTTTAAGAAAATATGTAACTTGGATTAGTGAACGAATATTCATTATCAGGTTTAACCGTTTCACCAACTAAGAGTTCTTGACTTGGTCAAAAATTATATTATGGCAGGTGATGCACTTGAACAACCCCATTGTATCGACATAGCACTAAAATTGTTAGTAAAACTTTGTGATATGGGATATGAATATAGAATGAACTCTTCTAAGGATAAAATGTAAGAAGACTGTCCACAATATTGTTTACTTTTCCAGTGAAGTTTTTAAGTCATTTTTTGTTACCACGTGATATATTATTGATTTGCGAGGAAAACATTACTGCAACAATAGACAATATATGTTATATATATATATATATATATATATATATATATATATTAGTACAAGATTTATCTTCTAATCTTCAAATGATTATATGTATTTATATTCAATGATTTTTATTGATAAAAAAATTAAACTAAAAGTTCCGCCCAAATAGATATAATAAAAAAACATTATCGTCAACAATTTATATGTTGTATATTACTTCGTAAAATAATTTTATTGTTTATATAGATTTATACTAAAAAGTTTGAATGATTTATATTTAAGCACAAGAATTTATATTAATAAAAATATTTTTCTAACGCCAGCGAACCAAAACTCTGCGTTTTGGGGTTTGGTGTCGATCGATACCCATGGTGGTGTCGGTCGACACCAAGGTTTACTGGTTCGACCAGATTGAGTTTTTAATCGATTTGGTTCGGGTTGGTTTTAGAAAACCATTTAACGGGTTATTTAAGTGGGTTTCGACGCAAGAAGGGTTTTGGAAGTTTATTTTGTCGCCGCTTTGTTGTTTTGAGAGAAAAGAGAGGAAAGAGAGAAAATCATTGTTCTTGAGCTTTTGAGAGAGATTGGTGAGATTCCTGGCTGTTCTTGAGAGTTTTAGAGCTAGGAGGGATCTAGAAGCTTGCTAGGAGGGTTGGATTCGTTGCTATTGGTCTTAATCTTCCTGCAGAGAGGTGAGTGCATGAACATGGCTAATCTAAACCTTTGATTTCCTTGTTCTTGCTTGTTTGTTGCTTGTTTGTGTGTTTTTTCTTGCTGGGATTGGTTGCTACAAGTTCCTACGGATGTATAAGGCTTGGGTTTCGAGTATTGGACGATTTGGTGGAGTTTGGGAGCGAGATTCGACTCTCGGCTTCGAGCAGATCGCGATTGCAGAGGGAGTGTCGATCGACACCACTTGGTGTCGGTCGACACCAGTTAAACAAGCATCGATCGACATTGTGGGGTAGTGTCAGTTGACACCGTTGAGCCAGTGTCGGTCGACACCTCCCTTCCAGCGAGTCGGTGTTCGTTTTCTGGTTTGTTGGTTTGTTTTGTTGATTGTTTGGAACTTGGAATCATTGTTGCTGTGTGTATAGCCCAGTAGATGGGAGGATTGCCTCACTGAGTGTTTATCAAATACTCATGCATCTCAATTTGTGTTTGTGGTGCAGGTAAAGGCAAAGTGTGATCGTGGAATCAAGGCGATGAAGAGGAGGATGTTATGGTGGTTCGCTTGGTTGTCGGCTTCTGTTAGGTTGCTAGAGTTGAGTCCTAAAATGTTGTTTAGGATTGTTGGTTCTCTGGTTTGTGTTGTTTGGATCATTAGATTATGATTTTGAATTAATGTTGGTTATGTTTGAATATTAGTTATTTATATTTATTGGATATTACTGGATATTGGTATTGTAATTCCGCTATTGATTATGATTGTGGTTAGGTGGCTAGTGGATATGGGACCACTAGTTGTAGTTTATTTATTATATTATATTTATATATTTATTATTTATTAAAAAAAAAAAAAAATCGGGTCGTTTCAGTTTGGTATCGAGCCCTTACGGTTCTAGGTTTGGGTTCACTAGGTTTTTGTTGTGCTGTGTTTGGATTACATGTCTTGATTGATTATGTGAGTTAGTCAATTGTGTGTGGCATGGAGTCCTAGAACATCCTCTTCGAACCTGACTGTGTGATTCCACGGTAAGTTTATGTTTATGTGTTATATTAGTAATTGTTTTCTTAGTCTTTTGTTCATGGTAGTGCAGATGGTTAGAGATGGTGCTATTGCTGGTCGTGGTCGTGGACCGGACGTGGTCGTGGGCGCGGACGTGGTCGTGGACGGGCGTGGTAAATGCAGAGGTCCCAGTGGTTAGTGAGACTGAGGACCAAAGTGTGACAGTTGAGGGTGTTGGCGAGTCGCAGGATGTTCGGGGATTCTGTGAGTGTGGCCGGAGGGGCGGTGTTGATGCTCCAGTGGCCGGTGGTGCTAGGATCCCGGGTGTGGGAGTCCCCGGGTGGAGTTCATGGTGATGATTTTGCGGCTTTGCTAGCATATGTGTTAGAGCGGTTGCCAGCTGTGGTACCGCTCAGGCTATGCCAGGTGGTGGTGGCGGAGCGGCAGCCAGTGGCTGCGGATGCGAAGACACATGGACGTTATTTGTACATGCTCGAAGGAGATGACGCGTCGGGACTGAGCGGTTTTTGGGTGGTACAGACCACATTGCAGATGTGTGGAGGAGTGTGGAACGTAACTTCCATACGAGATGTCCTTAGGAGTTTTGGGTGGACATAGGGGTCCACCATTTGAGTGGTGATGCTTAGGTGTGGTGGAGATCAGTGGCTGCTAGAGAAGTGCGAGGGAGATGACTTGGGCTGACTTCATCTTGGAGTTAAACCGCAAATATTTTCCTAGAGAGCCTTTGGTTGGAGGTGCAGTTCCTTCAGTTGTCTCAGGGACACGGCTAGTGCGGGAGCTGGACTTGGAGTTCAGTCGACTTCTTTGTTATGGGGTCGGGCTATGGAGCGAGGAGGCCCGAATCAGGAGGTTTATGAGGCTCTTTGTGATGACTTGAGGGTCCATTGTAGAGGACGTAGTTATGCTACGCGTGCAGAGCTGGTTGAGACTGCAGCAAAGATTGAGCAGGATATCCGGGCACAGTCAGTGGCGGTTAGTCTAGCGGTTCAGCCTAGTAAGGCTCAGCATCATGGGGGTTCAGCAGGGCGCGAAGCATGCAGGGGACCAAGAGGAGGTGGGAGCTACGCAGGCGTAGAGTGGTGCGGGTTGCTTCAAGTGTGGGAGCAAGGATCACAAGTTTGCTAGCTGTCCCAAGAGGAGTGCTCCGACGGTAGGACCTCGGGTATCTATCATTGCAGGGCTTCAGGAACATCAGGCCCTTGTGTCCCAAGTTGCAGCTGGCAGCAGTGGCAGCGTTGCAGAGGTGCAGCCTGGAGGTCAGCAGGTGGCACAGATTGAGCAGGCGCCACGGGTTTACACTGCGAGAGACTGGTTGAACCAGTGCCGGGAATCACGGGTATAATTTCTGTACTTAAGCTTTGTGAATTTTTAGTAGGTTTAGATTTTGTGTTTTCTTGTGATAAAGTGTTGGGTTCTCAACACATGAGGTTTGTGTAGGGACCTTGTTGGTGGGCGGGTTTAAGTCCCACATTATGTTTGATTGGAGCTTGTAGCTTCATTACTGCAGAGTGTGCAGAGGGTGCGGGGATCGAGAGGATCCCGAGAGCGTACAAGAGTTGTCGGAGTTTCGGGAGGCAAGTTCTTGAGTTATTGGACGAGTTAGAGGAGTTGATATTCAGATCATGGGAAGTCATGGCCAGCAGATTTGCTTATCAGTCTAGTGGAGTTATATGATGTTATTCTCGGGATGGATTGGTTACATCGGCATATGGTGCATTTGGATTGCCATCGTGGTAGAGTGGAGTTTGAGCGTCTAGGAGGGAAGTTGGTTTTAGGGTATTAGACCGACTTTGGGGAGTCTCTTGATCTCGGCCATTCAGCTGGGAAGATGATTGAGAAGGGCCGTGAGGATTGGTTACTATATCTATGCGAGTCAGTGGAGAAGTCTATGGTTAGCGGTATTCGGTAATGGAGGAGTTTGAGGATGTGTTTAAGTCATTGCAGGGATTACCACCATCTCGGTCGGATCCTTTTACTATTGAGCTGGAACCGGGGCCGCGCCGTTATCTAAGGCTCCTTACAAAATGGCTCCAGCGAGATGGAGAGCTGAAAAGCAGCTAGAGGATTTGTTGAGTAAGGGACTCATCCATCTAGTGTATCACCGTGGGGAGCACCGGTGTTGTGTGAAGAAGAAGGATGGAGTTTTCGTTTGTGCATTGATTATCGGGGTTTGAACCGGGTCACTGTGAAGAACAAGTATCCTCTTCCTAGGATTGATGAGTTGTTGGATCAGTTGAGGGTGCTACTTGGTTCTCCAAGGTATATCTGGTCGGGTTATCATCAGATACCGATTGATGAGCAGATGTGAGGAAGACAACTTTCAGGGCAGTATGGGCATTATGAGTTTATAGTGATGACTTTCGGATTGGTAACGCCAGCAGCGTTTATGAGATTGATGAACAGCATGTTTCGGAGTTTACGACGTGTCCTTCATCATTTTCATCGGCGATATCCTGTTATATTCTAAGAGTCACGAGGAGTGCAGTGCGTTTGAGGGCAGTTCTAAGTTGCGGGAGCAGAAGTTGTTTGCTAAGCTGAGCAAGTGTATTTTTGGCAGCATGATGGGTTTTCTAGGTCACATTGTTGCATAGGGGTTTCTGTAGATCAGGAGAGAGATTCAAGCTATCGGGGATTGGCTTTACCCGAGGCCACCCACGAGAGATCGGAGTTTCCTTGGT